>JANIJH010000005.1:38213556-38223607 GCA_024520975.1 Erythroxylum areolatum | reverse complement strand
TTTATTTAAAAATTAATATTTATTTGAAATATATTTTAATTATTAAATCAAATTTTATTTGAATATTTATATATTTTTAATTTAATTATAAAATTAAATTATTCATAATTTTATTGATAATATATAAATATAATATTGGATTAAATTATTTATAATTTTATTAAAAATAAATAATTAAATAATATATATTTAATTGATAGTAAATCAGATTATGAAAATAAACAAAAACAGAAAACAAAAACCACTTTTTATAATTTTTAAAAATTAGAAAGAAAATCAAAATCAAAAATAAAAACTAAAAACTCAAGGGAGCAAGATTTTTTACTAAATTTAAAAATAAAAATAGAAACAAAGAATCCGAACTTATTTGTCAATTAACTTTTAATGGATGTATAATTTCATTGGAGGAAGGAATATCAAGAGGAAACGATGAAGAGAAAAAAAATCTAAACTATGCAAGGGAAGCCACTCCTTATCAGAGCCAGGTTTCGATCCTGGGACCTGTGGGTTATGGGCCCACCACGCTTCCGCTGCGCCACTCTGATTGTTGAGGCAAGTCTCCATGTTACTAATATTAAACTGTAGAATACGTATATCAGATTATCAGCATTCAATTGAAGAAAACCCATTTCAAAGAGAGAACGATAGAGAGAGAGAGAGAGAGAGTAATATCTCAAATTGGGGGCTTAAGGACAATTCCTGCTGCAATGGTTCGTTTCTTCAACTTCATGATGCGACTGTCTTTCACTGTTCTCTCTGTGTAATCGAGTTTTGTTGCAAACTTCTTCCTTTCCTTTACTTTTCTGTGTGTGTTTTATGTTGAGGTTTCTGAGCTGTGTTTTATGTTGAGGTTTCTGAGCTAAGATTACAAGAGCTGTGGCCAGTTGGTATTTATTGTGTTCTTAAAGGATGGAGCTTGGAATATGAATGATATGATTGCTTAGTGCTTGATGTTAACGGTTTTATACTTGGTATGGGTTTGGTGCAGAGTAATGTTCACAAGAACCCACCTTTCTGGCCAAACATCAACGGATTTGTAATTGGTCTACTGGCCTCAGGTAAGGGTTTTTGGGCAGAACATTGCTATATGGACTTCCCACACTTTCCCTGATTTCTGGTACTTCGCTGCTCTCTTTGATTCAATGGATGGATGGTAATAATTCCATACTAAACTCATGCTTGTGGTGAAATCACTTCAAGCTTTTGAACTAATTTGTCTTGTGGAACTTCTCCGTTACTGTATTTGGAGAATCTCATTTCATGCCAAATCGTTTGTGTTATTGTAAACCTCACACAGAATTAAACTAAAAAGAGAAACATTTGTACTTCCTACCTTTTCAAAATCTCATACTGACTGATTTCACTATTATGTTTCAGAACAGATTCTATGTTTCAGCAAAAAAGATATTTATAGGCTTTTCTTTAGAAGTCTGAGTGCATGTTTGTGGCTTATAATCATTTTCTATTTATGGTCAGAAAGAAGAAAGCTGGTGATGGCTCTTTTGCTATTTGCAATCTTAGTTTCTGGAGTTAAAAGCTGGACAGGTGAGATCCATGGAAGAGTTGTCTGTGATGTATGTGGAGATTCTTCCATTGGACCTGAAGACCATGTTTTAGAAGGTCAATTAGTCTCTCTCTCTCTCACTCTCACTCTCACACACACGCCTGCGTGCCCACACTCACGCACACACACACACACCTCCCATTTATTAGTATGTGAATGATATTCTGTGTTCCTTTTTTGGTTTTCACCTGTGAAATGGAATATTTGTGGTCATTTTAGTTGTAGTATGTCTTCCTGGGTTGCCGATTATATTATAGTCATTCTAGTAATTGCACTTTTGGTGAATGATGAGTACCAAGGGTTAACAAAATTAGCTACGAAATTGTCGTATCAACACTCATGAAGTGGTTCAGAATGATGATTCTATGGCTAGGAATCTTTTGTCATTATACCATGACTATGGGTATAGCTAGTAGTGGTTTTCCTCCTTTTCTGTATAATTATGTTTTTAGCGATGTTGAATCAGGGTTTGATGACCCGTTAGCATTAAAATCATTTGGCCTTTTACTGCTGGGGAAAAAAATTAGGAGCAAAGATCATGAATTGGAGGATCAACTTGTTGGATTTGAGATACATTAAGATTGATGTTGGTAACCTTTTACAGTAAGCTACCTTGTCAATTTGGCATTTGTTAACTCAGATTGCTCTTCTTAATTGCTAGATGGAGGAACCTGTTGAATTATTTCTTCTAATGTACTTACTCATAGTTGTTTTCTCAAGTGCTAGATGGAGCAACCTGCTTTTCTTTTGTACAGGAAAAACATTTTCCTTCCCTTCTTACTTTATAGCAAAAATTAAGCTATATTACCTTCAAATCTCCTCTGTATATGTTATTACAAACTTGTAGGTAGACCTGGCCATAAACAGCCCGCCCATGGGCCTAAAGGGGAAGACTGGGCCTGGCTCATGATGAATTTTAGGATCAAACCGTCTCGCTTAAGCTAACTCAGTAGGCTTAATGGAGCTTTGGGCAGGGTTGGGGCCTAACTGTGAAGGTCAAGCTCGACTCATTAACTTTGGGCCTTGGATGGGGCTGAGACTAAAAGAAGAACAGCTGGTCCAAGTGCCCATTTTCAACAGATCAAGACTACTTGAAGGAATTCTTATCTCCATTCATATTGACTTAAAAAATTTTGAGC
This sequence comes from Erythroxylum areolatum, assembly GCA_024520975.1. Classification (NCBI taxonomy): domain Eukaryota; kingdom Viridiplantae; phylum Streptophyta; class Magnoliopsida; order Malpighiales; family Erythroxylaceae; genus Erythroxylum; species Erythroxylum areolatum. Next base: position 38,220,904 of record JANIJH010000005.1, on the reverse strand, counting down.
TCAGCAAGCACTAAATCATACTGACTTGCACTCAATCAACTGGCAATTTATGCTACCACAATTTTTTTGGTTATTTAACACTTTTAGAAAACAGGGTTGGTCTTATGATTGTCTTTTTCTGCCTGCGGTGTGTATTGATTTCAGTAACTTGTTGCCTATTATCCTCTGATGTAGATGATGACCTGTAGTCAATTGTAGTCTAGGATGGAATTTTTCAAAACCATAAAAAAACTAAGTATTATTTTATAGTTATATTCATGAGGTATGAAATGAGATGCATTTGCTTATTTTGTTGCAGGTGCTGAAGTAGCTGTACTTTGTATAACAAAATCTGGGGAAGTCCTAAATTATCAGGCATTCACAAATGCTAAAGGAGCCTACACGGTGGCAGAGACTATGCCGGAGAGTGACCGGTGGGATGCTTGCCTAGCACGACCTATCAGCAGTTTCCATGAGCATTGCACCCATCTTGGAAATGGCAGTGCTGGAGTGAAGTTTAATTATAATCATCCATCAGGTTACTCTCACACCGTCAGACCTTTTGTCTATCGCCCTATCAACGCACCGACATATTGCATGTAGAATCATCGCGTATACAAGTTTATTCGGTCTATAACCTGGTGGCCAAATGCCCTATTATCTCGTATATAATACATGAATAGCTTATAAATGAAAGTTATTTTGAAATAACATTACATTTGAAATCTTACTGAAAGGCAAACCTGAAAAGACAGTTTTCCAGGTTGTAGTCAACGTTTCTTTGTTGAAAAATGATTGGAATTATGATGTTTATGTTATTATCTCAAATAATTGTGCGCTTTTGAGGGGCCTTACTTTAGCTGATGTGCTTCACATTACATCCTGGCAGACTATGTGAATTTTATTTTTGCAACTGCAGGTAGTCAAGAACCTATTTTGTATTTGGCTACTTCGTTCCATCAAGTGAAAGATAAGAGGAGTTAATGAAAAATGATTTTGCATTCTCCATGTGATAACCCCTCCAAAGTAGATCTCATAAGCAGCTCCAGCTGCTCATTATTACTGTCATCACGATAAGTGAATGTCAAGTGATTTGTTTAAGGGACTTGGCCAGGGATCAAAGGTAAAGTGAAACTAACGTGGTTCACAAAGAAAGTAAAATTTTAACTTCCAGAGGTAGACATCGAACGACTTCAATATCAAGCACAGAAACTACATAACTTAAATGTAATGAGACGAGCCACTGGCAAAGTGGAGTGAGAACATGATGTTGGGATGCATTGGCTTTGGTAGATGGTAGTTGGGCCATATTTTAGCAGATTGGATGGTGATAACTGTTTAACATAGTCAAATAGTTCATAATTTGTTTGGTTATCGGATGATTAGGTTGGTTGATTCAACCTAATAAGTTGAAAATTGAAACGTTCCTATATAAGAGTGTTAGTGTTCAGGTGGTAACAACGACTGTACATTCAAAGAAGAATACTCAGAGACTCGAGAGAGTGTCTGTAATTGTCAAACATTGTTTACCATCTAATTTATTTTGTTTTAAAATATAATTCACATGCATGACACTCTTGTGGCACGCCTATGATTCTTTTTGTATTTTAATTTTAATTTTTAAAAAAACTTATAAATCGTTAAATTAAAATTCAAAATTTGTTTAACTAATTTATAAATTATAGAAAAATATTAAATTAAAATAAATAATTAATCAATTTTATTATTATTATAACTATATGTTTTATGTTTTTATTAGAGTTATAAACTTATTTTTTGTAAAATTAAATATCTAATAAACTTATGTTTTTGTAAAATTAAATATATAAAATCTAAATTCTTATGAAAATATTCAAAGAAATTCTAAGATATAATACTAAGGTACTTATAATTTTTTTAAAGTCATACCCTTATAAGTTATTTTATACATAAACAGTTAATATTAAATAGCTAATTTTTCCAAACAACTTTAATAAACAATTGATATTATCTACCGATTAAATCAGCTAATATAAGTCAATATATCAACTAACCGCTGATGGAATCAGTTAATAGCTAATACAATCAACCGATTGCTGAAAAGGGCCATTATATGAATTAAACCACCTCGATGTTTATAGTTTCATGCCAAAATTGAAACATGGACGATCAATATAATGTAAATGACGCAAATCAATATAACGAAATGGTGTAATTCAAAAGTTTGAGCTTCTTTGATTCCGTCAATAACAATGAAACATTGTCCTAGAGTTTGAACCACAAGGGATTGGGCAGATTGCAAAATTTTGTTGCTGGTTTCTCGATTAAATAGCTCTACTGCTTCCTCCTACATTGTCATTGATGCTAGGCTTATTAAAATCCGTGCACGAATATCTTTTTCATGTTCTACAAAGAGATTTTGTCTACATCTCATCCTAAAGTCAAGGAAACCATCTAGAGTTCTAGATTGGAACAATGTGGTCTCAAAACTACAACTGCAGAATAATATGTAAAGAATTCCTAAAGCGTTGACCTCTCTTTGGAGGGGGCACAATCATACACTTTTTCATGATGAAGCTATATGCCTTATTCTTTCACTTTATGGAAGAAAAGGAATACCTGCTACAGCCAAGATATCTCTTCTCTATATTGCCTACACAACGTACCATAATGCTTTGATTGGTACCTTGTCGACAACGCTCTATAATGGGAGTGTCATTCTAACAATAGCATCTGATTTCAATATCAGGTTGAATGATCCCACTTTGTCTGAACGTCTGCAAGTTCAGGTCCATATCACTAGAATAGATCAAGATCCTATGCCTATTATGGCTATTTTACATCACTAGATGATTTATCGTCTACAAAATCATGATTTGTACTTTAACCTTCCAAATTTTACCGCAGATGCCATTTACATGATTACTGATTGTTTTAATGATCAAACTACTATCATCCAAATCTCGAAGCAACTACTAGCACGAGAGCTTGAAAAGTTTATGCCTATTGAATGGATCACCAATTACCAAAAGGTGTTCCATGGGCCTCATTGACACTCTTTTCATACCACAACTCCGATTTTGAGGACATTAAAAGATGGAATGGTGAAGTCCATCTATGCAAAGCCTAATGAAGATCCATCTAGACCTTCTACATCTGGGGCAATATTTCTAATCTAGCTTGTGTTTTCACATACGGAAGGTAAATCTGGTCCTCCTATCCATTATTTCAAATATAATGGAGATTCAGTTTATGTTAGTCATCATTGTGAAAATTTTGTATGGGATGTCAACCCATCTATGTGCGAATCCTACTGTGAAGTCTGTCTCAATCCTGAGTCAGATAGTGATGATGATGATGAAAGATGTGGCAGAAGGAGAAGGAAGAAGAAAAAGCCAAAACCTTGTTATATGCCTTCTTAACAGTATCATCCACACAAGGATGATCCAGATCCTAATGATTCCAACAATCTTAAAGGACTACGGATAGAAAGATCTAGACCGAGATCTCTTTGAGAGATGTTGAAATCTTCTACTTGTTAGTTTAAGCCAGCAATTCTTGTAATGACTCCTACTCCTATACCCTACATGATGGTTAAGTCATATGAGGAAGATTTTCCTTCTTTACACATGAGTACTGATGAATCAATGAAGGTTGTCTATAACCCTTATATCCGAGCCATAGGAATCACTTTACAAGGAACACCTGTATCAAATCCTTTTAATGAGGTTCTTAGCTGCCAAACATCAAATACAGTAGCACAGAATAAAGTTCTTTGACAAATTGATTCTAAATTGGATGGAATCAGTCAATAAACCTATGCTACACAATATAAAGTCGACATAGTCTCTAAACATATCCAACAAGTGCACGAATATGTATTGGTCAATATTTTGTATTTCACCAATTGTAAAATGATATTGAAACTAATAATACCGTATCAGTTTTTGATTCCAACCTTTTCGGCTGGTATCGACATATACTGATTAGTATCTTGATTAAATACTAGTCAAATATGAAAATTTTTAAAACTATTGGACTAAATTGAAAATTTTAACCCTAGTTGTCAGAGCCTCTTTCCTCACCCTACTCTCCCCAGTTTGGCCCCCTCTCTCTCAAATCATAGCTCTCACTCTCTCTCGTTGTCCATTTGTCAGTGTCTTCCTCGTTGCTCTCCATCATTGCTGCTTCTCTACTAAGTTGCTTTTCCATCACTATCGCTGCTCTACCTCCATATTGCCATTGTTGATTGTCACAAGCAAAATAGACAAGGTTGAACATATAAGCACAGTTTCAATTGTTGGACTGATTGGGAAGCTTTGCAAGTTCTTGTAGTTGGAGCACAATCTTAATAGATTGAGAGGAATTAGAGTATTTGTGACATGTAGAAGAGGAAGAAAAGCATAAGAGTTGCAGATCACAGAAGCATAAAGAGAAGTAATTATAGATTTTAAGTGTTTATCACGTGAAAAGGCTTAAGCAATGTGTCATTTTTATATCCCATAAATCGTTTAGGCTTTGTTGTTTTAAATATAGTGTATAACAAGATGGAGTACATAGTAGGGTATAGCCTTTAGCTTTTTAGGTTTATAAACATGCTTCATTTCTTTTCACTATATTTATATATTTTATTTAAAAAATTGTAAAATTGAAAATAAATTGTACATTACAAAATTTAAATTATTGAATAAATTTTAATATATTGTTGATTAATTAATTTATAAGATAGAATCAATATGACAATAGTCATTTATTTATAATTTATAATGATAATCATGATAATATTATTTTTATTGTCAAAATTAACATTTATTATAATAAAAATTCTTTTTTAATGATTTCTATATTACTTTTAATTCAATTGTAATTATTATTTTTTGTTAATGCATATAAATAATATAAATTTACCTTAAAATTTTTCTTTAAGTAATGATTATAGTTTTTTATCATTAACATTATTATTTATTTTATACATATAGTGAGGACAGTTGACGGGGGCATACAAAGAATTATGTGATGATTAAATTATATGAAACAATATATTGAGGGATTATTTTGTAATTTGAAAAAAATAAAGGGCAATTTTATAAATTTAAAAAATTACCCTAAAACGGTACCCAATATTGATTAGTATCGATATCATACCAGAACCAAATCTGATACTAGTACCTGTACAGTATTCTTAACTTTGGTGTTGATTTATATCTTATAGTCAATTGGTTGGTTGTAGTCTAGTGACATAATTATTCAAAAATATTTGTTTTATTATAAATGTATTTAGATGTATATGATAAAATCTACAGGGATAAATTTCCATTATAAATGAAATTGTGATGTAGTGATAATTATGAGATTCATATTACGTTTATGTATTATTCTTAAATAGTTCCTAGTCATTATTTTGTAATGTAAAAAGATTAGTACATGTTATGTTTTTTCTATATGAAAGAAGTAGTCGATTTTATAGGTTAAAGTATGAAGATAATTAAACAAAAATGTAAGTGCTTATTAGTGAATAAGTTCACTAAACTGAACCCATATAGTAAATTTATTTGGAACATTACTCATATGTCTATAGAAATTCTCATTATGATAATTGTATAAGTGATCATTTGACTTGAGGTCACTAAAATATCTTATATAGAATTGTTATGTTTTCATACTAGTTATAACTTATTATAGTCAAGGGTAGCTCAGTCGGCAATTGTTGGATATAACACGAACTATATGAAGATAGTTGAGTGATTAATATATGATTTGTTACCTTAAAGTAATTAGGAAGAATATTTTGTTAAGTCAAAAAGACTTCACTTCTATTAATTTTGATAACAATTAAATAATAATAATCTTAGAAGTGTGTGAATTGTTTTGATAAGTTTGTTAGATGCACAGAAAAATGTAAGTGATACAATGTCAAACCCAAAAGACACAAGGTCACACCCAGAAGATATAGAACCAGAAGATATATGGTCAAAATTAGAAGATATATAGTCAACACCATAAGATATATGGTTAATACCAAAAGATATTTCAAACTCAAAACGGACGACTTAAGACGGTCAAACTATAGAAAGTCAACATAAGAAGATACACGTCAACCATAAGAAACGCGACACCAGGAAAAGCACGACACCAGAAGAAGTGTGATACCAGACGAAGTAATACCAGAAGAAGTATAGTACCAGATGATGCAAATGGAAACTATTCTAGATCCTCAGTCAGTTAGTTAGTTGGAGTTAGTTATAGGAATCAACTGATAACAATTTCTAAAAGATTCAAGAGGCCGTTTCTCAAGAAGACAGTTGAAGACTTAGGCTATAAATACTAGTTTTAGTCATCAACTAAATAACATTTTTACAAGAGAGAAAATCTGGTTATACAATACTTAGAAAAACTCTATACTCAAGTGCGAAAGAAAGAGAGCTAATACATCTGTAACATGAAGCTCAAATAATATATTTCCAAAAGAAAGAAAGGCTAGAGCTTGGAGAGGTTAAGAAAGCAGATAAAGAATACTTTGTGAGATAGACCTGAAGAGGCTTTGCAAATGTAGAAAGAATACTTGTAAAGTTGAAGAGTATAGTGAAATCTCAGACAAACTCTAAGGATTGGACGTAGTCGAAGGTTAAGGGTGAACCAGTATAAAATCGAGGCATTTATTCTCTAACCCTTATCTCTTACTTTTCTTATTGTTAGAAGAGTAGATAATAATTTTTGTGACTGCATTACTCATCGACTTTAGTGAATTGTTTTTGTGATCATCTAAATTTGTAAAGAAATTCAATAAATTTTTAAAGATTAATATCTTTGAAGATTTTATACAATACAACCCCCCTTCTTGTGTATTTTACGTATTATACGTGATTTCTATATTAACCAGTGATTTACTTTAGTTGGTATCAGAGCAAGGTTTTCAAGAAACACTGTTACAAAGTGAGGAAAAAGATCCATGGCTGAATCACATGTTTTTATAGCTGAAGGTGCCTCGATCACAAAACTTTCTGCATTCAATGTTGAAGATTATCATTATTGAAAGGACATGATGTGGCTCTTTATAGAATCTACACATATTGATCTTTGGGATATCATTGAGAATGGTCCATATACACTAACAGATGATGAAGGAAATAGCATCTCTCGTGAAAAATGGTCAGCTGATCAGAAAGCTTGATTTTAGTTAAACTCAAAGGCCAAGTTCTTTTTAAGTTATGCTCTAAGTAGAAGTGAATATGAGAAAGTTCATAGATGCAAATTTGCAAAGGAAATGTGGGACACATTAGCCATTGCACATGAAGGCATAAATCAGGTGAAATAGTCCAAGATTAGTATTCTTGTTCATCAGTATGAGTTGTTCAAGATGAAAGATGATGAGACTATTGATCAGATGTTT
>JANIJH010000005.1:38139271-38159685 GCA_024520975.1 Erythroxylum areolatum | reverse complement strand
CATTGATCACTCTTAAACTGAATCGTCTGATCAACTTAACCCAATTTAGGGAAATTCTTCTTTGAAAGAAGATTCCTTGTTATAATCATTGAAACTATTTATGAAATCCTTATCAATCAACTATTTTCCATAATTACCTATCAGACATTCTTAGTACCTCAAAAAGATCAATTTCACTATTCATAATATCTCAATAGGATCAATTTATGGCATAGCTTACATGATCAGAACACCCATTAATATAAGGCTCAATGAAATACTAAACAATTTCATTTACTCTAATATCTTGGCATATATCACCAAAACCATTACATCTTATCTAGAGATGCATTGATGTCAATTCACCAATTAGTAGCTTGTGCTAAGGATACTTCAATCTCATTTAATTATAGATAACTCTTCTCCTTTTGTGCTAGTCATCGATCATGGGGATTATGCCACAATCGTGTCCTTCTTCTTTTTCTTCAAATTCATCACATATGGTAACATCGTTAACAATCTTAATTCCTTCCCAATTGATCACTACAAGCACTTCCACGTCTTGCTCTAACTCATCTTAGACTTTGAGCTATAAGAACTATGACCAACAATATTCAATAAGTCATAGATTGCTCCTTATATCATCTCCACACATATAATACACATAGGCTTAGTATTCTCACTTATCATGGTGTCCTTATTATCAGATGTGCATTCACAGTGACAAATCAACTTACCTTTGACACCATTTTTTTATATCGTTGTTATCCTCTCACCTTCCAATTACCATATATCATCATGCATACCTATGTTTGCAATCAATTCGGAATCATAGGTGCATACTCATCCAAAAATTCTGATCTCAATTTCACAACATATTCTTATACTAAATCATAACTCTTGTCACATTTTTTTTGAATTCAAACAATCATTTCAAGTCCAAGTTCAACCTCTCAAGTTCACTTTTCACTTGGCTCATGCTCTTTATTCTCACCATTTCTATTTATATTCTTATTTTTAGAAGTCCTTCAACTTTCCTCTTCTCTCATTCTTACCTAAAATCCTATCTTATAAGCACTTCTAACTTTCCCCTAATATCTTCTTATACTAAATTACAAACTCTTATCACTATACTCACATAACCATTTCGATTCCAAATTCATCCTTTTATGATCATAACAATCTTATGATTTCATTTCATTCTGCCTATACACTTTAGTCTCTTATACCTTATCCAAATATCGATCTCATATGTACTCAATCATATTATTCTCCAATTTATCCACAAACTTTCCTCATCTTACATTCAACCAAACACCATTCTTCTCATCGTTTCTACTAGTCCAAACTCTTAACAGAAGTTCACACATGCAACTCATATGGTTGCAATTACTGGGATTCTATACTTATCAGTACCCTTCTCTAATGGTGAGGAATCAGATGCAACAAATCCTTGCAAAACTCCTCATATTCTTTTACGAGGTGGCATTTTACTCCTTCGATAAAAAACTAATGTTTCAACTGACTTCTATTTTTAATCTGATTCCCTACATGTATGCATGATATGCATGTCACTTAATGCAACACATCAATTCAAAATACATAATTAATCACATAGCCTACCAATTCATAACACTATACATTCTGAGCCTAGGAAAAATCCAACCTGGCTCTGATACCAAATTGTTGGACTCCGTTTTCGGAGTCCACACATTCAGAGACAAAACGGAACCCGTCATCCCATAAAGGTGACATGCTCACAATAGAAGAACATCAAATAATTAAAATTTAGAGAGTCACAAGCTAAAATCCAATCATATTTCATAAAGGAATTCTAAAAGAGTTTATACAAGCTCATTTCAAAATACAAAATACAAAAATACGAAATACACACGATACAATTTGAATGCTTATGCTTAAAATGATTCTAAATTAAAAAATTTCCTGAACTAACTTCATTACAAAAATCTCTAACTATCTTGGAGTTCCAATGCCTTGTAAGGATCACTAATCTTCTTCTTCTTCTGCACCTGAGGAGGGAAGCATAGGGTGAGCTACACAGCTCAATAGCTAATATATTTATAGCTATCAGCAATAAGCCAAACAACAAATATATATATACACATATGTCTAGCAATTCAATAGTTCATAATTCATCTCATAACTCATAATTAACAAAATGTCATCACATAAAACCTATCATGTAATTATCTATCAAAGTATAACACTCAATTATGCATCATACTCAACACAGCAATGAAATGCACAACAATGGCTCGAGAATTCGGTGAAGCAAAACTGATAAACCGAAGTTTATACTGTGAACAAAGCGAATCCGATTTCTCAGGATCTCGTGGCCTCAAAAGAGAAGCCGGGAGAAGGCTATACGTCAATGTACACGTGACTAACGAAACGGGTTCCTCTCTTGCCTAATCACAAACAAATTTATGCTCAATTTAGTTAATCACAAATTCGTACTCTCATGCTTCTTTCATTTCATCAAATTCTCATATTTCAGTCTTTTCTTCTTTTCATTCAATTCAAAATGTTATAACCTTTTTCAACATGGTCATAATTCATCATGCATTTTCAAATCTTCACAACAATTCAAATTCACGAAATTTAAGCATAACATACAAATAGGGCATTTGCCCATCACACAACAACTATAAACATGTTACCCATCTAATTTTTCTGAAAATCCAAGCTCAAGATTGCCTTTCCTCTTGCTCTTGAGTAAGGTTTTCTTGATTCCCTTCAAATAAACCAATTTTTATTTAATTTGTATTCAAATGAAAGTTCATAAAACTTCAAGAATCAAATAAATGCTAAAATTGAATTTAAACCTAACCTACCCAAAGTCTATCTAAGTTGGAAAAACCGAAACCTAGTTTAAAAATCCATCTAGGGTTTCTCCTCTTTCTTCCTACACAAACTCATTCTTTTCTCTAATCCCTTTTTGTTTTTCAATTAAGCTAGAAGAAAGATGATGCTTACCTTAGGTTTAGCCCAAATCTTCTTCTTTCTCCTTCTTTCTCCTTTTTCCCTAGCTTCCACGCACTCTTGTTCCTTTTCTCTCCTCTTTTCACGACTTTCTCTTCTCTTTTCTAACTCCCACGACTTTCCTCTTCTTCTTTTAAATAATACCACATTATTCTTGCTCTTCCCTTTTTATTCTTCATTTAATTGGTGCTCCCAATTTTACCCCTTTTTGTCCATCCACTACTAACATTTTAACTCCTTATTTTGATCAGGTAAATAAAGAAATCTGATAACATTTTCTTCTAGAAAAATGTTCCCCATTTTCTTAAGTTTCTAATGACACTAAAATCATTCAATTTGATTCACAAATTTGGAAGATATGCCTCAATCATTTTCGGGTTGTTCATATTCAAAAATAGTGTATTATGCACAACTTCCATCGGGAAATTCAACATCTTAGAGACTAAATCATAATTCGACTTCTTGAGACAATTTGTAGGCGTATATCTATAGGTTACTTCAAATTAAAAATTTTCTCGTTTGGATCACTACAGAAAAAGTTATTCCCAAACTACCCAAACATGTTAAGTAAAACAAAACTAGTTCACACCATTTCAACTAATTCTCTAACTTTCGCTCTATCAATATTTTTCAAATCAATTTAGAATGCCATCAATTTTTTAAAAGGTATAAAAATTTCTTAATAATTTAATGGTTCAAGAATCAAGTCATTTAGATGTCAAGAGAAGAAGTTATGGTCAAAAAACTATCGAATGTTCATCAGCCTCTCAAAACTTCAAAGTCGTTGTCGTGCATTTGTACGATAGCGACTTTTGCTATCCAACTTCCAAAGTCACCATCATGTTTTTGTACAAGGGTCACGACGGTGCTTTTTGGCTAACCCTCAAAGTCACCCTCGTGCTTTTGGCCTAAAGTCTTAACTTTTTCGCTTCTTCTTCTTCACAGACATCCTAACTTCTAAACTCCATAACTTTTGATCCAGAACTCCAAATTTTGCAAACTTTATATCAATGGAAAGCTAAAAGAAATATCTACAACTTTCATGAAAAACATTTTATCAAAATATCTCTAGATCAACCTAGTAAATTCATGGAAGTTTAGATCAAAAATTTAACTCTCTCCTATTATTCATTCCCAAAATTTTCAGACTTCCAATTTTCAAAAACCAACATTTCAAATTTTTATTTCTAGTTTTTAAACTCCATTTCAATCAACTCATTTACCATAAATTCATACTACTCCAAATATACAAGTTTAGTCAAAAATCATCAAAAACTCAGAATTCATAGTCAACCTATTCATGCTCTGTTACTTTTCTGCATTTTCAACTTTCATGCTCAATCACTATTCTTCCTCTCAACTTTCATTTAAACTCAATATCATCCATAAACAAATTATAGCCCATTATTAATCGTGAACACTAATAACAAAACATACACACATATACCTACTCATCATCAACTTACCACATTCACTACCGAGATCTTGTATATCATTTCAAATTTAAGAATTCTCCTTTTTCTTTACTCATGACTAATTACTAACAATTACTCATTTAATAGTTCTAAATTTCAAGAAAAGTTCGGGGTTCAAAAATTATACGAGAAAATGATCAACACTTGAGAAAGGCATTTGAGCAGTTACGATAACATAACCTCTTTGTGAAGATGAAAAGTGTGATTTTGCCCAATTAAAAATAAAAATTTTGGGACACTTATTGAGCAATGGCCAAGTGTGGATGGATTTGAAAAAGGTACAAGCAATTATTGATTAACAAGTTTAGAAACTGGTGAAAGAACTTTGGAGCTTTCTTAGCTTGGCAAATTACTATTGTTGCTTTATTGTGGGATACTCAATAATGCCTTTGGAAAATTTGTTAAAGAAGAAACAAGATTAATGTTAGTTAGAGGTATGTTAAGAAGCCTTTAAGAAGTTGAAAGTTATCATTTCAATCGAACCCGTGCTAAAGCTACCTAATTTTGATTTCCCATTCAAGGTGTATACAGATGCTTCAGAAAAAAAAAATAGTTACGATCTTGGTGCAAGAAGTTCATCATGTTGCTTTCGAATATTACAAGCTCAATGGTGTTGAGCAATGATACCTAACCCATGAGAAGGAGAAATTGGCAGTGGTGCATTACCTAGAAGTTTAATGAGTCTAACTATTATGAACAAGGTTTATCGTTTATACAGATAATGTTGTTAAGATCATTTTCAAGACCCAAAAGAAATTTTTTGCAAGACAAGCCTAGTAATAAGAGTTTCTTACTAAATATGACTTTGTACCGGAGCATAATCTAGGGAGGCATAACAATATGGCTGATGCATTGAGCCAAAAGAAGTCTTTATAGCCGTATATGCTGTCAGTATAGCACAATCAAACCTATTAAAGCAAATCAAACTAGCAACTCCTTTTAATAGCACCTATAGTCGAATTGTGAAATAAGTGAAGGAAGGTGTTATGTGAAGATTTTAAATTGATGATGATGGGATGTTGATGATAAAGAATATCTAGTTGTACTTGCTAAGTTTTAAGGCCTTGTGAAAAAAATTAATGAAGGAGACATATGACTCACAGTGGGTTGATCACCCTAGAGTTCAATGGATGTTCACATTCCTTTCCCATTCTCACTATTGGCCAAAAATGAAGACTGACATAAATGTATATGTCAAAACTTGCCTTGTTTTTCAATTAGATAAGCTTGAAAGAGAGGAGGCAGGATTATTGTAACCTCTGTCCATTTTGAGAAAAACCATAGATGTTAGTTTTTTTAATGGATTTCATTTGCTAGTTTCTAATGGAGGACAACATAGCCTTAGTCATGGTAGTGGTTGATAGGTTCTCTAAGTATGAAGTCTTTATGCCAACTTTAGCTTCATGTCCTTCAGATGTTAATGTAGAGCTTTTTTATAAAAATATGGTGAAGCACTTTGGAATTTTAGTGGACATTGTAAGCAATTGAGATGCCCAATTTACTAACCAATTTTGGACGTCTCTGTTCAACATGATAAGGTATGAATTGAATATTTCCATGGCAAATCACCAAAAAATAGATGGCCAAATAAAAAGGATCAATGACTTATTTGAGGAATACTTGTGACATTATGTAAGTGCAAGTTAACGAAATTAGTTAAGATTACTTAATGCTGCCCACTTTTGTTATAACCTATATAGATCCTCAGCTATAGAGAAGAGTCTCTTTGAAGTTTTTTTAGGACAACTTCCCTATACCCTTTTTGATATAGCATAATAAATGTTAGAAGGAAAATGTCTAGTTGTCTTTTGATTTGCGGGGGAAAAATATAGTTATTGGATCAAGTAATGGATAGTCTTTGTAAAGCTTCTAAGTAAATGCAGAAGTATATGAACCAAAGAGAAGACCTCTTGAATTTGATATTGGGGGTAAGTTACTTCTTAAACTTCACAAATTTCGAAGAAAATTAGTAGCCAGTAAATGCATCGATGATTATTGTCAAACTATGATGGGCCATTTGAAATCCTTAGAAAGGTTAGAAATGAAACATATTGAGTCAAGTTACCTGAGCTAATAAAGATACATCCAAACTTCATATTAGTTTCCTTAAAAGCATATCATGGTCATTTAATAGATCTAAAGAGTATTCAAGTAAAGAAAGCTCCATTAGTGGTAAGGAAATAGTTCGATAATTAAATTGAGAAGAATTTAGATCATTAACATTAAGTTGACCTTAGAAGAATCAAAAGATTGAGTTCATGATTAATAGAAAAATAAACCACTCGTAGAGGTAGCTTAGGAGAAAGGCACTACCTTGTGGCTATTCGAAGACTATGTAAATAACTAACTTCAATTGGCGTCAGGTTCATCGTGAGCATGGTTTGCTAGCCCTTTAACATTGCAGGAACATTTTGCTAGCCGTTAGTGGACCTTGACTAACTTCTAACATCTATTAGGTATGAGGAAGCCATGCCAAAGTAACCAAGGTGACTTAACCAAGTGGGATCGAGGATAGTTTGAGCTTCAATTAGCTTTTTATGGATGTGGGGCATTGATCAAGTAGGCTTGGGCAAGTTAGACTTGCGTTAGACTTCCTTGGTAGGACTAAGGACAAATTAGTGCTCAAATGATGAACTATGGATGAATGGACTAAACCATAAGTGTGCATTGGTCAGATCATATGTAGATTGGCTCATAAGTTGGCAAACTTTTACCTTTGGATGAAGATCATAGGTGACGTGGCAAAGTTAATAGGATAAATCATCAAAGAAGTGGGAGGATATGACCAAGAACATACATGATGTGTCTTACCTTCATTTATCACCTATATCTTTTACTTAGTTATGTAAATTACCCACTAAAATAGTCTCCAAAATAGTTAGAGATGTCAACTACTAACAAAATTAGTGGCTTAGTGCCCATATGCCCACATTTTTGCTTACTTGCCCAACAAGTTTGAAAAAGCTCATAAATAGCTTATTTTTAGCAAAGGCTTCATTCATTAAGAGAGTTGGAGCTTTGGTACCCTTTGCATCAATTGTGGGTAATATAAAGATTGACAATTTTGCTATAAAAGCTTTGTGTATCTTTCTCTTCTTATTACTGTCTATTTTTTGTTGGCTTAGTGAATCACGTTGGTTTACTTTGCCCTTTGTGTGAAACATGTTAAACACAAGAGGATCGGTAAGATTGAGTTAAATAATGAACGTTTAACTATCATACTTAGACTTTGACTCATTATTAAATGCGAATTTGGAGTTCAGTCTTCGTAATACCTACCATCATCAAGCTAATTACAAGTGACATATTTACACATCGGAAAAATTAATAACTTCTTGTTAGATAATCAATTTATACATACGTATGATTGCTTGTACGATTTACGCATTATTAAATAAGAGTTCTAAACTGAGAAAATTAATACGATAGATTTCTTCTACTATTCTCAAATAGAACATTTCCTCTCCATTTACTAAACTGCATATAAATGAGAACATACTTTGATAGCTATTCATATCATCCCTATAATTTTACTTTGTCTATTATTACTAAACGAGATTTTATTGTATCTTACTAGAAAACATGTGTTTCCTATTATTTTTCTAAGCCTTGACATAATCCATATCTCTTTATGGTCCTTCTTTAATATAATAACTAAAGCTGAGATGCTTGTTAGAGTTTATTGGTAATGGTTGAATAGTTTATGCTTATTAAAAAAATTCTTCGACGTTATTGGAAAAATTATTTTATAAAAAATTTACATATTTGATAATCATATCAAAGAGAATACTTCCATAAATGCATGTCGTCTAATAATTAGAACCAACGTAACAGTAGCATTCAATAAAGAATAGTTTACATTGAGAGTAAAACTGTATTAGAGGAGTTAATTAATCACATAAATACAGGTGACTTTATAATGGGGCAGAGAGAGCGTTACATGTAATAATTATGCTTAGCATACTATGAGTTAGGAACTTAGGAACTCATAATTGATGTATGTATAGATATATACAGTTGGTTGAGAACAAAATTGATGATAATCTATTCATTTACTTTTGGTCTATTTGTGAGACTTTTGATTTGAGAATGAAGAAAGGTGAGGCAACTATGAACAATATTCATGTGTTCAGAGATTGGAATAGATACCTATTCACTCACATAACAACCTACTTTCACATGCCATAGCCCTATTTCTACATTATAGTTTAGAGCAATGTTTAAAATTGGGCTTATTTAATAAATAAAAATTTAAGTCGGTCAATTTTAAATTTTTAGTTTAATTTAATTTAATAATTTTTATTGTTAAAAACTAATCGATTATTTTTATAAATTGATCAATTTTATAAATTAAAATAATTCAATTAATTTTTATTTAACATTTTTAATTAGACTTTAATTTTTTGTGAGTAAAGATAATTTTCTTTAATAATTTTAAATTCTTTAATTTTATTCAATTTTTACCTAATATTATGATAATTTAAGCTCAATTAAATCTTTTAAACTTTAATATTTTTATCTAATAAATTTAATTTTTTGGTCCAATTTTTAAAACAATAACTTTTTACCTCTATTCTATTTACCTAGTTTCAAAGTAAAATTGTTTCGTAAAATTATTTTGAAAAAAAGTATTTGTAGTGACATACCATATAGCTTCAAAGCAACAAAACAAAACGGTAGGTATCTTCTGTTCTCAGTTTCTTCGCATACAGTTTCTTCGCATACAGAGACGCGGACTGAAACAACCTACGAGACATTGAGGAGAGCTTGTCTCTGTACATCTCTCCGAGAATTATGGAGCCACTTTCCTCTAGGAAAACGACACTCACTCTCACCATCTTCTTCTTCTTCTTCATGGTGGTTGCCACTCAAGCAGTGGATTTACCACTTCATCCCGAGGATTTGCTTCCCTTGTTGCCCAGACAAGCCTCATGGCCGATCCTCAACTATCTTAATAGTGCTGTGGACCTCTTGCCCAAGTTTGTTGGAGCCACCGCGTCCGAAAATGATACTATCGACTGGAAAGGGGCGTGTTTTTACGAGAACGAGGCTTGGTTTGAGTTTCATAACGAGAGTGGCACTGAGTTTGGTGGTGGCACTCTTCATATTAAGGTAGCAAGGTTAAATGGGTCTGCTTGTTGTGGGTTCTTTTCTGTGTTTCTGATTCTGGGCTTGGCTGGTTTTTTCAGAAATTTAGAGGATTTGCTATTTGTTTTGCTTGTTTTGCAAATTTTTAATGAATTTGGAATAGTCCAGCGTAGGTACAGGAGTTGAAATTGTATCCGGACTTAATTGATTGTTTTGCTTCTTTGTTATTTGACTTTAGTAATTCACTAACTTGGGTGATCGCTTGACATGTAAAAGTTTGGGAGATCAAATTTTGTGGGTTTGAGCTAGTTAATAGTCGTACAAGGTTTACTTTTTCCAATGATTTCTTCAAGTTTGTTTTAGGGGCTCTTGTTAGTGGTGCTTCTGAACTGCTGATTTCATGTATGGTATTATGTGGATTATAGATTTTATTTTGGCCACGAAGCTAATTAGGATACTAATACTTGAGTTATTCAAACGAGCTGCTGGAATTGAACTTCCGATAGATAGTGTGCTTTTCTCCTAGTTTTAATTCTTTCAAAATTCTAATACTACTTTCTCTTGATTGCCTTTAATTGCGATGCACCCTGTATGAATTTTGGTAAGAACAGCATTGATTAGTGGCTAGACTTCATATACGAGGAGGCCGTTCTTCATTACTTATAACTTTTGCAGCGAGGATAGATTTCATGCAGTGTTGTCTGAATTGTTCTTCTCAAAGAGTTGTTGTTACAATTGTTGATCTTGCAGTGATTGTTAGTGTTTCCATGTGGTACTCAGGTTAATAAAGCTCACAGTTGGACATGTATGGATCTTTATATTTTTGCAACTCCATATCGTGTGACTTGGGATTATTATTTTCTATCTCGAGAGCATACTTTAGACTTCAAAGAGTGGGAAGGAAAAGCAGAGTATGAGTATGTAAGTTAACACCTTCAATTGCTGCAAATTATTTGATTACTTCCTTCTTCTGATTTCAATTACTTATGAGTTCCCTATGTGGTTTTTTCAAACTGCATCAGGTGAAGAACAGGGGAGTCTCAATTTTTCTGATGAAAGCAGGGATGCTTGGAACCCTTCAAGCTCTGTGGGATGTCTTCCCTTTGTTTACAAATACGGGATGGGGCGAGAATTCTAATCTTAGATTCCTGAATAAGCACATGGGGGCTAAATTTGAGCAGCGTCCTCAACCCTGGGTGACCAATCTCACTGCCGATGATATTCACTCAGGAGATTTCCTTGCAGTCTCAAAAATCCGCGGGAGGTGGGGTGGTTTTGAAACTCTGGAGAAGTGGGTCAGTGGGGCTTATGCAGGTCATACCGCTGTTTGCTTGAGGGATCATGATGGAAAGTTATGGGTTGGTGAGTCAGGACATGAAAATGAACAGGTAATTCCATCTTGGTTACCTTTAATCATAAACTTTCTTCTTCTTTATTTTTGGTAATAATTATATACAAAACGTGAACCTTACTATATAAATTTTCTGGAGTAAGTTTGTACCTATGATGCTAAGCAACTGTTTTACAACTTTGATTTGTTACATAATAACATTTGTAGGGAGGCACCAGTGGCTGGTACCGTACCTGCTTTACACATTTATTGTAAGCTGAAGTTATTTCCTAAACAAACAGATCAAGCTGGAAGTCAATCCTAACTGATTTGCAAATTTCCTTGCCATGCATTATTATGCTGAATTTGATTCTTTCAATATGATCCCTTGTTTCTGGCTCCAGTCACTCCTAAAGGAATTTATGCGTTGGTACTCTTGTCTAAAACAAGTGACCATAGAGGCCTATTGTTTGATAGGAAGATCAATTGATTGGGGCTATTTTGCTTCCATCAGAAGATTTGCTTAAGCCTTTCTTCAATTTGCCCTAATGCTAAAATTGTGTCTGAAATTTTATCTCTTCTATTCAATTATGAGGAGCTTTGTTTTCAGTATGAAATCAGAAATTCAGCTGCTATTGCTCAAATGTTTTTGATTTTCTGAGTTAGGGTGTTGTGCACAAAGGGTCATTTTCTTATTTTTATTTACTTTACCCTGCTTCTATGTAGGGTGAAGACATAATTGCTTTGTTACCATGGGATGAATGGTGGGACTTTGAGCTGAATAAGGATGATTCCAATCCCCACATTGCTTTACTTCCTTTGCATCCTGATGTGCGAGCAAAGTTCAATGAAACTGCTGCTTGGGAGTATGCATTAAGCATGAACGGTAAACCTTATGGGTATCATAACATGATATTCAGCTGGATAGACACTCTAGATGGTAACTATCCTCCGCCATTGGATGCTCACCTGGTATGGGTTACTCTATGTTGAATTGCTAAGTTTCCTGCTTGAGTTCGCTGCTGCCATAACTTTTTCTTTCATTATTTTTCTACTGGTTACATTTTAATTATGCCATTTGATTGTTGTAAAGGTGGCTTCTCTCTCTCTCTCTCTCTCTCCCCCTCTCTCTCTTTCTCTCAACGATGTTTCGATCCTCACTTTTTTCCCATGTAGATTCCTATTTATTTGCTAAGCTGAAGCTAGTCCAAATTTTTATGTTTGAAAAAAACATATATATACATGATATACTTGCAGATGTTTCCATAAGTTCAAAGTTTGTCATTGGTTAAATTATCTAAATGCTTGCCAGACTTCTAAAATGCAGATTGCCTTTTTCTATTGCTGTTGTCTAATCACTCTTAAGCCATATATGATATCCTCCAGCAAGAAATATGTGAAGGAGACCATGAGATGCTATATTGAAAAATATTATTTACTTGGTTCTATGAATTTGTAAGAATTTTACCATTATGCTTTTCATCTCTAGATAGATCCAACTGCAATGCAACTATAGATCTATCAGGAATTTTGGTTTGTGGTATTAATAAAAAGAATATTTCATTTTGAAAAATTGGCCTTTATTTAAGTACCTAGCATGCTTCTATTAACATCCAAATTTTGTAGTATACATAGTTTTAATGCCATCAGCTCTGTGGTTTGACAGGTTGCATCAGTTATGACAGTTTGGAGTCAGATGCAGCCTGCATATGCTGCTAACCTTTGGAATGAAGCCTTGAACAAGCGACTTGGAACTGAGGTACTTGCTGTTTTATCAAATTTGGTATTATTATTAAATTACTATTAATATCATTCACCACCATTTTAGTGGGCTTTAATTGATCATCTATATCATCTGAAACATTTTTTATGTTCCAAAAGTTATTTAAATAATGCTTTTGGGTGACCTTTTCCTTTGATATTAAGATTTTTGTCAAGTATAACAGGTTGAACTTTTGGGCTTGCCAATTTGGTGGTTTGACTAGTCTGCTGTAAACTTTTTTAAACATTTTTCTATTTTAAAATCTTTAACTATTCTGCAGGGTCTGAATCTGTCTGACGTCTTGGTAGAAGTTGAGAAGCGTGGATCTTCTTTTGGTGAACTGTTGACAATCCCAGAACAGGATGATTGGGTATATGCCGATGGGAAGTCGACCTCATGTATTGCTTTTATTCTTGAATTGTACAAAGAAGCAGGCCTTTTTAATCCAATCGCAAGCTCCATTCAAGTGACGGAGTTTACGGTTAGTCTTTAAAGCCTGATTTGATATTGTTTGATTTGAAACAAGCATCTGATTTTTTTTTTTTAAAGTTATGTTATACAAGATGTAATTTGTGGAAACAGAGCTGCTATTTGGATTTCTACTGGATGAAAGTTTGTAGAAACACACAGCACTCACACCTACACACTCACGTGCACACCCAATTCTCTTTCATGAAGAATAAGTAAAAGGAAAAAGTTAAAAAACTCACGTATAGATAATAGTAGATGCACAAAAGGTTGATATCTATTGTTTACCGTTTATGCATTGTCATGACAGCCAAAATTAGTTTCCTTCATGACCCTCCTTTGGTCAAAGGAGCTAATGCTCTGGTGCCATGTTATGATCATAAATTACTTATGGAGAGTAGTTTCAACAATTCTTTGTTTTTCTCTCAATGAGATGCAATGGCTAGCCAATTGATGTTGACCTTCATTCTTCTTGTTACCGCTATTGAAAACAATTCTAACCGTTGAACAATGTTTGTGTTTGTCCTTGAAATTTATTGCTAGTGGTAAGTAGTATGACAATGGTCTCACCTCTCAAGGCTGTTAACCTAGTACTTGCGTCATTAATTCATTTTTCTGCTAAAAATACAGATCAAGGATGCATACACTCTTAGGTTTTTCGAAAGCAACTCAAGTCGCCTACCAAAGTGGTGCAATGATGCAGACAACGTGAAGCTCCCATTTTGTCAGATTCGAGGAAAGTACCGAATGGAACTGCCAGGGTACAACACGATGGATCCTTATCCCCATATGAATGAGAGGTGTCCATCCCTACCTCCAGAATACTTTAGGACACAGAATTGTTGAAGCCTAGCGCGTTTCAAGCTCACTTGAGGTTCTTGGAATGACAAAAGACGGTCTGCCAAAAGTGGAAGGCGGGTTTGAGTTGGCTGTAAATACTGTGGTGAAACTACATGATAAAGAACTATAGCTGCTTGTATGTACATGGTAGTTAGTGTGTGACTTCTTAATGTCGAGAAGATAAACCATTCATTTTCCATATCTGCAGCTCTTCTTCCTTTTTCAGCTAAATTGATATGCGATTTCTCTCAAATTTTTTATGTTCCAATCTGGTTATACAGTGTCATTTTAAATGTGATGCAGTTCCAGGATTTAATCTTTTAACATGTATTTATCAAGTGTGCATTTTACTGTATGATAATACATGCAAGTTTGCACTATATTCAAATTAAGATTATCAAACATTAAATTTAGGCATGAAATCCCGAATTATAGCAAACTCTTCATCTGGTAGCCTAAGTGATGACGCTGCTTTGACCATGATCAACAGAAGAACTGTTACAATCTATTATTAGAAGCTGAATGACTGCACTTGCTTTAGACAGCAGACAGGCATTGCATCTGTTTCCTTGGGTTGACCTTGTGGCTTTGGGATCAGGTTGAAACTAGTCCGTATAAGGCGGTTGAAGCCCATATGGCCAGCACGTACCCGGTGACCACGACACACTTGACACGGAATCCAATGGCAGTTTATATTGTTTCTCATGTGGGCCAAGGATTCCTAGGAACTAGCAACGCCGGCTTACATCAGTGGCGCATAAACCCTTGGTAGTGGTTTGAGGGTCTCGGCTTATTATTCTTTACTAGCAGAAATGGATATTACCTAGTTAATTTAAAAATAGAGTATTTTATAAATAAATATATTAATATTTAAGGGAAAAAATAGAATTGTGAGATTGAAGTTAAACTTTTGTCAAAAGAAAAGGAAGAAAAATATACTAGCTGAATTATTTGAATGAAATAATAAAATAACTAAGTTTAAATAAGAAATTTTAAAATTTTAAAATCCTTGAAATGTATGGTAAAGAATGAATAAAAAATAAATAGATAAATGAATTAAAAAGATAAATGGATAAAATATGTAAACATGTATAAATAAATATTATTAATTTTAAAATTTGTGAGAAAAAATAAAAAATGTTAATGTAGATAAATTGTTTGGGAGAAAATAAGCAAAAATCATAATATTTGAAATGAATTAATAAAATAAAATTTGTAAATGTATATGAGTCACAAGTGTTATAATATTTTAGTACATAACTTAAAAATAAAGTTATAATTTTAAAAAATGTATTCGAACATAAGGCTTAATATGTTATTTTATGATTGATTAAATATGTATAAATAAATATTGTTAACTTTGAAAATTTGAAATGAACTAATGAAAAAAATAAAATTTGTAAATGTCTAGTGTGATGTAGATAAGGAAAAAAATAAATTATAATATTTAAGTTTTTAAAAAAATTTCATAATCGTAAAATTTTAAAAAAATTAATATATTATAATATATGATTAAAAAGTATAAAAAAAGAATTGTGTTTTAGTACATAATTTAAGTAATAATTTCGTGCTAATAATAATTAATTAATAAGATTTCAAAAAAGTTAATTATTTAATTAAATATTGATTATTACGAATTATATATTGATTACTTTTATTTAATTAAGGAATTAAAAATAGATCTTTTCACAGGCGTGACAATTAAGTCACACCTATGAGTCACACCTATGACTGCTATAATAATACATTTTTATTTTATTTTAATTAAATAATCAATTAATTATTTTGTAATTAATCAATAATATATTATAATAAGTCAATTAATTATATACACTATATTTAATAAAAATGAAAAATATAATCACTAATTCTATTTAATTAAAGAATAAATAAATTAAATATATTTTAATAAATCAAGACTTAGTTAATTGATTATTTAATATCTGTCTTCGTCCATACCGTCAGTACTTACTATTATATACTTAATATACTTTAAAAATATAATTAATTGATTGATTAATTAATTTTAATATAATTTACACGTATATAAAATGTTATTAAATATTAAATATTAAATATTAAATACTAATTATTATCAAGCTAAATAAATATAATTTAATTATATTTAATTAAGAATGACAACAAAAACATTTTTAGTATTTTTAATTAAGAAATAAAATAATACACCTTTGTCACAGGCAGGACACTTAAGTTATGCCTGTGACTCTTACAATTAATTAACTTAATAGTAACTAATAATGAATAATAACATTTAATTTTATGTTAATTGATAAGTCAATTAATTATATTATAATAAATCAACCTATTAATTATATTTAAAGTAACCAATCAATTATATATAAATTATTTTTAATTAATTACAATTTAATTATATTTAATTAAAATGACAACAAAAATATGTTTTGCATATTATTTAATTAATTAATTAACTTTTATAGATGTGTTGACAATCTTTTTTAATAAATCAATTAATTATTTTTAATTAATCAATTATTATTATTATTATTAATGGTGTAAATGTGTTTACAATTTTTTTAATTAATTAATTAACTATTAGCATACATGGAGTAGTTAAGTGAATGTTGAGCCAAAACGAAAATAAAAAAGCATGCATGGAGTATTTAAGTGAATGTTAAGTAAAAAAATATGTTTGTCACAGGCGTGACACGTAAGTCACACCTGTAACTCCTACATTCTTGTCCCAAGTCCTACGTCCTTTTTTCAGAACCTACATGGGACAAATCTACCGTGTTAAGCATATAGCTTAGTGAGTAATAACTAAACTATAATTCAATAACAAATCCAGAAATTCAGAACAAAACAGAGTTCTGTAAGCAACATAATTGCTCAACACAAGAGGGTATAAACCCTTCAAAAACAAAACGCAACTTAGCTTATGACAAAATCAAACTGATATCAGATTACAAAATCATAAGACTGCTAAATCTATTTACAGAAGTGGGTAACAGGACTTATACGGAAGAAACTGAAGTCTCGACAACGAAGTGTCACAGAAGAGATTGAAATCTTGACACCTAAGTGTCAATATCAGAAGTCAATAAAGTGTCGATAACAGAAGACATCGAATTATCGATAATAGAAGATATCGAAGTGTCACAAAAGCAGCTGCAGACCCTTCTAGGCATGCCTATTTATCCATAAGTAGGACTTAACAGAATCAAAACAGAAATGTCTAAAATTCACTTCACATATCACTCCAATAGCTTTGCAAATCATTCAATGGACCAAAAGCAGTAACAAACAAAAAAATCAAAGCAAAACTATCAAAAAAATTGCCTACTAAAATACTAACAGAATTGACCATCTAAATTACTTACAAAATATACTGTCTAAATTACTTACAAAAACTCCCTTATTGCTTATTGCCTCGACGTCTCGGCAATATCTAAAATTGGTCGCTCGATGGGTTCCTCTAAAATATTTAATACAAATACTTATCATTATTGTGCACAATTATAAATTCAATTATGCACATGCATGTATATTGAATATGTGTGATGCATGTTTATGACAAATTCCTGGTTTCTTCACCTTAATCTTGTCGCATTCTCAATCATGCGAAATCATACTTCCTCAATCCAGCTTTATTTCACAACCAACTTTTGGGTCGACTTTGTTCAATTATTCTCATTAGGTAGGTAACATAATTAGGTAATGCTTCCTTCTAGAAAGTTGTCCCTCTTTGTCTTAGGTTTCCAATGATACTAAGTTCATCCAATTTGGGTCAGTATAGTGAAAGTTATTCCCAAAAGATTTCAGGCTATTCTTAAGCTTCAATATAATTTTTATCTTAACTTCCAATCAGATTCTGAAATTCTTAGAGGCAGAATTAGAATTGCATCACTTCAGACAATTTGTAGCCTTATGACTCTAGTTTAATTCAAAAGAAGAATCACTCCATTTGGAAATCCACAGATCCAGATATAAGTAAATTACCGAATTATGTTCAGTAAAATCATCCCAGTTATCATACTTCAGCACAATCACAATTTCATCTTAAATTATTCAATCAATCCAATTCAGAAAATTCTAATTTTTGGTGGATATAAATATCAATGTATTATGAATCCATTGGTTTCAAGAATCAAGTCATTTGGATATCAAAAGAAGAAGTAATAATAAAAAGATCAAAGTATGCTCAGAAAGTAACCTCCTTTGGATAAACAGGGAAGTCGCAATTGTGTACATGCACAACCGCCACATTCCAGGTGGTCCTACGAAGTCGTAATCATACATATACACGACCGTGAAATTTTGGGTGGCCCTGCAAAGTCGGAATCATGCACATGCACAACCGCAATATTCCAGTGGACCTGCGAATCCTTCTTATTCACCTTACCTATTATTCCAACTCTTCCCAAAACAAACTTTCGGGTCACTTTTACCTGATCATTTTGACAATAAAAACAAAGGATTTAGGCCATACTTTCTATAAAAATTGTTCCTTTATTTCTCAAGTTTCTAACGACACCAATTTTGTGCAATTTGGTTTAGTATTTTGAAAGTTATCCCTAAAATACTACATACTGTTCACAATAGTGCAGAATCTATAAACTCCACTTCAAGCCAAAATTTTGACACACTTAGTGATAAAAATCAAATTCGACTCCTTCATGAAAGTTGTATATAAATCTTTCTAGTTTAATCTGAATTTAACTTCATCCAATTTGGATATTCACAGATCAAGTTATGACCTAAATACAAATATATGTTTAGTAAAATACTGCCTATATCATTTTCCAATGACTATAACCCTTCATCTTGTTAATCATATCACCGAATTTGCTTCTTCTTTCACCACTCATACAAGCATCAACACCATTACGCATGCAGCAATCCACAAGCATGAAAATATACACCATTCATGCATGCACCCATTTAAAAGATTAAAACATGCATAAAACTTACGTGTCTTAAGTTTCTCTCACTTCAGCAAAAATTTCCAGAAATGGGGAGAGCAACTAATAGATTTCGGTGTTGGATTACAAAAAGATTTTGTAACAATCAAGAACCTAAAATGAGAGAAGACTCAAAATGTGTAACGTGGGTGAGCCAACAACACTAAAATTGCAGAAGTTAAGTGTTTAAACAATGGATGAGCAAGAAGGAAGATAGTGTTTTTGGTGGAGACAAAACAAAGGAGCTGCAGAAACTTTCCTTCCTAAACCACGTGTATGCTTTGCATGTAATTCACGTGTCATCCAATTAAGACTACCACATGTTGCCACATATGCAAGCCATTTGTCAAAAATTAAATCAGTCCATGTGTCACACTAGGATTGGTCCAAAATTTCAATACTTTTTTAAAATTCACCAAAAATTTCAAAATACCTAAAATACACCAAAATGGCTAGATCACATTTTTAATCACATTCAATAACTCAATTATACCTAAAAAATATCATGAATGCATGCACAATAATTATATGTTTCCAAAATGCTTATGCACAAATAAGCAAATATTCAAATATGCAAAGCATAAAATATACTGAATTTCCTTAATATTCTAACCCCCTAATATGGGGTGTTATAGTAGTGGTAGAATCAACGTATCTATTAAATCGGTCGTAAAATCTGTTGGAAAGATTTTTTGTTCAAATCGGCATTTAAGATTGATATGATACTGATTATTTGTTGGGATATTAATTTCTTTTTAATGATTTCAACAACTACGATTCATCTTATGTAAATTTGTACTTGTGAGAAGATAAATATAGGAAAATTATGGAACATCATAGTGCAAAAACAAAAGGGTGTAACTGTGAGAATTGTGCGAGAAGAATCGAACCGTTAATTAAATTGATGGTGGATGTTACATCACATTCGTTCATCACAAGTGCGACATGTTAAGTCAGACCCTTGACAAATTAAAAAATTCCATTTGCAAATTATAAGGTGGTCAATTAGTTACTATAACTAATAATTGACATACTATGGTTAGTTATTTACAGAGATATATGAAAGCCAACCTAAGATTTAACGAGAAGTAGAGTCTATGGTTATGCTTTTTAAATTTCAAATATGAATAGTTAATTATTTTTCTTATGGAATCATTATTGTATATATGCGTGTCTACTAATTCACCTTACTATGATGTCTACGTTTGTAGACATCATTTAGCTTGGGAGGTTAACTGTGGAAGAAAGTATTCTCTTACACATTATAAAATTAGAATTCTATAGTCTATTGAAATAAGTAATAATAATAATAAAAATAATAATAAATTATTATTATTATTATTATTATTACTATTATTATTAATAATCTAGATCATAAAATGAAGCAGAAATAAAATATTAATTTTAAAGGTTTTGATTAATGTAGCATAATATTAAATTTAATATATTAACAATTTTTACATTACTATTGAAAATATATACTAATTTTTGCTTGCACAAAATTAAATTAATTTTATAAAATAACTTTC
>JANIJH010000005.1:38117129-38129728 GCA_024520975.1 Erythroxylum areolatum | reverse complement strand
AAAACTATTCACTGAATTACAAATTATTTTTATTTGACTAAAATGATAATTCTATCAGTAATGTATTTTTAGTAATAAGTTATTCTCTTATTTAGTTGAGGAAAATATACTTTACATATAATCCAAGTTGCATACACATCAGCTCCCTATCTTTATTTACTCAACGTAGGTTGTGAATAGGACATATTGGACAAAAATATCAAAATTACCACCAAGTTTAATGCTACACTGCTAAAAAAAAAAGAGGTTTAAAACATTGCATCTGCCTATCCCCGTCTCCTCCATCAAACACACCTTCACCATTTTACCGACCACCATGCCATCTCTACACCTCTTAAACCCTTACCTAAAAGCCCCATTGTAACATTGCTCTTGCAGCCTTGATTATCGAGCCATAATAACGCAATCCCACTTCATCTTTTCTTCATAAACCCAAGTTAAAGTTCATCTTTTTCTCGTTCACCACCGCAAATCATCAATGGTATCTATTGGACAGCAAAAAATATGGAAGAGGCAAAAGAAATAGAGGAATAGAGACTAGACAATCTTCTATATTATAAGGTAAAATTGCTCTCTAATAAAACATGAAACATGCTTATATAAATATAGGCTTACAAAACCAATTCTTGATAAATTAAACTACTACTATTTAACTTAAACAATGACTCTAACTAATAACTCTAACTAGGACTCTAACAATTATAATTCAAGTTTAACAATGACTCTAACTAATAACTCTAACTAGGATTCTAACAATCATAATTCAAGTTTATTATCTAACACCCTCTCTTAAACTTGTAACTAAACCTTTAATAACTCTAAGAATAGCTCTCAATTTACAGAAATCTTCACATTTTAAAGCTTTGGTAAACATATTGGCAACTTGATCTTTAGATGTCACATGCTTCAATTGAATCTCTTTGTTCCCAATGCATTCTCTTATAACATGGTACTTAGTGTTTATATGTTTACTTCTATCATGAAAAACTGGATTCTTTCCTAAAGCAATAGCAGACTTATTATCAACAAAAAAAATGTGTAGCTTCATTTTGTTCAAATTTTAGCTCTTTTAATAACTTCCTCAACCAAATAGGATGACAAACACAGAAAGCAACTACAACGTGCTCAGCTTCACAAGTTGAAAGAGTAATAATCAGTTGTTTCTTTTTAATTGCTTTCATCTCTTCATCTATAACAAATCTCCATCTTTCGTCTTTGACAGCTTGTTCAAACATCATTCATTCTGTATATGCTAACAAATAAAACAGAGTAAAATCAATGTTTTCGTCTATTACTTCATATATTTCTTCTAAACTTCACATACGATGTGGCCTATCAGAGGAGCTTTGTGGAGACATAATCATTTGAGTTGTTTGACCTTAACGTGGAGAAGTCTGCTAACATCAGTAACAATTTGATTCTGGGACTCATCTGCATCAAAAAGTTTATCAAACAAAGGAAGAAATTCATATTTTCATCTTGTGGTACATTCCACTCCTATGAGCTTTCTTCATCAAACTCAACATCTCTACTAATGATTGTTTTTCCATTCTGAAGATTGTAAAATTTATACCCATTTGAATTTTTAGTATAGCTAACAAATATGAACTTCTGTCTCTTATCATCTAACTTGCTTCTTGTTTCATCAGGAGCATGCACATAGCCAATACTTCCAAATACTCTCAAGTGTGAAATACTTGGCCTCCCTCCACTCCATGCTTCTTGTGGAGTCATTTGCATTAAACTCTTGGTGGGACTATGATTATTCAAATACACCGCACATGCCACTACTTCCGCCCAAAACTCATTTGGCATCCTCTTACTCTTTAGCATACTACGAGCCATATCAAGAATAGTTCTATTTTTACGCTCCACAACTCCATTTTGCTGAGGTGATCTAAGAGCTGTCAAAGAATTTCGAATACCAAGATACTCATATAATTGATTAGATTTGTTCGATGTTAATTCACCTCCTCGATCAGTCCGAATTGCTTTAATTAGATAACCACTTTCATTCTCAACTTAAGCTTTAAATTTCTTGAACACTTCAAATGCTTCAAATTTTTTCTTCAAAAAATAAACCAAAGTCTTACTAGTATAATCATCAATAAATAATAAAAAGTACCTATTCTTTCCATATGAACTTGGTGCAATAGGACCATATATGTCAATGTACATCAATTCGAGTGGTTGTGTAGCTTAAAATAGAGACTCCTTCAAAAAGCTCCTGCTAGACCGCTTACCATACATACAACCTTTACAAATTTGATCAGGATGACTTATAAAAGGCAAGCCATATACCATTCTTTTCTTATACAATAGCTCCAATCCACTAAAATTTAAGTGGTCCAGCTTAAGATGCCACAACTATGACAAATCATTCGTAGTAGCTTTTAAACATATGGGACTATCTTTATTGATCTTCAGTATAAACATCTTGTTCTTCGACATTGGCACTTTTGCAATCAATCTTCCTTTTCCATTTCGCATGACCAATCCACTCTTTCTCATCTGTATTTTATAGCCTTTCTCCAAAAGTTGTCCAATACTCAATATATTTGTTTTCAAAGTAGGAACATAATAAACATGAGATATAAACTGATGATCTACATTCTCTAATTTAATCAAAATTTCTCCTCTACCTTTGATTGGAACTTTAGTTTTATCACCAAAAGAAATATTGTCTTTAACAGATTCTTCAAGACTATAAAATAAATCATGATTACTAGTCATATGATTGCTGGCTCCTGGGTTGAGATACCAAGACTCCTCACTCCTTTCTTTGTCACCATTGCACATTAATAACAAGGCAGATGCTTCATCATCTTCTGCTTCAACCTCAACACAATTTGCGTTTTCTTCTTCATTTAAATTCTATCTACATTCCACTACATATTGACCAAATCTTTCGCAATTATAACATTGTATATTGAATCTTTGACTATGACCTCATTGAAACAATCCACCTCTACCACGTCTTCTTGGATATTATTGCTGAAGATTTAACTCTTCGTTGTCATTTGAATTATTTCTGCTTCCTCTATCTCTTCCACGATTCCACGATTCTAGCCTCGACCACAACCTTTGCCTCCTCATCCTCTACTACGTCCTTAATGTTGATTGTCTTTTTTTCATTTAAATTCAACTTCGCTTGTAACTCTTGAGCATCTGGTTCTTCTCTTTTCTTCAATCTCTCTTTATAGGCTTGTAACAAACCCAAAAGGTGATCTATAGACATTGAATCCAAATCCTTTGATTCTTCACTAGCAGTCACAATGTAGTCAAATTTTAAAATTAGCGACGAAGAATTTTTTTCAATTACTCGAATGTCTTCCATCGGCTCTCCATATCTTTTTAATTGATTCACAACAATCAAGACTCTGCTAAAATACTCTTCTATAGATTCAAAATCCTTCATCTTGAGATTTTCATAGTCACATTTCAAAGTCTATAGGCGTACTTTAATTACTTTATCTTTTCCTTTAAAACAATTATGTAAAATCTCCCTTGCTTCTCTTGTCGTAGTTGCAATAAACACCTTTTCGAACATATTTTCATCTAAGCATATATGAATAAGAGCGAGTGCTTGCTAATCCTTCTTTCTAGCTTTCTATAGCACTTCCTTTTCTGTTATCGTTAATGCTTCTTCACGTTCTGAATAATTGTAGCCTTTTTCTACAATATCCCACACATCTTGTGATCCTAGCAGTGCTTTTATTCTGGTATACTAGTTGCTATAATTCTCCTTGTTAAGTTTCAGAAATCGAAGTGATAACATTCCATTCATCTTGGTTTTTACTGTGGAACACCTTCAAAATACAGTTTCTGACGCTTCTGTATATCTTTAGGCAATGGCTAAATGGCAGCAATTGTAGTAGTCAGCTATTGAGATTTTGTGCCTTACTTTCAATCATGAATCTTCAAAGGGAGTCACTCAAACCACATTTCATAAAACCTAAAGCCAACACCAAAATGACACTAGAATCTCCATCGAGAACCTAGCCAACAAGCACACTCAAGGCAATAGACACTTTAGCCCCCTTAGTCACGAGATGCTCAAAGAGTCTTCATAAGATGGAGTTCTTATGATAACCAATCAGCTATAAATCCAAATAGACTATCTCAAGGAATGCTTTCACGGGGGAAAGACGTTGAAGTATAAAATGAAATTCCCAAGCTGATTCACACAAAGATGAATTCAAAACACAACTGCACTCCCATCCATCCAATCGACAACCACACAAAAGATTAATATCACCTAGGTCCTCCAACCAAAGGCTTACCACAAAACAAACAAGTTCACCACCAAAAGTCTCACTAACATGTAGCCAACATAAAAACAACCAATCAACACCCATACAACACAAAACATACACCTTACACCCAAAAATCAACCAATTGTACCTCTTGCACCTTAAAACCATGATGCCCCTTCAGCTATTCACAAAATTCAATTACCTAACATGGCAATTCCAACATTAGCTTTGACACCACTTTGTTGGACGGCAAAAAATATGGAAGAGGCAAAAGAAACAGAGGAATAGAGGCTAAACAATCTTCTGTATTATATGGTAAAATTGCTCTCTAATAAAACATGAAATATGCTCATATAACTATAGGCTTACAAAACCAATTCTTAATAAACTAAACTACTACTATTTAACTTAAACAATGAATCTAACTAATAACTCTAACAATCATAATTCAAATTTATTATATAATAGTATCATAACCAAAATCATTTAAACAAATGTTTGAGTGACAAAGATAGGAGCTTTATGTGGTAGGAAAAGGGTTTATGAAGACACAAAGATTAATTTTTTTTGGGCTTTAACCCATAATAATTATGAATATTTTAATATTTTTGTTAGCTATTCTTTTGTCATTCTAAATATATATTTTCAAATTAAACATTGATATTTAAGGATGTCAAAGGGCCGGGCCGGGTCAAGTTCGACTATTCCTGACCAGACTCGACCTGACGTTTGGATTGGGCAGCCATGGCTCGATGGGCCAGAACTAGACAGTCTTGGTCGGATAGACCACGGGTAGGCTAACCCATTCTTAATATTTTTTAAAACAATAAAAAAATGTCGTTTTTGTCATTTTGATTGTGTTGAATAATTTTAACCCGTAGCCCAGGCCAAAATTGGCATTACATTATCATTAGAAATTCTTATGAATAAACCAAAATAAATAATACATATTCTATATATTTCTCATGTATTATATTTTTAATGAAACATCATTCCATTCCTTATCTATTTATGCAAGTGAACTAAATACCATGTTATTCTATTCTTTATCTATTTATGCAAATGAAGTAAATACCCTATTAGAGTTACAAATTAGTTTCATTAAAATGAAAGGAAAATAGTATTTTATCATGGAAGAAGAAAAGAAGACCCACAACTAGTTATATATCCAAACACAATAACATATATAATTGAAACATTTTCAATAAAAAGAAAAAAATACATTCAATCATTAAATTTTAAATCATTACTTGGAATATTCAAGTCCTTATAACTATTTAAAAAGATTTTGATGACTAATTATTGTAAAGGTATCAGTATAAAACTCGAAAGTTTATTTTTTAAGAATTCGTATAAAACAATGATCACACAGTAACCAAAGTGTTATATAAATACATAGCTATCTATTTCAAATTCACTCGAAGGTGACATGAAGAGAGTTAACCTCCCACCTCTCTTACCATCAATCGATAACTCGTGCAAGTAACCTGGAAAATTACAAGAGAATGTGGTTTGCTAGAAACCATCTATCCTCTCATAGTCCTAATTGAACATACCGAAGTGATCAAGTATAGGTGCAAAAATGTTTGATGGGTCCTATTCTTGAGGTAACTAATAAAGGAAAATTTTATTAGTACAATATCCATTTAAAGCAAAAGGTTAAATGGAGAAAAGACCCAAATATTCTAAATAAGATCCATAATTACATACATTGATCTTCTTTCAACTAAAACCATCATTACACAAGTATATCCTCTTCATATTGTTTGAAAATTGAAATCAAAAAACTTGTATGGGATATATTTAAGGTAAATTAGTTAATTGATTAATAAATTAATAATTCAAATTACATATTTGTATTTCAATTTTATTTTGGCAATGGAATCTAAAGAAACTATTCAAATCATTTTAAATCGAAATCATGATTATTTGTACTAAAGATATATATAATTTATTAATTAGCATTTTTATTTTTATTTTTCTTATATACATACGAATCCATTTAATTGATCGATAAATTTGTTGTTTACAATAAAGTTATGACAATAATAAATAATATTCAAACTATATTTTAAATATGCATATAATTTTATATTTTTCAAAAACAAGTTGTTTGATTGTGGTTATATTTTTCAATGTAGTTTTTAGGATTTTGAATCTTGATTTTTAAATAAAATAAAGCCTTTTTAATTTCTACATTTTCAATAGAAATTAAATTAATTTTATTAATTAACCAAGTACTAAAGTTATTTATTAAATATTTAATAATAAATGTTGATATTATTCATTATATTATTATAAATAATTAATTGATTGATTAAAATGTTTATAAAATTTTATTAGTATTTATTTATTAATATATTTCTAAGTGTTAAAACTAATTTTATTATTTTAAAATCAAATAATTATATTTTAATAATTTTTATTTAATAAGTAACTGTTTTTAAAATTCTTAATATTATGTATGTTAAGATATTTTAAATTTTAAATATTCTTATTAAATAATTTCAAATTTAGAGATAGTTTTATTTAAACTTTAAAAATAAGTTTCAAAGATAAGTTTATTAAATTATATTAATTTTAATTTTTAATAGTAAATAATATTAACTAATTGAATAATATTTATTTAATAATGAAATTATAATATGAAAAATAAAAATAGAAAAATTAAAGCTAGATTTTATAATTTTTATAAAATATGAAAATATAGAAAAATTAAGAACTCAATAGTGAATATGAAAAGCAAAAGGAAAATGAAGTATAACCACACAAGTTCGAAAGAGAAATAAAGAATAATTCCTTAGTTAAACGATTTAAACTATTGAAAGTAAGTTTAATAAGGGTCAATGTAAGTGATTAATTCTA
Organism: Erythroxylum areolatum; assembly: GCA_024520975.1. NCBI lineage: Eukaryota > Viridiplantae > Streptophyta > Magnoliopsida > Malpighiales > Erythroxylaceae > Erythroxylum > Erythroxylum areolatum. The sequence goes on along the minus strand of JANIJH010000005.1, from coordinate 38,122,607 downwards.
TATGTATTTTCTGTATACGTGAAAATGGGCTGATCATATTTTAAATTAAAATGATCTTATTTTTAATAATTAAAATAAATAATATCTTCTTTTTTAATTAATTAAAATTATTTGAATCGTCCAAAATCTGATTAATTTAATTTTTCTTATGTTAATTTTGAGTTGAATACAATATATCATCTCCTGCTTTTGTCTTTGTATATGTTGAGGTATCACGAAAGAAAATGAATGAACAAGCATTCTCTTTATTTCGCACTTACATAGATTTAGATGCTCCGAATCATGTCCGACGAAATTATACATAGACCTAACACGAGACTACCTCTCATGGGTTGATGTTTCTGAAAGTAAAGACAACGTTACCTATATGGGTTTCCTCGGCTTGATCTTGATAGGTAATCCCCCAGTTGGAACTGGCATTGGACACCTGCTGAAACGATTATCTGCACACAACTCCCATGTAAATCGCGTAACTAGGTAATGGATGGTGACAAGGGTTTCAATCTTTGCAAACTCATATCCAGGACATATCCGAGGCCCTCCTCCAAATGGAACAAAGCAATAGGGTGGAATTGCAGCTTGGTTCTCGAACCTACTTGGATCGAACTTAAATGGTTCTGCAAATACTTTTTCATCATTATGAGTCATACTTGTGACCCAGAAGACCTGAAAACCATAGATAGAAGGATGTCAATAAAATGCAAAACTAGCTAAACATTGAAGGTACCATGTAAGGGCCGGGTGTTACTTACCTGCCATCCTTTAGGAATAAGATATCCATTGTACTCTATATCTTTTACAGCTTTTCTAAAGCCACCAAATATGGGAGGATGCATTCTCAGGGTCTCCAAAGCTACTCTCCACGTGTACTTCATCCTGCCAAGATCCTTCCACGTTAAGGATTCTCCCTCCGGCTTTTCCCTAGCTATTTCTTCCTGCTCTGTAAACAAACTCTAGTATATCAGCTACTTGCATAAAACGTTTACTTGTACACTACTAATTGTCCCATGTCTGAAAAAATTCACCAAATTTGAGGTTTAGTTCCCTGATTTTACTTGGATGTTGTCACATACAAGTCTTATGCCATTTACAGCATTCGATGTATACCTTGCAGTACCGATGCGTATATAGTAGGCTGATTAGCTAGAAGTTGCACCATAAAAGTGAGCAGAACAGAAGAAGTGTCGTGTCCTGCTGTCATAACTAGCGTTACATTGTTCACAATTTCCTCCTCACTCATAACCTTCCTATTCTGTTCATCGCAAATGCTGAGCAGGCAAGTGATGAGGTCTTGGTGTGAATCTGCACCACTTTCCACTAATCCCCTCCTCTTTTCCTCGATGAGTTGCTTTACCATGTTCTGTACTCTCTTACTCGCTCCAAGACTTCTATGAAAGCTTGTGAAGGGCAAGTTAATAGGAATTGACCACATTCCTTCTAACATCTCTTCAAACCAGTTCACAAGTTTATCTCTTCGACCTCCTCGTTCAACTCCAAATAAGAGAGAGCTAATTATGTTAAATGTAAGCGTCTTCATTAAGGGCAAGACCTGTTAAGCATGATTCTTTTTTGTCTGAATATCAGCAAAGACTATGATAACACATAACAGTAGATTATCAACAAAACATATTCACTCTTCTCAGAAGATGCAGTACTTAGTAACTAAAAATCTTACCTTGACCTCTTGTTTATTATCCCAGTGCTTCTCAATATGCAATTTGACCTCCTCATTCATTTTGTCGACATAATTTTTCAAAGACTCGGGCTTTAGGAATGACATGAGCGCTCCTCTAACACGTTTGTGATCAGGGCCACTGAGTTCAAGCAAGTTTCCTTCACCCAAAATCGTTCTGAGAGACTTGTTTTGCTGGTTCGAGAGACTGTTTCCATCACTTGTGAACACAAACTTGTTGGCAGCTTGACCATATATGAAGACCGTTGGATTGCCAAAAAGGCTAAGTTTTGATATAGGACCATACTTTCGGATTCTTTGCTCAATCCACTCCTCAGCCGTGTTGGCTCTTAAAGCTCGGAGCAAACCAAGACTTTGGCCTATAACTGGGATTCCAAGAGAACCCGGAGGAAGATTTTTGCTTGATCTTCTACTCTTCTTGTAAAGAATGAGAAGTGGAATAAGGAAGATGAAAATGCTCAAGAGCACGCTCATCATATTGTTTTCTGAGATTGAGGGAGAGAGACAGAAGCCTTGCTTCTCAGAGATCTCAGAAATCAGAGCATGTGAGTATTGGATGAGGGTATTAGAGATTATATTTATAAACTAATCAGAAAACTGTACAATGTCACGTCGTGACACAAGCTTGTGTTGAACTTCCCGTTTATAAACTATGAAAAAGCTTAAGTTACATGTTCCCAGCCTTGGGATTGGGGAAATTTTCTATAACTTTATTCTAGTGAGAATACAATAAATATAGATAAAATATTACTTAAAGATATTTTTTTATACTAAAAAAATAGCTTTATTTTATACTAAGCTTTTTTTTTTATTTCTTTAGTAGGCCCCTAGAACAAAATAAAATAGACAGATTATTGGTTTCAACTTTGGAGTCTGAAAGCAACAATTTGACAAATTATTGGTTTGAACTTTCAACTTTGGAGTCTGAAAGCAACAGCTATGGCTATTGAGTAGTAAACTATGACACTATGAGTCGTAAATTATCGCAGACATAGGCAATACGGAATTTAGTCAAATAAAGAAGCATCAAAATTCTTTAGGCTGCTTGTTGATGTCAAAGTATGAGCTCTTAACATGAATTAGTAGTTAGAATGTTAACTAATATACTTGTTCTTATTTTATAAATTAGATTTCACAAAAGGATTCTCTTGCAGTTTATTTCTTTTCATTGTACGGTGGCTTGAATATTTAAATCTTAAATAGTTTTCAATAAGAAAATACATATTCTTTTATCAAAAAAATAACACTTAAAAAGATTTATACTATAAGTTAAGTTTAACTTCTTGTTTAAAAACTATTGAAACTACCTATTTTAATTGGGTTAATTTAATGTATTATGTATCTTAATGAGAGAAATAAGAGTTATTTTCACATATTTAAATTAAAAAATTCAATAAGAATGGTTTTTTTACATGTGTATGGGATGAGAGAAATAAAAAAAAATTCTCAAATCAAAACTTAAATCAAGAAGAACGTATGGCAGAATTCAAATGCAAATCTGCTTGTTTAAGGAATAACAAAAATTCAATCTCCTTATCTATTCTAATTGGCATATTCCTAACATAGCAGTGCTTGTGATTCAAGTCTGATCATCTTATATGTGCACCATTAGACTAGCCAAATAGAAGAGTGAGATTGTTATCGAGGCTTGCCTTCATTGACTATTATGTAAATTAGTTTTCTTTTCATGGCTTAATATATTTTCATTATTAAAAAAAAGTATTTGTTTTCTAAAGTATCAAATTCCTTAAAATTGGATATTGAGGTAGTGGATCAAAAGTAAATTGATAAACTATGCCTCTAATAATCTCCTATGACAATTTTCAAAACCTATTTGTCATCTCAATCTTGCTCTATAGATATAGTAAAGGAGTTGAGCCCCTTAAGGTCATGTTAACATGGTTCATTAGGCTCGAACATACACATCTCTAGGATATTTAAATATAGAAGCTAAGGAGGTTCAACGTACTCTTATTGGTTTATTCCTCTGGATGAAGTGCTTATGAATTAAATAATTTAGAGAGAGTTACATGCACACTAATTCCTCTCTACAAGAACAAAAGGGACAACTAAAGCTGTAATAACTATAAAGGTATCAAATTACTCAATACATTTTTGAAATTATGAGATAGGGTAATTGAGAAGAGAGTGAGAATCTTGAAAAACCAATTTGGTTTCATTTCAGGGAGGTCCATGATAGAGATTATACGCTTCTTTAGATGATTAATGGAATACTATAGGGACAGTTAGAGGGACCTACATATAGTTTTCATTAACATAGAGAAAACTTATGATAGGGTACCTAAGGAAGTCATATAGAGGTGTTTAGAAGTTGAGGGACGTCCATGATAGAAATTATACACTTCTTTAGACGATTAATGGAATAAAATAGGGACAGTTAAAGGGACCTACATATAGTTTTCATTAACATAGAGAAAACTTATGATAGGATACCTAAAAAAGTCATATAGAGGTGTTTAGAAGTTAAAAAAGTTCCTATGACCTATATACAGGTTATTAGGGATATAAATGAAGGTATTAAGAATAAAGTAAGGACAACAAGAAGACATATAGATCATTTTTCTATTAATATTGGGCTACATGAAGGATTCTTATTGAGCCCCCTTTTTGTTTGCAATAGTTCTAGATGAACTATCAAGAATATCTAAGGGGATGTGCATTAGCATATCTTATTTACTAATGACATTGTTTTAATAGATAAAACAAAAGAGCATGTTAATGTCAAGCTAGAACTTTGGAGGGAAGCGTTAGAGTCAAATGACTTTAAATTGAGTATGACTACAACTGAGTACTTAGAGTGTAACTTTTCAAGTCACATGGTTGCACCTTATGTGAAAATAAAGATTAGTTCAGGAGTTATACCACAGAAAGATTATTTTAAGTACCTTAGATCCATCATACAAAGTAAATGGTGAGATAGATGATGACATATTTCAGTATATTAAATTAGATGACTTAAATGGAGGAGTGCATCAGAAGTTTTATGTGACTAGAAGATACCACTCAAGATAAAAGGTAATATCTATAATTTAGCAATTAGGCCGGCTATACTCTATAAGGCAGAGTGTTGAATCATCAAACAGGTGCATATAAATTAATGGTGGCAAAGATGAGGATGCTCTGTAGGATGAGTAACCTTACAAGAAGAGATAAGATTGGGAATATGGTGGCAAGAGACAATTAAGGTGGCTAATAATGATGGTAAGTTAAGGGAGACAAGGCTTAGGTACTTTATACATATTAAGAGAAGACATCTTAATGCCTTAGTGAGAAGAGGCAAGAAGATTGTACTTAGGAATGGAAAAAGAAGAAGAGGATTACCTAAAAAGAATTAAGTGGTGATCAAGCATGATACTAAAGCTTAATAAAGACTTAGCCTTTAATAGAAAACTTTAGCAAAATAGGATTCGGGTAGAACATCTTACATGAAGAGTAACAAGCGTCCTATCAAGACTTGGCCTTTAATAGAAAACTTCAGCAAACTAAAATTGGGGTAGATGATCTTACATAAAGAGTAATAAGCACACTATCAAGTTTCTTGCTAAGGAATCATCTTCCTTGTTACTTGTTCTTTTATGTGAAATGTAGCACCCCACTCCTGCGAGACCCGAACCCAACATCGACGGTGATATCCGAGCCCGTGACCCGTGAGGGTGGTATGCTAGAGCAGTCAAATACACTTTAAAACACTCACTATGCCATTTTCTTTTTCTTTGCAAACCAATTGAGTGCGCAGAAAACGGTAAACAAATTGTGCCCACTTT
>JANIJH010000005.1:38065027-38078953 GCA_024520975.1 Erythroxylum areolatum | reverse complement strand
TTGAGAATGACTTAGGATAGATGCTTGTATCAGTTTCCTTTTTGGTTTTGTATAGGGGACTGATAGACTTGTCTATTATGCTATTGGATGATTGTACCAGACTATTTCGGATTTTAATTTACTGATTTCTGATATATTGTGGTTTAATTATTGCGATGCCATGTGGATTATTAGCGAAATTTTCTGGTAGTGAACCTTTATCGTGAGATACGTGCCGGAGCGACCTTCGGGCGTCCCAATATGTACCCTACGGTGAGGGGCCGCTACAGCTATTGTTAATGATGAAGATGAGCCTAGAAATTACCACGAGGCTATCTCATCAAAAGCTAGTAAGGAATGGATTAATGCTATGAAGGATGAACTGGAATCTATAAAGACCAACAAAGTTTGAGACTTGGTTAATCTTCCTTCTGGGCGAAATGCTATTGGGAACAAATGGGTTCTCAATATTGAATGCCAGGCAGATGGTTTCATTGAAAGGTATAAGGCTTAGCTTGTGGCCAAGGGCTATACTTAACAAGAGGGTATAGATTATGAGGAAACTTTTTCACCGATTGTTAGGTTTGCCTCAGTTCGTCTAATTCTGGCACTTGTCACATATTTTGATTTAGAACTTTACCAAATGGACTTTAAGACTGCATCTCTGAATGGAGAAATGGATGAAGAAATATATATGCAACAATCAGTTAGTTTTGTCGTAGAAGGCCAAAAGCATAAAGTTTGCAAGCTCAATTGGTCTATTTATGGCTTAAAGAAATTATCTAGACAATGGTATCTTAAATTTCATCGAGCCATGCTAAATGACGGGTTCGATGGTTAAGGAAGACCATCGTGTGTATTTTAGGCATTCTAAGAGAAGTTTCGTAATTATCTCATTATATGTGGATGATATTATATTAGCAATGACTAGGAATTGATAATTATCATTAAACGGTGGTTGTCCTCAAATTTTGAAGTGAAGGACATGGGTGAAGCAAGTTATGTACTTAGAGTGAAAATCTTTCGCGATCGCTCTAAGAGACTTCTTGGTTTGTCATAAGAGGCCTACTTGAGACAAGTGCTTAAACAATTTTAAATGCATAATTACAAACCCTTTGATACTCCTATGGCTAAAGGTGAATCCTTAAGTCTTAATAACTGCCCTAACTCCTGAAGAAAAGTGAGTCGTTTTCCATATGCGAGTGTTGTGGGTAAATTGATGTATGCCATAATGTGCACTCGACTTGACATATTTTTGCAGTAGGTTTAGTAAGTCGTTTCCAAGAAAACCCTGGTTTAGATAATTGGAAAGTTATTAAAAGGATTCTTCACTACATATAAGGACTTTGGATTATATATTGCGCTATCATGGTTTAAATTACAGCTTACTAGATATTTTGACTTTGATTAGGGCAGAGATCTAGATAAGCATAAATTAACCTCTTGATATGCTTTATTAGTCAACAATGGCGCTATTTCTTAGATGAGTAAGAAATAAACATATATATCTTTATCCACAATGGAAGCATAGTTTGTGGCTTATACATCAGTTATGCAAGAAGTAATGTGGCTTAAAAGGTTTCTTAAGGATCTTGATGTGCTTAAAGATGCATCTCAACCTACACTGTCTATTGTGTCAATACAGTTGCTTTAGATTTCATCAAAGATTACAAGTATCATGGAAGAACCAAGTACATTGATCTAAGGAATAATTCTATTCGACAAGCAGTGGCATAATGAGATGTGGTTTTATAGCACATTTCTACGAACCAAATGGTTGCTAACCCTTTGACTAAACCTATATCAAGAGATATATTTTTGGGTTATGTTAAGACATTAGGGTTACGTAAGATTTAAGCTTATGATGTACAATGTAAACACCACTTCATCATTTAAATTATTGAATAATATCTTGATTTTATCATCTTATGTATTTGCATACATTGGTGATAGTTAGCACATGTATATATGTTTTTTTATAAAAACAAGTTGGTTGACTCTCTCACACGAGTAATCATCTTTTTAGGGACTGTTGAGGGTGAGCAAAAGATGAGACACTTATATTATCGCCTTAGCTAGACGTCAAGATGAGATCTAATAGTTAGATCACATATGGAGCACCCACAATCCATATTTTCTTGTCTTTTTAAAGCCAGATGTGAGATCTTTAGTATATTTGATTAAATTAGATAACAATGAAAGATCTCGAGTAAGGTGTTTAAATGACAACTTGACTAAGATTTGTATGATATCTTGTTTGATATATCATAGAATGCATTCATACGTTCGTGCTTTGTGATCATAAAAGGAAGTTAGTGAATGAATCCCTGCTTCATCACTGTGTGAGTCCTTAAAGACATATAATTGGTCTTGTAATATATGCCCTTATGACTTTAGACTGTGTCAAGAGGTTGATGGTTAATGTAAGCTACTTTGGCATATTGACAGTCATGAGAGATTCAACCTTATGGAGCATTATTGGGAAAGTTATTAATTTGGAAACCAATTGACATTAGGGCAAAGGAAGAATATTTGAATTATGATCATGTATAATACTTATTCATCGACGGGTTATGGCGCTTTTAGAAAATTAACATAATTATAAGTATAATACTCAAAGTGTGGAGGTATAAGTATGCTCTGCGAGGGATTAAAGATACTTTACCTGACATAATTAAATAGTTCTAGGTTTTACTGAGTCTTTAATTAATTTTCTCTATACTTAAAGGTTCCTGTCTCTATGCTAGCCTTAATTAGTTTCTAGTATAGGCTCCTGAATTTCGATAGACTCAGCGGTCGCACCATTCATTTGTCTGTATGATTAAGTTCAATAACAATGTTAAGGGATGAAATATGCAATGTCTTCCTTGTCATGTGGGAGTAGGAGATGTTGACATATACGATTGATGGCTATTCCCCATGATAATAACCAATATTCAAAGTCAAATATAATAAGGTAATTATTGTTAGTTATCATAGGATAAAACATGTTATCCTAATCATTCTTATCTCCTTAACTGCCTGATCAGTTTTTATTCTATAAGTACGTATAAAGCGTACTTAAAAAAACTATTGAGTGACTAACTAAAATACAAAGTCTGAAAAGTCACTGAGTGGTAGCTTATTGGATAATCACAATCTTTCATTGATTGAGCAAAGACATTTGAATCGGTGGAATCAAGTTGAACCTCTCATAGATTCAACATACCGTGAGTTAGGAACATCGTAAAAGAATCCTCCATTTGTTGCTTTTATCGTTTATAGTAAGTTTGTTTGTAAATTCTTTAGAGGACAACTTTGAAATGAGAGAAGCAATATCTACTTTCTAAAAATCTACCTTATTCATCATCTCTTAAACTTAAAGACGTGGTAAGTAGCTAAGACTCAAGGTTGAAAAGAAGGAAGTAGGTTTATTGAGAGTGAAAGGACTTAAGGAAGGTAGAAAAGGGCCTTTGTCCATCAACATAGAGATCTTTGAAGTAACTCTAGCTCTTCTTCTACTGAATTTTAGGAAATCTAATAGAGATACATTGAAATATCAAGAGACAATAAAAGAGGATAAGAGTGGAAGCAGTTGGAACATGTTTCACAACAACTGCAGCTACAAAAATGAAGGTTACTTGCACAAAATACTCATGACATTTTATGTTTGTGCAACATTTTATGTTTTATATGAGTATTATGTTCCAATTTGTTGTATTTGGTATGTTCTAGTTGATTATTTTTTCTGAAATCAATTTATGACATTTTGTGTCTACTTCGAGATTATATCGTTTATTCACTATATTGCATTTAATTACTATACAATGTAGTTTTGAAAGTTTTGGTTTCTACAAGATCTATTTGTAAAGATAGGGTTTAAATTTCATACTAATGGCATTTATAAAAGTTCATAAAAATCTTCAAATAAATAAACTCTAAGCTTCTAGACTTAGTTAAATAGTATTAAGATGAGATGGTCTATCAAATCTCTAAATTCTTTAATTATATTATATTAAAAATTCTTTAGAAAGTAATGTTTTAAAAACTAAGATATAATACGTTAAAGTTTAAAAAGTTTAATCGGTATTAGACTGTTCGCGTGATGAAGATCACTATATAGTACTAATGAGAGTCAACAAAATTGATTTTCTAACATTTGACGATACTGGGGTAAGAAGTTGGAGTTATCAATATGAGCAATTTTTTATAAAATATAACATAAAATTAAAAAATTTGAAATATGATAACGTTCTTATCCATTAAATAATTCAAAGTTTAAATGAAAAAAATTGTTAAATAAAAATTAAGTTATTTATTTTATAAGTACTTAATAATTTATGAAAATTAATTGCTTAATTAATAAATTAATCGGTTTTTATTAATAAATATTATTAAAATAAAATTAAACTAAAAAAATAGATAACTTAAAATTTTTATGATTAAATTAGTAGAATTGATTGAATGTTCTAATATTCAAACAAAATCTAAAATGGGAACTTTTTTTCTTCTTGTTGCTCCTCAATTTCGAGAATACTCATCCTTTTTCACCGTGTCTCGTAGTAGTAATTGACTCAGTTGAGTATTCGCTTACCAACGGTGACCGGAGTACACGGTTTCAAATGTTTGTACAACGATTCCAATGGTCTTCCAAAACCCTAACAAGAAACCCCATATCTCAATTCCTCTACCTCTCTCGCATCACTAACCACACACTCTCTCATGATCCATATGACCCTCCGTTTACTCCCCTCTCCAAACCCACAAAAACCACCCATAAGCCTCTCGACAAAAACAAGAACTCTATTGTCACGGTAACAAGGTCTACTCAACAAGAATTAGGAGTTAGCAGGAAACCACCATTGAACTCTGACCTCCCTTTTCACTTCAGATACACGTATTCGGAGTCCAATCCAGCGGTCGATCCAATTGGGTACCGTGAGCCGAAACGGTTCTCTCCGTTCGGGCCGGGTCGGCTCGACAGAAAATGGACGGGCACAGCTGCTCTGGCTCCGCAGGAGGTAGATGAGGAGAAGGTAAGAGTGGAGAGGAATCGGATTCTTGGTGATCCACTTACAGATTGTGAAGTGGAGGAGCTTGTGGAACGATATCGGCATAGCGATTGTTCAAGACAAATCAATCTGGGTAAGTTGTTTCTAAAATGAACTTAGTGCAGCTATCTAATTAATAAAGATTGCATCTTTTCTGTTGGTTTATGGCGAAGGTTGCATCTTTTTCTTGTTGTTTACAGTAAAGATTGCTCTGTGGTTAAGCAGATGTATCAGTATGAAGAAACAGCCTTTTAAGGACTCTTGTCATAGGTTGACTTTGTTTATCATTTATTCTGTTACATTATTTTGATTGTGGTTGGCAAAAAATTTGGCTTCAGTGATAGTTTCATATTATGCTAGGGAAGGGAGGAGTAACTCACAACATGTTAGATGATATTCATAATCATTGGAAACGAGCTGAAGCGGTGAGGATCAAGTGCATGGGAGTGCCAACTCTTGATATGGACAACGTCTGCTTCCACCTTGAGGTTGGTACTAAACTTATTGTTCTGGAGTTTACTGTTGCTGTGAAGTGTTTTAAGGATGATATCATCTGATATGATTATAGTTGTTCCGGTAGGACAAATCTGGTGGCAAGGTTATATATCGGCACAAAAATGTACTTCTTTTATATAGAGGTCGGAACTATGATCCCAAGAACCGACCTGTCATTCCTCTGATGCTGTGGAAGCCTTATGCCCCAATTTTTCCAAAGCTCGTAAAGAACGTAGCTGACGGGCTGACATTTGAAGAAACCAAAGAAATGAGGGACAGAGGACTGAAATCTCTTCCCTTGATGAAACTTAGTAAGTGAATACTTGAGGCTTGATTGGCAAGTTCTTGTTATTCCATTGTGAAATTGGAAGGCTGTTGAAAAATGAAATCAAATCCATGGTGTTGGTTGTGGATGTTCAGCCAGGAATGGTGTTTACGTGAATGTAGTGGAGAGATTAAGGGAAGCCTTCAAGACTGAAGAGGTTCTCAAGCTTGACTGCAGCTATGTGGGCACCAGCGACTGCAAAAGGATTGGTGTAAAGCTAAGGGTACTCCTCTCACAATTTTAGTTTATGATTGTGTGTATTTTGTGAGGAATTAACAAATTTCATGAATGGCTTATGATAACTTCCCCCTTCTCCACAACGGCAGGATCTGGTACCCTGTGTTCCAATTCTATTTAAAGATGAGCAGATTATAATTTGGAGAGGCAAGATAGAAGAAGAAGAGACCTTGCCTACTTCGTGAATGGCTTATGAGTTCAACAAGACCCATTCCTGCTTCGCTAGTTTGCCTTGGTAACTGAGTTGAGTTCATCCATGAAGCTGATGGTCAGAATGTATATTATTTAATGGGTGGAATCTCAAATGTATATTATTTAATGGGTGGAATCTCAATGCATCATGTTGTGATTGATTTTAGCATATGGTTATGGTCTTGAATGGTATGTAATTAAATGAATCCAAGTTATTAACAACAAAGGGTGTATGACAGTGGCTGCAGCTAAAGGTTCATGGCTATCAACCCATTAAGCAGCATTGCCCCTGCCCCTGGACCCTTGGTCTCAGTCAAAGCGCATCAAGATACAAAGAGAAGTTTGTCTAGACATTTTTACTAAATGGGTTACCATTAAATGAACCAAGCAAAACCTAGAGCCACCTGCTTGTTAAATCGATCTTAAATGTTGATGACATATGAATGAGGTTTTGTTCTTTCTGTGCCTTTTCCTTTTACAGTAATTGGATGCCAACAGACCTAAAAAGCTTTATTCACTCTACATTGTTTCACATTTCACACCTCGTGCTAATCTTTGGTCTCCTTTTCAGGAAACTAGGACGAATACCTCACTAAAGCCCTCCCTTCTCTCAACCAAAAGCCATCCACCACCGGTTCTGATTATCTAATATTGTCTTCTATTGGTTTTGCTTATATGCTCCGATTATGATTCTGCCACATATATCAATTAATCTACCGGTTCCTAAGATGGCGTTGAGAATGTTAGGATTTGCGTTTACTGTTGAGTAGACAAACAATATAGTCATTAGTAATCTATGGTTGACTTGAAAATTTGAGTCAAACTTTATAGGTTGATTATTGACACGTTTTTTTTTCTAAGAATTTTGATCGTTCTTTCAGCTTTGATCAGTTATGCTTTTCTTTACAAAGCTTGGGTTTACGTCTAGGCTTAGGGTTTATAATTCTTTAAAAGAAAACTCCTTAATAAAATTAGGTATAAGTCTCAGGTTTTTTTTTTTAAAAAAACCTTAACGTAAACCTAAAGTTTTTTATTTACATGAAGAATGTATATATTTTATTTAGGGGACGCGTAATTCACATATAGTAATGGTAATAGAAATGAGAATAGGAATGAATATAATAAGAAATGGAAATAGAGTATAGCTAACAATGAATTTCATTCCTCTAGTAATCCATAGGAATGAGATATTGGTGAAAATGGGGGAATTAAAGTGTTACCTCTGTTGATACCAAACATGAGATTTTATTCTATACCTATACATTTTTTGCTATTACCTGCAAACAAGCACACTCTTAGTGTTTTGTTTGATTTTAATACTAGATTACTTTATTTTATTCATTTTTAATATCTTTCAAGTAATTGTACGAATTGAAATCTAAGATGTCATAGGTAGACTAAAATATATTTTAACTGCAGAAACTTTGATTTTTTAGACTTTTAAAAAATCACACATTAAGATATTTTTCTCTCCAAAAGATAGGATTAGGTATTGGGATGCTTCTCTAACCTTTTACGATGTGAATTGTAAGATATTTTCACTAGAGAGTAAAGATTCGAATGTTATCTTAGTAGATCATGATGTTGGCAAAAATTTAGAGTTCATCTAGATTTATTTATATCATGATTTTTTTTTCTATTTTTGCCTTTTAATTTTGTTGTTTTCAATATACTTTATGTCTAAACATTTTTTAAATAAGGAAAAATCTAGTTATTTTTTGTGAATTGATTTAATTCAATTTATAATTTGAGATATTTTTATGTAATTTATTTTTTATTGGTTTTAATGCTAATTTATTTATGTCAACATTTAAATTTAATCTTAATTCACTTGCAGATATCTCGAGACAGTTTGCTTAGGAGTGTCAGTAATGGTAAACAATATTAGCTATCTACTTGAAGAATAGATGACTATAATTCGAGAGAGTGCAATTTTAGTTTCTAGAAAATCTTTTCAATCTAGAGAATATATTCAATTTAGATTAATTAAATCGTATAGTTTAAACTACTATTAGACAAAGTACTCATTTAAACATAAATATTTGACTGAATTTTCTTTTGATTAATTGTCTTATCGTTTATTTCCTTGGCTAATGTGTAAGTTTAGAAGTAGTTTTAGTTTTAGTTTTATTTTGTTATTAAAACCCCATAAAAATTATCCCTTTATTTATTATCTTTAGACTAGTTAATCGTATTAGGATTTGTAATCCATATCACTCCTTTATAGGATTTTATTCCTATTTACCATCTTTTTTAGAAAATTAAAATTTTCATTAACTCTAAAAATAGAGACATAATACAAGCAGTTGACATCTCCACACAAAAACGTACAATTTGATGGATTAGTTGATGATGATCTCAATGTATATATCACTAACCTTTTAGAGGTTAATGACATTTAAAATCAATTAAGCGTTTAAAGATATAATTAAGCTAAATTTATTTCTATTTGTATTGAGGATCAACTTAAATAATGGTTAAAAATATTAATAGTTACATCAATTATCAATTGGGAGAGTCTTGCGAACAAGTTCTTTATTAAATCATTTTCACCATTTAAGATAACAAAGTTAATGGATGATATATCTTCTTTATAGCAACTTGATAATAAAGTTTTATATGAGACATCAGAGGTAGAAAGATTTACTAAAGAAGTGCCTATATTATAAATGCAAGTCCAAACATTCTATAATGATTTTGGATGATTTTATAAAGCAGATGATTGATATTCTAGTGGGTGAAATGTTAGAGGTAGTCCTTGAGTAAATATAGAACACGACTATGAATAACTAATACCAGCAAGACCAGAGTAAGAAGCAACATAATAGTTGAAATTTAAAATATAAATGTTGTAACTACATTAGCGGCTTAAATAGAAGCACTAGCAAAGAAATTTGATAACCTAAGCTCACCATGTATGACAACTTATGCTACAAGTTATAAATTCTATGGGGAAGAACATCAAAAAATGAAATGCCTAGTTGGAATCCTACGGTTGAATTAGTGGAGCACGCTGATTTTTTAAGAAATTTTTAGTGGCAAAGCAATCTGTATAATATAAACATAATTTAGGATTAAGAAACTATCTAGGTTTCTCTTAAAACAAACAACAAGTTTAAGGACCACCTCAATAAATGTTTTCATAAGTACATCAAAGGGAGAATAAGATCTAGAAGTAATATTGAGATAAGTTATGATAGGAATATCTTCTTAGATGTAAAATTACGAGGCTCAAATAAAACTTGGAAAATTCAAATAAAACTTGGAAAATTCAAATAAGCCAAGTAGCAAAAGTAGTCAATAAAGGGCATCAAGAAAACCACAAAATGAAGTTGTTTTTAAACCTAAGGAACATGCTCAAGTGGTCACCTTAAGGAGTGGAAAAAATTGACCAATGAAACCAAGAGAGAGTTCAATAAAAGAGATCTTGTTCTTGAAAAAAAAGATAAGAAGATGAGAGTAAACTAAAGGAATTAATAAAAGAATATAAATCAAGAATTTCTTACCCAGTAATGCTAAGAAAAGAAAAAAAGAGATGGATAGTTCAATAGATTCTTTTAACTTTGTAAGCAACTTCATATTAACGCTCCTTTTGATAAAACTCTTTTGCAAGGTCCTTAATATGCTAAGTTTCTTAAGGAGATTCTAAAAATAAAAAGAAGCTAAAGGAGTTATCAACCATAATAAAATGAAGAATGATCAGCTACTCTTTAGAACAACCTATTATAAAAAGATGAAAAGTCTGGGAAGTTTTACTATCTCTTTTATAGTTAGCAATTTATCTGTTAATAAATGCCTAGCTGATTTAGGTGCTATTAGTAATTTGATGTCTTATTCTATTTTAAGAAATTAAGGCTATATGAATTTAAGATTTGCTTAGAACTAGCTAAAAGATCAATTAAGTATCCTAGGAGAATAATTGAAGAAGTGTTTGTCAAGGTTGTATATTCATTTTATGTATTGATTTTGTTATTTTATATTTGAAAGAAGATATTGAAGTATGTCTAATCTTAAATACTCCATTTCTAGTTACAACAAAATCTATAACAGATATACATAAAGGAAAATTAACACTTAGGGTTGGAGAGCAAAAATGTAAACTTTAAAAATTTGAATGCATTAAAACACTCCATTATAGATGATGATTTTTATAACTCCCTTAATATATTAGACAATGAAATACCAAACTCTTTGTAGGGAGTTATACAAAAAGACATTTGAAAACATTATTATCAATAAAGGATAGGAAATTGACATGAAAGGTGAAGAGTTGTAGGAGTAAGTAGCCTATTTAGAAGCAAGCAAAGACCTTTTAACAAGGAAAGACTAAGAATATAATGTGAATAATTTGACAGAAAATGGAAAGTTTATAAAGGAACCACCAAACTTAGAATTGAAACAATTTAACTTGCATTTTTGGAGGAGAACTCAATATTATTAATGATAATTGGAGCTAGGTTATTGAATGAACAAAATGATAAGTTACTATAAGTGTCACATGAGCATATACAAGTTTTGGCATAGAAACTTTATGACATAAAGGGAAACAACTCTTCATATTGCATCCAAAAAATTTTAACAGAAAAAGGGCATAAACCTATAATGCAACCCTAGAGAAGCTTAAATTGAAAGATATCATAAAAGTTGAGGTTGTAAAACTACTAAACTTAAGTATAATATACTTTATCTGTAATAGCTTATTGGAAGCCTTATACAAATAATACCAGAGAAAGTAGAGATGATGGTTACTCCAAATGAGAAGAATGAGTTGATCATAACGATGACCATTTGCCCCTTTCATTTATTTACTGGGTGGAGAGTTTGTATCAACTAAAAAATAAATAAATGATGCAACACACAAAGACCATTTCCCTAAGCTATTTATTGACCAAATATTATCACATATCTTAAGGCATATGTATTATTGTTTCTTAGATAGGCATTCAGATTATTTTTAAATACTATTCAGGTTATTTTCAAATCCAAATTGCAACTATAATCAAGATAAAATCACACATACTTACACATATAGAACATTTACTTATCTTAAAATGTTTTAGAGTATACAATGCACCATCAATACTTTAAAGGTGCATAAAGATAATTTTTTAGGGTATGATTTAAGAGGCAGTGAAGGTTTTTATGGATGATTTTCACTCTTTGGTGATTCCTATGATCGATTCATCTATAATATAAAAAAAGGTACTGCAAAGATGTGAGGAGGCTAATCTAGTACTAATTAAGAAAAATGTTACTTTATAGTGCAAGAAGGCATAATGGTGGGATAAAAAATTACATATCAAGAAATTAAGGTAGATAAGACAAAACATAAAGCGAATGAGAAGCTACTAACACCTATGTTAGTAAAAGCAATAATAAGCTTTTTGGGACATGCTGAGTTTTATAGATGCTTTATAAAGGACTTCTCCAAAGTAACTCAACACTTTGTCGACTTACTTCATAAGGATTTCCCCTTTACTTTTTCTATAACTTGTTTGAAGGCATTCATGATCTTAAAGCAAAAGCTAAATAGTGCCTCCATCATGGTATTACTAGATTGGAATATCCCTTTTGAACTTTTATGTGATGTAAGTGACTATAGTGTACTTGTGACTGGAAAATAGAAAAAGAAGCATTTTAAAACTCTAATTGATGCTCGTACAAATTACAATATCATTGAGAAGGAGTTGTTAGCTATAGTATTCACATTTAAAAAGTTCAAATCATACCTTATGTTGTTTAAATTCATTATTTTCATAGATCAATCAACTTAACTTTCCTTCTTTGTATTTGTGATGCTAAGCCTAAATTAATTAGATGAATTTTGTTATTACAAGAGTTTGATTTGGATATTAGAGATAAAAATAAGGTAAAAGCCCTAGCAGTAAACCTATGTTTAGAAAATCAAATCTGGAGGAGTTGGATGAAGAAGATATAGATGACAAATTCCCTAATGAGCAATTATACTTTACACAAAAATTTAATTCCTTTACTTGGCTTGCAAATTGTGATAACTATTTAGCAAAAAAAGTTATATTAGTACAAGAAGAAATTTTTTTCTAATTTGAAATATTACATGTGGGAAGACTTGTTTCTGTTTGAAATATGTTCATGTCAAGTTATAAATAGATGTATATTAAAGGAAGAGATGGACTATATAATGTGACATTGTCATTTAAAGGAAGCAGGAGGTCATTTAGGGTTAATAGAATTGCAACAACAATCTTACAAGTAGGTTTATTTGTCAAGTGTGTCAATAGCTCATAGGCATGTGAATATTGAAAATGAATTTCAAAGATCAAGTAATATTTCTTGAAAACATGAAATGCCTCTTACAAACATTTTAATTTATGAACTATTGAATGTGTGAGGGACTAATTTCTTAAGTTCATTCCCAAGTTTGTATAGGAATAAATACATTTTAGTGGCAGTGGATTACATATCAAAATGGGTAAAAGTTATAGCTATGCCATCCAATTATTCTAAATTCATACAAAATTTTTCAAGAAGACATTTACTAGATTTGGCATACTTAGAGCGATAATTTTAGATAGAGGAACACACTTTTACAATGTAAAATTTGATATATTACTACCCAAATATAGTGTCATGCACAAAATTACAAACCTATCGCTCTTAAACTAGCGAATAGGTATAACTATGCAATAGGGAATTGAAGAGGATTCTAGAAAAGAACAGTAGACAACTCTAAGAGGATTGGTCATTAAAGTTAGATGTTACTTTTTAGGCATAAATGACAACTTATAAAAACCTATTGGAATGACACTATATGGGTTGTTCTTTAAAAAAGGACTTCATATTCCTATTGAGTTATAGTATATAGCATATTAAGCCACTAATTGAAAAATACAAGTCATAAGAGAATGTTAAAATTGAATGAACTAGAGAAATTACGAACGTAAAAATGCAAGAATATACAAGAAGTGAACAAAGCGATGAAAAGATCGACACCTTTTGTTTAAGGAGTTTGCAAATGGTGATCAAGCGCTCATATATAATTCTTGCCTAAGATTATCTTTTACAGAAGCTCAAATCAAGGTGATTTGGCCTATTTACCATTATAAAGGTATTCCCCTATTCATCAAGTTGATGAAAGAAGTATGAAAATAAGAGTTTTCAAGAAAGCATTATTAGGAGGTAATGCAACCATCTTTTAATTTTATTTAGACGTAATTTAAATTTGTGTGCTTATGGTTATTTTTATTAATATTACAATAAATTTATCTCATTTCTTTGTACTTTTATTTGTTTATATAGTTCAAATTTTATAAGTAGTAAGCAAAAATGAACAAGCATATGGGTGAGAAGCTTTAAAAAAAATTAAGATGAAAGATCTAAAGAATAAGATATCGAAAGCTTAAAATTCAGGGATGTAATGGCTTTAAGTATTGAACATGACCTCGGATATACTCATTAAAAGAAACAAGAGGATCCATGGCCTAGGGATATGGTCATGTCCTTGGTCATGTAATTAAGCTGGTGAAGACATTAAGATCCACATTTTGGGACACACTTATGGCCTGGTTGTGTATTTAAAAACCTTTTCCCATAGTCTAGACTACATTCATTTCCTAAAACCATATACAAACTGTAACACCCCACTCCCGCAAGACCCGAACCAAATATATCGTTGGTGATATCCGAGTC
>JANIJH010000005.1:38039011-38064927 GCA_024520975.1 Erythroxylum areolatum | reverse complement strand
CAATCCTATTATGCATGAACAGTACTAAATATTCCCTATTAGTCTCATCCTATGCCAATTTTACTATTTTACCCTTCCAGGAGGGGGTGGGATGTTACACAAACCTAGAATCACTGTAGTTTGTATCACAACTATATTATAGACTATGTGTTATAGGATTAAACAATCATCTTTACTAGGAATCACCTTTTTACTTCACTCTTTATGTTCTAATATCATTCTTCTTCATTTCTCTCAAATTATCACATGAATAATCAATTTTAGCACACAAACATCCTCTCCCACACATATAGCATCCAAGAACAATGTAAGGCATGAAATTAATCGAGGGAAAAGGAGAGCCATCATAAGAGAATGTACAATAAAGAGAAGCAACACCACTAAAAACCCATCTTATCCTTTCTCGTATCTAAGATGTCTAAGATATAACTATTTAAAATCTTTACCTTTATAGATGGTAGGATTATGAATTAGAATGCTTTGAAAATGATAGTCATAATAGAGGATATATTGATTACACAAGATGGACCAAATTCTTTAAGGTGGATGAATTGTACTTTAAGGAAATAACTCTAGAAATCTTATTGTCTTTAAGAGTCAGTATAAATTTTAGTATCAATAATAGGATTGGTGTTAAAGTTTTACTATAAAATAAAAACTAGAATATGTTTTTCAGTGAATTTATGATGAAGTATGGGTCTTAATCCTTATACTAAATCAAAATAGACTCATCCATGTATCAACCAATATTAATTGTTCTCCCTAATGTAATTGCTAAAATATTATAAAAATTCTTTACAACATTTAATCCATTTATTCTCTCACTAAGTCTATAAATAGGGAAGTCATATAAACTATTATTCATTACTTGCATTGTGTCTTCACACATTCTATTGTAAGAAAAGTGAAAAAATAGTGGCATGGTTACACTTTATGATCTATTTTATCTAGGGAGTATGTTGTGACAAGCATTATGAAACCTCATATCATGCTTCGTAATATACTTGGGTGATATGGAAAAGCAATAGATAAAGGGTATTGTTGGAGGATATTTGTTGATCAGGTTGTCAAAGAAGTTAGATGTATACAAAAGTCTGACCATTTTGACATTTGGTTCTTTTACACTCACTACTAACTTTAAGATGATGGAAATGAACACGTTGAGGACAAATCAATAGTGAATGATCAAAGTGTAAGAGGCCACCTGGGATGAAGATGAACCCACAATCCTAAAAAGAATCCAATTTATATAGAACAAGTTTGACGGACATACTGAAAATGGTCTCATATTGAGGAAACTATAAGAATGTTTGTATGTTTAGACCAGTTGGAACATCGAGTTTCTTAGTCTATTATCAATAATAGGACTTCCAAAAATTTATCATATCTTTTACCTAGTTAACTTTCCATGGTACCCATTGATGTTGACTTGCTAATAATCTTGATGATTCTATTTCTTGATATACTGTTAGAATTTTAGGGTTTTTTATAAACTCAATTTTTGATTCTGTTTTCTTATTGTAGACTAATATAAATATATTGTCTTATTTTCCATCTTGTTTTTCTATTATTACATAGTTTGGTAATTATAGTTTGTTTCTATATATTGGTTTTCAATTATGTTTGCATTTTAATTTTTTGTGTTTTCTTTAGTTGTATTGTTCTCAAGGTATAAATAAAATTTAGATGTATATAGGCAACAAATGATAAACAGGGACCAGAGAAGTTTATAATCCCTTTTTTATTTTCCACCCTTTTTTTTTTCTTATCCTTAATGTTTGCTTTATTTCTTTATATTTTGTACATTGAGTATAATGTATAACTTAAGTATAACGAGGAAATCAATTATTTATAGGCCTTGTTTTGCTTATCAATTTTATTATCATTATATAAAATGGAACAATTTTGGGGAATTTTTTTATAAAGAAGATTGATTAAGATGAAATTATAAATTTAGTTATGTTGTGACTTAATTAGTTTAGACCAATAATTATGAGCATTGATAACTTACTTATAGTTTGCTCCAATAATCATAAAACGAATATTAATTTGTATTATGATATTTTTACATATTTTAGGCATATCATCAAGTTAGAAAAAAAAGTCTTTCTAAAAATTTTACAAATAAAAATAAAATATGTGAATAAGTGAGCATAAATAAATTCATTCCAATGGCTTAAGCTAAGTGAATAGGTTAAAATCAAAGAGTGTTACTTGTAGTCATTTGAAATAGTGACATAATTGAGTAATTAGGAGTCTTTATGAAAAGATGTTTGCTTTCGTGTTAAAAGTTTAGGTAATCGTCCAAAGAAACCTCTAAATGTTGCTTTGTAAATTCAAAGTTTTGTCTTATCTTTACTTTAATCTGGATTATTAAAATGTTTGAAAGTTTAGGCATTTTGCTTGTGTATGTTTGCCTTATGCATTAGGGTAAGTTTTGTATATTAAGTTGATATTTAAAGGATTGTTAAGTTGAGTTGAATTAATTTATGACTTAATCCAAGAACCTAAATGTCTAACTAAGTGATAAACAATGCAATTGAATGAATGATGGATAATCTTAATTACTTTGATTGATTTATTAATTATGTACTAGAATTGCTACTGTTTTAAGTTAATATTGATTAAATTGATTTGTTTAAGTGTAGGGATATTTGATTTGCATGAAAAATACACATACTTTATTAAGTAGTTTACTTGATTTTAATGCTAATTACCTTGTTTTACTTATGTTTTTTTTTATCTTTTAAGGTCATTGCATAAAATTGGACCTTGGAATGATATTATTCAAGAATTTAAGGTCATTCCAATAAAAAATACAAAGAAATTTATAATTATTTGAGGAACATAGTTTGGCCTAAACATATATATCAATCTATGCCCTAAAAAAAATCAAGTGTAGCCAATGACATGATTTGAGCTATAATTGTATAAAAGATCACATGAAAATATTGAAGAAACAGGAAGATTTATAGTTAAGAGACACAGTTATGCCAGAGGTAGTGTATTAATCTTAAAGAAAAAAATATATACATGGCTTAGAGATGCGATTGTACTAGAGGTTGTGTATCTCACCCAAAGGAATTAGTTAGGCCTACTTATGGGCCATGGCTTTAGATGGACTAAAACATATTTAAATATGAAAATTATAATTTTTGGGAGATTTTATCCGAATTAAAAAAAAAACACATTAGAAACATCTTTTTCTCTGTAAAAGCTATGGTTAGTTTTTTAAAGGCTTCTCTAATGCTTAAAAAAAGGCATTTGAAACTTTTTTTTACTAGAGAATCAAGATCTAGACGTCATCTTAATATATCAAGTTATCAATAAAAATTAGGATGTCATCTAGATTTATTTATACCATAACTTCTCTATTTTTTGTTAAGCATAATTACTAAATAATTTTCTATGTTTAGGTAGGAAAAATTATAAAAGTTAATTCTATATCGATTGATTTGGTTTAATTTATGGTATGAAATCTATCTTTATAAGTTATCTTTGATTGGTTTCGGTGATAATTTATTCTTGTCAACATTTAAGTCTTATCTCAATTCATATATTGATAACTCGAGAGATCATGCAAATGATTATATTATGACTTAGGTAGAGGAGTTAAATAGAATGTTTAATAGAGGCCTACATGATTTTCCTAGCGTTAGTTTTAAACCTTTTACTTAATTTCACATAATGTAATGCATTTTAAAAGAGGTGTTAGCAATGATAAAGATATAGGTTAACCAACCAAAGAATAGATGACTATAATCTAAAGAGTGCAGTTTTAATTTTTGGACAATCATATTGATCTAGAGAATATATTCATTCTAGATTAATTAAATTATAAAGTCTAAAGTATTACTAAGAAAAATATAAGTGTATCATTTTGATTAATTTTCTTATATTTTTTCCTTACATATTATATAGGTTTAAATTTATATTTACTTTATGTTTCATTATTAAAAAATATCAAATCTATTTCTTTATTTATCATCTTTAGAATAGTCAATAGTGTTAAGCTTTCTAATCCACAATGCTTCTTCTTTGGTTTAACCCTATTTACCATTATATTGCTTATCAATGATGAGTGCAATTACCTAATTTATGAGTTACAGATTTATATCTAGAAAAGACTTTGTAGCATTAACACATATTCACACAAATCATATGGAGCAACACCACTTTTATAAAAAAACTAAGGTTTGGATGTAAGTTACTAAGGGTCTAATTTAAAGCCTTAAGCCTAATAATTATTAAAATTGATTGCATATATATATTTATCCTATAAATGCCTTTATGAATTTGTTTGGCCCATTAAGGGTTTGAATGATGACATAGATATCAGAAATTCCATAATAACTATAATAAATTAGTTGTTAAAAGATGAATTGTGCAAAACCTAAAACTCCTTCCTTTAGACTTTAGTTAAAAATAACAATTAAATACATATATCATGACCATCATACTTGTACTAATCAAATATTGTTTACATTATGATATAACCCAGCTCTTAAAAATCAAATTAAACTAATTAAAATTTGACTCAAATTAATAATTTGTTATAATTATCTTAAATTATTAATTTACATAAAATTTAATTGGTTTAGATAATATTTAGGAACGAACTTGGATTACCATATTGCGACATTTGGTTAGTCTATATCTAATGTTTATATTATATACAGTTTGTCTTTATTTGTTTAACTAAAGTCTATGAGAAAGGGTTTTTTTTTAAAAATTAAAAACTGTAAAAAGTTTTTAAAAAAGTTAAATATTAGGGGTTTTTTCTAATGTTTCTTGAATTAGACGGGAGGATTACATCTTTTACCCTTTTATTTACTTTATAGGCCCAGGTTCAAAAGTAGTACTTATGATAAGCCTGGGGCTTTAGGTTAGTTTAAGATTACCCAAGTAAAATCAATTAGATCATTTTCATTTACCCAATACACTTAACCTAAACAAAGCCAACTAATATCGGTTACAAGTTGTAGGTATTTTAGCATGTTAAGTCCATTTTGGCTTAGTTAGTTTAAAAATTAACATTTTTGTTGTGTCAATTCAGTCTAACTAAACTTATTTTGACTAAATTTTAACAATTCAATTTGAGTACAAAATCAATCCCTTTTTTTAATATAGCTTCTTTTATTTTTATATTGATAAAAATCATTTACCATTTCTAAAGATTATTACCTTTGGGAGAAGGCATAAATTGTGATTCCTCTTATAGTATAGTTATTGTTGATGTTAAGGCTAGAATTTAGTATATACCTAATCTCCCATAATGAATTATTATATTTCTATTCTTCTCTTATCAATTTGTGGTTTCATTCTCTCTTAATGAGTGTTTGCTCTACTACCAAAAATATGTAATCACCAATAAGGCATATAAATGGGAGGGGTAACCACATAGTATTCATAATGGGATTGAATCAATGGAAACATTATAAGTGATATTGTACAGCCACTCTATTAAAGGTATCATTTCTAACCATTTTTTAGAACAATTCCTAATATGTAACATTAAATAAGTCCATAAATTTTTGTTTACAACCTCAGCTTATCTAATAGATTAAGGGTGATATAGTGTGGACATTTGTAAGCTCACATCTTAAAGTATGAAAGATTCTCTTACAAAAGAAAAAATTAGGGATAGAGGTTTTGGTTACTCATTATGACTTATGATATCCCATGAATTCTAAAGATATTGTTTATAAAAAATTGAGCCACCTCCAGTGCAAAATAAGTATTTTTAAGTGATATAAAATGAAAATACTTACTCAATTAGTCTATAACAATAAGCATTGCTAAAATTTCCCTCGAGCTAAGCAAATCTTTTACAAAAATCATGTTTATTTTTATCTAACACCCCTACGCAATGGTCAAGGATTCAATAATCCAGGATAAGTCGCTAGATTGTATTTGTCCCTTTAAAAAAGAATGCAACTTTTTATATAATTTTATCATTAGTCAAACTTTTCCAATATAACAAATTTTATAGCATTTTAGCAATGTAAATAATATCAAAACACTCTCCTTATGCTCTATCATGCCCTTTACTTATGAATTTTTTTAATGTATGGTTGAAACTAATAAACATTTTTTCCTTCCATCTTAAACAAGTCATCTTTCCACTCATTAAGTATTAAAATATAACAATACACCCTCATCCTTAAGCTTATTAATGAGATCCTACAGTGGTGAATCTTTAGCCTAACTCTCCTTGAATTCATCTAATAATAAGTTCTACACTTAATAAATAGTCAATATAAAGAGATATGCATTAGTGAACCTTTACCACATTTTCCTTCCATTCCTGTAAGGTATTTCAAAATCATAGCCAAAAAGTAACCAAGTTTATGATCAACCTTGACTACAAAATGTCTCTCATTAAAGTAATTATGCCAATATTTGATGGATTTAATAAAGGTTACTTCATCTTATAAGTAGATAAACCCAAGTGTCTAGGTGTAAATACTTTGCTAAAAGAAATAATATAGGATGTTAGTTGTGTTGAAGCATATTTACAATGCCCAGTCCATTGGCATCAAATTTTATTACAAATATTTGTGAGAAGTTTGGTATGGCTAAGACAAGGACTAGCATAACTACTTCTTTAAGCTTATAAAATGCTTGCTGTAATTCATTATTCCAAAACTAAATTAAATAAGGTATTCTTTTTTTTTTTGTAAATTTAGTCAAAGTGTTAGCCATGCTATCATAATGCTTTATGAATCTTTTATAATAACTGCTAATATTAAGGAAACCATTTAATTGTGTAAGAGAATTAGGAGTTTTTCCAATTTTTATTGCCTTTACCTTCCTAGGATTAGTAGATACTCCTTATTTAGAGACTAAATATCCTAAGAAAGAAACTGTGTTGCACCAAAAATACATTTAGTTCCCTTCACTTATAATTGATTATCCTCCAATATCTTTATAAAACTTATTACGGTGTTTTAGGTGATGTTAAAAGATGTAGTATATATAACAATGAAATAAAAGAATACCAAGATATGTTTCATTAGATATGACTTGAAAAATCTTATTCATGAGATTTAAAAAAATTAGGGAGCATTGATAAATCTAAAACAATGATAAAGAAAAATCATAATGCCTCTTATAAGCCTTGAAGGCAATCTTGCGAGCATCTTCCAGTTAAACTCTATTTTGATGATACAAATGTCAAGTCAAGTTTAAAATACAAACTACGACTGTAGAGCTTATTAAGAAACTCTTAATTAAGGGAATATGGAATTTTTCCTTACTGTGTGCTTATTAAGTTCTCTATAGTCTAACACGCTCACAAGATATTATCTTTCTTCCTAAATAACACCACCAGGGGAAGCGTGTGGAGTAATATTATGTTGAATAAACCTTGTTTCGTCAATTCCTATAATGTAATCTCAACAACATCCTTATATACTCTAAAATATAAGGGCTTGTTAGAGAATAAGTTTACTAAACTAGCCCGATTATGAAGATCTCAAGTGGAATATTACTTATGTTTATGAATTTTCTCATTATGATGGTTGTATCATTAATCTTTAGAGTTAAGATTACCAAAGTGGAATTCCTATGTTCCATTGTTCTTCATTAGTGATTTAAGGAATTCTTTGACTAAAGTAAACTTAAATTTGAAAACATTTTTGAAAATATTAATTATAAATTAATTACTAATTAGCAAGTATGAACGTAATTGGATTTAAATATAGTAAATACTAACTCCATAATCTATGTTCAACTTGAATATTAGTTGAGAAAAGGATTAAATTAAACATTATAATCATGCAAAAAAATAGGTTAAGTCAAACCACTTTGACATTTCTAATGTTTAAGTAGTCATGACATTATCACTAGATGTCAATCTTGATCTAAAATTATAAATTATTTACTTAGAAAATTAAAGATAAATTAAAAAAGTTTCAATTTTTCTTATTCTAATTATGAATTAGAATCATAATTTATAATTATTGTCATTATATTAGAAACTTAATAGGTCACATATAAAGAGCAGCTGCAAAGTCAATTTAAAATAATTTGGACTTAATTTTGAAGAAACTTCAAAAATCAAATATGAGATATTTGATTTTATTAAAATTAAATTATAATTATAACTAAAGTTAGAGATTAATTATAAATACAATTTTAATTTTAATTAAAAAGAAACCTTAGATCATTTTTTATAAATAGGAAAAGATAACAAAGAGCTATCACTCTTTTTTTTCCTATCAAATGTTTTTCTTTTTCTTTACTTTGTGAATATTATTAGAGGCTAAAAACTATGGTTAATAGTTTAAGAAGAAAATTTCTACAAGATTTTAAATGGAATATGCTTTAACCCTCTTATTTATGATTAATGTTTTCTAAATTATTCAATTAAAGAGATCTAATCAGAAAATTATAAAATTTTTTTTTTTTGCTATACTCACATTTTGATCACGATCAAATTTCTAATAGTGGTGTTAGAGCCTTCTTTAATTGTTTAACTTGGTTAAAGTTACTTGATCAATATTGATTTGATAAGTTTTAAGGTTTAAAAACATTATTTTATAGATTTGTCTAAGGCTTAATTAAAAGGGTTTATAAAAACTCAATCATGCCTCTGAAAAACAATGGTTTTATGTGTGTTTCTATTTAAATAATTTCATTGAATCGTTTGCCCTTCTTCTAATTTTGTAAAAAAAAATTATGTGAATATGGTCTTTATTATTTGTGCTTCATATAAACTTATTACATGCTCCTATTGTATATGGAAAACATCTTACACATATTCCTCTATTTTTAAATTTATTAAAGCACTATTGAACTTAAAAAGCTAATATTTTTGGAGAAATTGTTTGAGGCTATATAAACTATATTTTGGTGTTTTGGTTTTGAAGTATATGTTTTAGGTTGTGTTTTTGATATGCATAAAGGGTTGTGGGTTGTGAAATAACCTCCTCCATCACCAATGGCCTAAAAGTACCTTTGCAGGAATAGACAAATCCCTAGGAAAATTGATGTGATTGAAGCAAATGTTTAGATAGAGGAGAAGTAACAACGAGCGGGTGAAGAGAAGAAACCAGAAGTTGTGATGTTAGTACTGAAACCCTAGATTAGGGAAAATGATGGGGCAAAAACTAATCCTAAGCATAACAAAAAAAAAAGGAAAGAAACCTTTTTTTGATTTCTTGAAAGCCAAGATCACTTTAAAGTCTATAGCATAATTAATGCATGGACATAATAAGCATAAACATAAATTGTACCTTATCATATGGCTTGATTTTTTTGTTATTTCTCTAATATTATTTCTAATATTAGTTCGTCATAACTACTGTAGTTGCATACGTGTCTGAACTCTAATAGTTTCTATAGAAACAAGTTTTAAAAACTCTAAGGTTCATATAAAAAGGTTAGGCAAGAAATGTTACCTCCTTTAAAACCTAAGCTTATTTATAATAATATTGAAAACTATTTTTAAAGTATTATTTCACCTTATCTAAGGATTTCTCAAATTAATACTAATTTAGAATAACAGAACATTTCCCCTTATTACTTTAGGATGATGAATCTTATATTGATTACTTAACTACTTTCATATAGTTCATACTATATCCAATGACTACAAATTGAGTTATCTATATCCAAGACAAGTCATAAGTAGTATCAAAATATATCAATTCTTATATAAGATAATTTAAAGATCTCAAGTCAAAAGATCACTTATACAATCATCACAATTAGAATTTTCATAGACATTTAAGTAATATTTCAAATGGAATTCTCATATAGGGTCAATTTAGTGAATTTATTATATAAAAGCACTCACATGTTTTTGAAAGTATCTCTAGAATTTAGTCTATGAGATTAACTACTTCTTTAAGAAACTACAAAGGATATGTGGTCTGTTTTAGGTGCACATTTTAGAGTTACCTTAATGACTAAAGTGAGGATACTTATTATCAAATTTAACACATATAAGAAGTGATCATACCATATAACAGAAAAGCATTTGAGATATATATGAAATATGTTAAGTAAGTTATGGGATGTTAGTTATGAGTTATTATATGAGTAGCAAGCGCAAACTAGCTCAAGAGTTAAAACAATATAAAGATGCATCTAACTCACGATAAGAGCATTAAGATAGTGGAAGATGGTATTAAGCATCTCATACTAGAAGAAGAACATCTTGAAGCCTCTAAGATGTCCTTTAAGGTATATGTAGTTGGTCCTAGCACACATTGGGCTATGGACAAAAAGAATAAGCATCGTGGTGAGCCTAAATTGAAAAAGGGTAAGAATAATATCTACTATACTAAGGATTCCAAAAGGGCAAAATGGAAAACATGAAAAATGAAAACACCCTCTGAAAAAGTAAAATACAAAAAGAGGTGCTTTTATTATGGAAATATAAGTCACTTTTCTCACGATTGTATCAAGCTTAAAAAGGTATAATCTTATTGTATAGACATTTATTTTGTGAATATCTCTTATTTAGTTTTTCTAATTCACTCACATCTTGTATAGATTGCAGACTCAAAAGCAGGCAAACATATAGCAAAGGATAAAGATGCCTTTATAAAATTCTGGAAAGTTCCCACATGAAACATGATAAATAATATAGGAGATAACTCAAGAGTTATTATACAAGGGATTGGAACAGGCGAATTAGACATATATGGTGATCGATCCATAATCCTAGATGAAGTGTTGTTTACTTCGAAGATTCATCAAAATCTTATTTCAATGTTAATATCGCTTAACTTTGGTTTTTATGTAAATTTCCACAATTGTGGTATGAATTTATGTCTTAAAACCATTTATTATTGTCATGGATTTAGGTTGGATAGTTTTATTACCTAGGATAATGTTTATTCAAATAATAACATAAGTATTCCTTATTTACATCCTTGAGTAATTTTAAGGACGATGTAATTTTATAACATGTTATATTATGTCACATTGGTCAAAATTGAATAAGTCGATTAGTTAAAGAAAGCCTTTTAAGTTATTTACATAAAGTAGATTTACCTATTTATGAACATTATCTAGCTAGTAAATTGGAAAGAAAGCCATTTAAAAAGGAACACAAGCTTCCTATCCATTGCAGTTAATTTATTATGATATATAGTGTCTAATGAATGTAAAGATGTTATATAACAATACATATTTCATTAACTTTATAAATGAATATACTTATTATAGTCATGTCTATTTGTTTTTTCATATATCTAAAACATTGAATTATTTTATAAATTATATAAATTTGCTAGAGAATCAATTACATAAAGAAATAAAAGCAATAAGAATTGATCAAGGATAAGAATGCTTATTTAGTATGTTCAAAATGCTATGTGATGAAAAAGGAATTAAAAAAACAACTAACTATTGCTTAAAATCCACAACAAAATAGCATTAGAGAAAGGTGGAATATAGTGTTACAATAAATGATCAAGTCATAGTGGTATAAGCAAATTTACCAATCACCTATTGAGGT
Organism: Erythroxylum areolatum; assembly: GCA_024520975.1. NCBI lineage: Eukaryota > Viridiplantae > Streptophyta > Magnoliopsida > Malpighiales > Erythroxylaceae > Erythroxylum > Erythroxylum areolatum. Next base: position 38,053,454 of record JANIJH010000005.1, on the reverse strand, counting down.
GATACTTGCTCAAAACCACTTATATACTTAATTAAGTTCCCTCAAAATTAGGTATGAACATTTAATATAAGTTATAGATAAGTAGAAAATCTAATATGAAAAACATACGGCCATAGGAGTGTGCTTTCTACATTCATGATCTCTCATATAAATATGGAAAACTAGGTCCAAAAGCGAAGAAAAGTATCTTTATTAAATAATCTGAATAATTAACATGATATGCGTTTATAGGTGAATAAGGTATTGAAGGAGTAACTAAATTTTAATTACGAGATGTCACATTTTTAGAAAATAACTTTCTAAAGTATGTTGAAATATGAAAAGACTTATTTTTACATTAGACTATTCTATTATGAGGAATTATGAACAGGGAATTTATTTAAGAGGGAGTAGTATAGGATTTGAAGAATTAACCCAAGGTCCATTAAGGATATAACCTACTATATTTGATCCAAGTAAGAGTAATCAGGACATTCATGAATTTTACTCTCATCAACCTCTTTATGTAAAAGTAATCGTAGAATAATTCCTCGATGTCATTTTAAGATAAAAGGATAAATTCACATGATTATCCAATAAGAAGAGGATAATCTAAGGAATATATTTAAGGCTCTTACTAGTCATGACAAAGAAGAATGGATGAAATAGATGAAAGAAGAAATGACTTCTTTAAGCTTAATTTAAGTATGAGATTTGGTTAACATCCATAATGAGCATAAAGTTATTAGAAATAAATGGATTATGAAAATAAACAAAAAATTGAAGTATCAAAAGATATAAGGTATACTTTGTGCAAAAGGGTATATATAATAAAAGGGAATTGATTATAATAAAACATATTCATTTGTTGTGCAATTTGCTTCAATTAATCTAATTTGGCTATTGTAGCCATTTTGAATTTTGAATTACATAAAAATGGATATAAAGAGTGCTTTTTCTAAATGGAGAAATAGAAAAAGAAATTTATATGGAAAAACCTATAGTTTTTATTAAACACATAAAGTTTGTTAGTTATTAAAATTAATTTATGATGAAGCAGTCCTCAAAATAGTATTACATTCCTTTTTCTAACATAATGATTTCATATGATTGATGAAGACTATTGTGTATATATTAAGAGATCTAAAGATGAAATTTTGATTTTATCTTTACACGTTGTTGACATTTTTGTTGCTTATAATGGCTATGAGTTTGTTAAGCAAATCAAAAATTGACTGTCATCCAAATTTAAGATGAAAGACATAAGTGGTTAAGATTTCAGTGGATTGTTTAAAAGAATTTTTTGTCATTTTCTCAAGCGACCTATATTCAAAAGATTTTAAAACAATTTTGTATACAAGATTGCAAACTAATTTATAATCATATTGCTAAAGGTGAAGGGCTCAACAAGAAATTTGTCCATCAACATCATAAAAAAGGGCATAAAATAGGAAACTTCTTTATTTCAATGTAGTTAGAAGTCTTACGTATGTCATTTCAATGTCAAATATTTGTTACATTGTTAGAATGGTGAGCAATTATCAATCAAAGGCAGGATACGCACATTAGAAAGTATTAAAGAGCATATTGAGGTATATATTAGGTACTGTTAATTAGATATTGTGTTATCAAGGTAACTACCTACATATATGAAGGTATATAGATACAGATTGAAGAGGAGAATTAGATAAAAGAAAACCTACCTATAGATTTATTTTCTTAGTCTACAACATTGTTATATCATGGCAAAGTAAAAAACAAATTTGTGTTGCATTATCCACAATAGAAGATGAATTTATAGTATTTTCAATGGTAGTAAAAAAGTTATGTCATTAGATTATTCTTAATTAATTTGGGAGTAATTAAAAGCCAGACTAATCCAATAATAATCACCTATGATATTCAAGTAACCATCACTTAAATGAAAGATCCCAAATTTTATTGTAAAATCAAGCATATATATATATATAGATACAATTATATAAAAGATATAGTTGCACTTGGTGAAGTTAGATTAAAGGATATATCTATACAAGATATGGTGACAAACCTAATGATAAAACTAATTTCCCAAGATACATATATTAGGAATATGAAGTCACTAGGATTACATAGATATTGAAATATAATTGATGAAATATAATTGATAAACATTTTCTATGTATGTTCGTTCATTGTATTGTCATATCTAAATGCAAATATATATTGACAATATTTATTAAGTGATAGGTGTTGTATAGTACTTGATTCCGAAATAGATTTACTTTATATGGCATATTTTACATATAAATTAAAGAGTACATTAGATGGATAAAAGATTGGCTCTCTCAAATGAGCAATCGCCTCTAGTTTTTGTGATGACTAGAGTGAGGCCAATAAAGTTTTATTATCAAGGTAATAATTGAAAGCAAGAGTAGGAAACTTAAATCATGAATATCGTCTTAGACGATAATTCAAAAGAAAATTTGTTTGGAGTGATCAAATGATCACTATACTTATCATAAGTTGCTAGATGAGAATTTAGAAAGATGAATTTAAGAATAAACCAATGAAAGGTAAAAGATTATGTATGTTTGAACCAATATCTATACAATATTACAATAATGAAAGACATGCACTCTAAATAAAAAGGAGTTAATGCCATCACTCTTACCATGTGCATAAAAATGATTGTGAAAATGGATCAAAATAAGTCATAAGATCTCAATTTACATTGTGTGAGACCCTAAAAGTTAATAAACCCTTATGACTCTTATCTAATTCCTAAGAATTAAATTTAAAAGAATGTTACCATAAGATCATGTATAATATAATCTTATAGGACAATTCTAAGAAAACAAACTAAATTCAATTTGAAAGAATTTAGAACGAAAGAAAGTCACTTTTTTAGTGACTCGTAAAAAATGTGTATTTAAAGATGACCACCGTCTCTTAATCAGAAAATTAAATAAAATTGCAATACAATAAAATAAATGATATCAAAGGAGGTTAAAATACAATGTATGACCTAAAATATATCCACTTATTATATATTTCTAATAAATATATGGCAATAAATTCTCGTTGTATCTAGTTAATTATTTGGGATAACATCTACAAAATTTCAGTCGACTAAACCCAGGATGCGTGAATAGAAAATAATAGTTATAGGCTATTGTCAGATATTTGTGTTCCAACTGCTAAAGGTTGATTGTAATTGTGAATTAAAATATATAAATATCAAATTAAATTTGAAACTAATAAATTATCACAAAACATTTTAGATTGGATAAGTGACCACGAAATTTTCTCTACACATAACATTAACAAATGATGCATATCAGACCTTAGACTTTGCGTTTAAATTTCTTACACGTATCGCAGGTTGTTTCATACCATATTTACACAAGGCAGGAGATGCAGCCATGCTAATGCCCTAAGAGAATCTTACGTCGCTAGTCTCTTTTGTCAGCAACGCATCCTGAACTGATCAACGAGGTTATCCAGGTTTCATCAGATCTAACAGGTTCATCATCATCATTCCTGTGCCAGCTCCAATAGGCATGAGTCGAATTAACAATTTTGAGCTCCCCATGGCCAAAACTTGCTTCGCGGAAAGCTGACCACTCTGGCTGTGGCTCTTTGTATCTACGGACACGCACATCACAGAGTTAGTCTTACAGAATAAAATATCAACCAACAAAAGATCAGGCCGTTATCTCAACCTGAATTAATCACTATCTACTTTTTCTTCTTTTTGGTCCTCATACTTGCATTCCTGCCCAATCAATGGTGCAGGACTTTATGCAAACACAAGAACAAGATGGGACAATATTGCGCTTTTCACTGAGCAAGGTGGCCTGGTGCTTTATATATTCTTTAAAATTTTACAAAGAGAAGTAAGCATCCAAAACATACAACTACCTAAGACTTTCAAAAGTTGATAACTAAGCAGTAGTTTAAACAATGAAACCATATAAATCTACCATCAACTTGATTGCTGGTAATCTTGAATTCTCAGTAGTGTCAGGTGAGAAAAATGATAAGATATTCAATTTCTGCCACAAACATGAAATACTCAAGTTACGTGCAAATTGTGAATGCTCCAAGAAATGGGACATACTTGCGAGCTAAACCTTCTCTATTTCCCCCATCACCAATGGTTACATGAACCGCACCACAAGGATCACTTCTTCCATTATTCACACGTAGCTGTCAAAAAAGCAGCAGCAGATAATAGTAGCCACTTTCTATTATATGAAAAGGAAAAGGAAAGTAAGATGGCTCCATACTGTTCGTTCATAAGCATGCACATGGCCAGCAAGTACTATATCAGCACTGGCAACATAAAGTAGTGGCTCCATGGCTGCCATCATCCCATCCCCTTCACACTTATGGGCCTCATTACTATTATACCATGGTACATGGAATAGAACAATAAGCCAAGGAGTCTTCTTCCGGTCCACCTCTGCAAGATTTGCCTGCAGATCAAGAGTCAAATCGAGATCCATCATTTGAACAAATGAATTGAGGTCAGAGAACAGTGAATTAAATCCCCTCATAGCTCTGTTTAGTTAAGAATTGACCAGGAAAAAGGAAAAAGAAAAAAGAAAAAGAGAAAGAAATGTCCACAGCCTAATCTGACATAATATATCTAGCTAGAAATAGAGTACGGAGGTCTAGATAACCAGATACATCATTATATGATCTTCAGTTAACGATATAGTTTAATAGGGGGCACAGATCAAATGTTCTTATTTTAGAGATACAACCAAAGGAATTAAGATAATTATCTAGTTGCCAGCACTTCTGCTTTTACACGATATATCTTCCGAACAGTGCACAAAAATAATAGACCCTAAAGCAATCAAACATTCCTTATTTCACTCTAACATGAAACATGATTTAACATCCTCTTAGGAATCAATTCAACTCAGCATCAACAAACAATTGGCAAGTTCCCACATAGAGGAAAAGGTCAGAATTCAAAAACGGAGAATCTCCCTAACCTTGAGCCAGTTATATTGATTCGAGGACTCATCATAATCTGTATACGAACCAAGCATGATAATATGAGCTCCTGCAACTTCAAAAGAATAGTAAAGATTTGAATTTGATCCACTTTCCTCAAATGGCATTTTCCATCTAGAATTATAGGATTCAAACCCATGCTTGACCAATGGTATACTTTCTTTTTCATGATTTCCTTCTGTTACCATCCATGGCCTTGCACTGGCCAGAGGCTGAACCAAATTGCCAAATGTGTCCCATCGATGCTGAATGTAATCAGCATAAGAAAGGTCCCCAGGAAGTAGATGAACATCATATTTACATTGGTCAATATGGTTTAGGGTTGATTCAGTCCAGCCAGTCTGACCCAAATCTCCAGCCACAGCAAAAGTGATGGGTAAATGAGCTGGTGGTGTCTTCAGCTGGAACTCAGGTCCTTGTCCTCCACATTGGTAGAAGTAAACTGTGTCAGGTTTTAGTGGCCCAATCACGGTGTGGTGTATTTTTCCAGAGCTGTAGAGTAGATAATTATAGGACGTGCTCTCTCCTAAAGATGTTGCACTGTATTTCCCTGGAGAAGTTCCATAGTCGACTATGGAGGGAGCAGATTTATCTTCAGTGATCCATGAGACTCGCATGTGCTTGTCTCCAGCCAAGGAGATGTGAACCTGCAGTGAGTGGCCAAGCATGATAGAAGCGAAGGCTATCAGAAACAATCATGAAGGACCACAAGATGAGAACCATCGTATTGATAAGTAATAAAACGAAAATTGGTTATTACAATTTGCGTTTGGCAAAAACTGCTAGAAGTCTAGCAGAATTTTTTCTCAACTCATCAAATTAAATTACCCACATTTAATATCGATGACCATGTCCTAGGACCCAAAAAGTTACACTCTTCCATTGCAATAAAAAGGGAAAAGGACAAAAAAAACAAACAAACAAATATCCAGGTTGATTCTCAATAAACAAAAAAAAAAAATCAAAACCATAAATGATTGTCTACTTTCCTCTGAGACAATAAAAATTAAGAAAGACTATGATCGCCAGATACTCTGCAACATGCATTTTCAATTATCACTTGAATAAGTGAACCTAGGGAACTTTGTTTTTTCTGTTTCGTTGCTCTCTTTTGCAGAATTGTTACGAGACAAAAGAATCAAGCAGCCACATAGTTACAGGAAAAAAAAGCAGGACCCATATCCGATCATAACAAGATCAAACAGTTGAACACAAAATAATGACCAAAAAAATAGATTTTATAACGGAAAACAAACAATGAAAATGGGTTTTCACCTGCTGAGGATGGGAAGAGGGCTTTGGATTCCATGGGAAACGGAGAGTTTTGCGAGGTGGGGGTCTCACATAATCACCTGTGACAGTTGCAAAAGAGATTAAAAGCACAAACGTTGAGCTTGTCACGAACAATTTTGAGTCCATCAAAAGTTGAATCCTGGAGGATTGTAGATTGCAACAACTGACTGAGAAGACACAGGATTTCTTGTTTCTGTCTCGTCTTAAAGAGCTAACCTTTTGAATCCTGTAGGTTTGTAGACCGCAACAACTGAGTGAAAAACCAGAGTGAAGACACAGGATTTCTTGCTTCCGTCTCTGCTTAAAGAGCTAACGTTCCACCCAAAATGTCAAGAATGGGACAAATGGGAAATTCGGACAAGAGAATATTTATCTTGTTTTTTCTTATTTTCGGTTTGTAATTTACTGTGGATATCATTAAACTGAAAATAGTAATACTAATTTCTCACTTAAACACACGTTTAAAGAACAATTTCCTAATACTGTACAATGTAGTTTTTCCTTTTCTAATTAAATGGTATGCGATAAAACACACAACACAATAAAAAGACTCACTTCATTGGTAAAACGAATAAATATAGTTTGAGTGGCCGAGAGTTACTGAAGATAAGCTTTTGTTTTCAAAAGAAGTAAGGGTGATTAAGCTTGTACATTACCAAGAACTTAAATTAGACGGCATGAGACCTTCTTTTTGGTGTTTAATAAACACCAACATTGCACAACTTTGGCAAAATCATAGTAGCATATTTTGGCAAGATGTTCATGCAATAAAACTAAGGGTGAGCATTAAGATAATTCGGGCCCAATTTTTACTGTTCGGGCCCAGCTCGAATTATCCGAAATTTTTTCCATCTTACCCGGCCCGAATCCGAAATTTCATTACCCGAACTTACCCGGCCTAAATTACCCGAAATTTTATTTGGTTCTCTTTCAAAAATTACATAAAATTAACTAAATATTTGAATTACATTTTCATATCTCAACAAATAGTTGAATTCACTAATAATATAACCAAATATTTCAATTAACTAGCATAATTAATCTGTTAATTCTACAAGAAAAATAACGAAATATATTTTCATAATTTTTTTAAACCTAATTCGGATAATCGGACCGGTCCGAAATTTTTTGGAATTACCCGTCCCGGCCCGAAAATAATTCGGGTAATACCCGGCCCAGCCTGAATTACCCGAATTAATTTGGACCGGGCTGAGTAATTGGGCCGACCCGAATAATGCTCACCCCTAAATAAAGTTGTCCGAAAAATTGTCAAGTCACTAAAAAGCTAAAAAGTGTATAAGTTGTCCATTTCGGCAAAATACAGCTACATTCTAAAATCAAATGATAGTAGCAGTTGAAAATTTGTGTTCAAGACAAGCTAAAGAGCACTTTAGCTTCTGGTCGTGACAATTACAAAATGGCAATTAAAGAATGACGATTACTATTGATTATGTCGGTTGAGTTAAATGTAAGTTGTTTATCCTAATCTAATGTTTGAATAGGTTACAAAGTTTCAAATATATGTAGATTCGAAATAATGATAAGTTTAGCATGAAAAAGCATGTTGGTTGGTTAAAAAACTGCCAGAACTTATCCAAAACTGCTGTGTATATATGTATGTATTGTTGGCTGGAAAATGTGTAGATTTTGCCTCTGTTTAGACTTCATTTCGTGTAACCTTTCTTATGAGACATCAATAAGCATTTTTTACACACATATGATCTAATTCCTTGTTATTTACTACCCAAAAATACCATAAAAATTGAATGTACAAAACATGTTCAATGAAATGTCTCAAATAGTAAAGTGAGACTTGTACATGTTCAATTATCCAGATTTGGTTGTCTTCATATGTGTGAAGTTCTAGACCTTATTCTAACACTTTTAACCTTTCAAACAGAGTTTTCTAAGCATCTAACGAGTGGATATGAAGGGCTTAACACTTGTTTGATGAAATGCTTGAAAGGAGTGCCTAGAAGGTGTTTGATAAACTAATTAAGTGAAGTGACAAAGGGTTTATGTGGATATATTGTCCAAACTGTTAACCCCTTCTTTGAATCTTTTGCATCCAAATAATACAAATAATTCTTTAAATTAGTATGAATTTTTAACAAACCTTACCATTTCAGTCAGTATAGCTTATTTAGGAATAATTATAACATCTTCTTTATATAAGCTTGTTTATTCATCGTTACAAAATTAGAACTTCTTCAATTTTGTCGTTCAAAAAGGACCTAAAAGAATTATTTAAATTAATTAAGTGAAGTGCATGTAAGCTGTTTGGTGGAATTTCACTAAGGACTTAGTTGAGGGACTAACTTATGACATGAGTGATTTAAAACCATCTTTTCAATCTTAAAACACCCCTATGACAGTTGGTATCACAACAAAATTTTCAAGGGAATGCAAAGAAATAACTGGTGGGCTAAAACATGGAACAATTAAGGGAAATGATGGCTCGATTGGAGCAAATTCTTGGACTAGTTTTTATTGTGGTTGCTCAATTGGATTCAATAATTGAGGCATTGAAATATATCCATAAAAGATTGGATGACAGTTCAAGATAGTCAAATAGGAGAGTGTTTGTGATAGAAGATGCATTGGCAGTTCTTTGAACTAATGTTGTCCAACGCAACAGAGGGAGTTGAATAAGGATTAAAGTTCCAGAACCAAATAATTTTGATGGTGTTCGAGATGCTAAAATTCTGGAGAATTTCCTATAGGACATAAAGTAATATTTTCTTATACAAAAGGTGCCGAAAGTGACAAAGTGATGCTAGATAGTATGTACTTGATTGGTGATGTCAAGTTACGGTAGTGTGCAAGGATAGATGATGAACTAAATGCAGGTTGTCCACGAATTGACACATGGGATGTGCTAGTACGTGAACTAAAAGACCAATTCTTGCCTTGTAACACCTCCTAGATAGCAAGGGGAGCCTTAAGAAAGTTTCAGTGTGACGGAATAATTTGGAAATATTCGTAATATGTCAAAAGAAAACAAGCTATTCAACTTCCTATTAGGACTTCAATCTTAAGTACAAATTGAACTACAAAAGTAAGGTGTTCAAGATCTCCAAGTTTCATTACTATTGTTGATTGGTTGGCATATTCACAGCCAAATAAAGACAAGAAAAAAGATTCTGGTGGTAATCGGAATGGCAAAGTTGTTGGAGAAATTTTGTTAGGCAAAATAAGAAAGCTAAAAAATTGCAAACCTCTCAAAGTTGTACTTAAGGTTACTTGCTTTATATGCACTAAACCATATTATGCAAGGGAGGGTCCAAAGAAGACGAATTTGAATGCATTGTTAGCTGATGAGGAGGACAATAATGGAATAGTTATTTTCAATCTATTAGTTTTAGAAAAGGCGCCTAGAAGTGGGAATTTTAGGACCTTTGATGAGTAAATATGATGGCTGCACACCGAAGGAGTCGAGAGATGCTCATATAAACTTATTTCGATGGTGATAAGGGGCTACAAACAGACTTAGAGTCCCATCTTTGATTTGTCCATTGGTAGCAAGGAGGTTTGTTGTCTATTGAAGCTTAAAATTTTGTAATAAAGGCTGCCACCACAAAATCTTGATGAAATGGCATACATAGGTGTATCATTTTGGTATACATTTACCTAACATGTTTTGTTAGACTTTTGCAGGGCAAAAGGTGATGGATTGGCCAACTTTGGGTGTAAGTAGCGAAAGATAAATATATTGGATGAATTCGATACACCGACTATCGATGAGGATGTCAGATTTCTTTTAGTGGGGGACGTTTGTGAGACCTTCTTTTGGTGTTTAATAAACACCAACATTATACAACTTTGGCAACATGATGGTGGCATGTTTTGGCAAGAATTTGATGCAACAAAGTTGTTTAGAAAATTACTAAGTCACTAAAAATTTGGAAAGTATGTAACTTGTACATTTCGTCAAAATATAGCCACATTTGGAAATAAAATGATTATGGCATCGTAGTAGCTAGAAATTCGGGTTCAAGATAAGCTAAAGACCACTGCAACTTCTAGTTATGACAGTTACAAACTGGTAGTTATGGAATGGTGGTCACTTTCGGTTATGTCGATTTTCAGTAAAGTTAGTTGTAAGTTATTTATCCTAATTTGAATGTTTGAATCGGTCGTAATGTTTTAAACATCTATAGATTCAAAATTAGGATAAGTTTAGCATGAAAAGGCATGTTTGTTTCTAGAAAAAATCACTGAAACTTATCCAAAACTATTGCTTTTGTGTGTGTGTGTGTGTGTTATAGGTTGGAAAATGTGTGGATTTTGCTTCTTTTTAGACCTCATTTCACGTAACCTTTGTTATGAGACATCGATAAACATTTTTCACACATATATAATATGATTTCTTGTTATTTACTACCTAAAAATACCATAAAATCGAACGTACAAAACATGTTCGATGAAATCTCTCAAACAATAAAGTGACTTATACATGTTCTATTGTCCATATTTGGTTGTCTTCGTGTATGTGAAGTTCCTGACCTTATTCTAATACTTTTAACCTTTTAAAGAGAGTTTTCTAAGCATATAATGAGTAGAGATTGAAGGACTTAAACACTTTTGATGAAATGCTTTAAAGGAATGCCTAGAAGGTGTTTGATAAGTTGATTAATTAAAATGCATTTAAGCTGATTGGTGGAATTTCGCTAAGAACTTAATTGAGGGACCAAGTTACGACATGAGGGATTTAAAGTCATCTTTCAAATCTTAAAATACCTTTGTGACACATTGCATGTCTTGAGCACATTTGTTCAATTCATTTAATTAAATAAATTAAATCTAAAAATTAAAAGGTTTATGCTTTAAGATTTAACTTACAAATAAATATTAAATTTAAAAACTAAACTTGAAATTTTTAAAAATCTAATTTCAATTATATAAAATATTAAATTTTTAATTAACACAATATTTATATTTATTTATCTTATTTAATTTTGTTATAAATTATGATTATTACATATAAAATTATATTTTGTTTATAATAACTTTATAAATTTATTCTTATTTGATACATAATTCATTAATTTATTACATTTTGTATAGATAAAATTAGAAATATAGATTTATAATTTAATATGAATTTTGAAAAAGAAGCTCATTTCATAAATAAGTTCGACTATGAAATCGAAAATTTTAAAATTCTTGAATTAGAGTTTAATCAAACTCCCAACCAATATATATGAAAGAATTGCATTCACATACTTCTTCCCTCTTCCATGCATACTTTTATTATTCTCAAATTTCAAATTCTACTAAATAGGTTTAAGTATTTATTATTATTTTATATACCTTTTTTAGCTTTATTGTGAAAATTATCAAATTCAATTGTCAAGAAGTCTTTAAGCTTTTTGTGTAATAGTAGAGCATCAATTTCCATCCAAGTATCCTCTTGATTGACTTCATAATCATGGATTTCAAACAAATGATTAAAAAATGATGAAAATGAAACAACAATACACATAAAGTATCGGAATATATATTTCATCAAATGGTTCATACACATATATAACTAGTAAAAGTAACCATCACATTTGCCATCCATTGAATATATCTCAATACCCAAGTCTTGTTTTATTAATGACCAAAAGAGAAATTTAGTCCCCACGTTTACACTGAAATCTAAGTTGGACCTTAATATTTTGGAGTGTTCAAAATAAACCCTAACATTTGCAAAATGTTCAAAATAAATCCTAACGTTTGAAAAAAGTTCAAAATAGCCCCTAATCGTTCAAAATAAACCCTAACATTTGCAAAATGTTCAAAATAAATCCTAACGTTTGAAAAAAGTTCAAAATAGCCCCTAACCATTGGAACAACTTATGGAGTTATGGCTCCATCAGTTAAATATTGATGTGGATTTTTTAAAATAATTTTATTATAGTGGAGTCTACTTAGTGTTTTAACAAAAAATTATTCTTCACTGACCATCCATCTTTCCATTTTCTTTTCTTTCTCTATCTGTTTTTAATATTTTTTGAACCAGAGTTGTTGCTTTGGTATTCATTAAGTACCACTCTTTACAAACTTCTTAAGATTTTTCTTTTAAAAGTTTTTCTCGCTTATTCTCTACATTTAACATCCTCCAACATTAACCAAGTCTCTTTCAACAGTTAAGAAGCTTCACTCCTGTTGCAATCTCCAAGGTATGCTATCGTTTTCTTGCTATTATATGTGCATCAATGTTATCAATATCATACCAGACTTAGTATCGGATTGGGTTTTAGTACAATACCGTATCGATGTCGGTCACTTTTCAGTATCGTTTTAGGTAATTTTTTAAATTTATAAAATAGCTCTTGCATTTTTTAAAAATTACAAAATAGTTCATTAATATATTGTACCGTATACTTTAAAATTTTACATCAATCATGCCTTAAAAAATCATAATAATAAAAATTTAAAATAACTACAATTTATTTATTTTTATTAACAATAATTTTTTACATATTTCACATATAAATAATAAACACAATTAATATGAAAAAAGATCTTTTAATTATCGTACAAATATAAAATTAAGAACAATACAAATATTTAAAATATTACAATTTTATCATATAATAAATAATAATTACATCAAAGTATAAAATCAAAAAGTAATAAACATCCTTAACTCTCTAACTACTATAACTTACAACAAGAATCTATAGTGAGAAAATAACCAACTAGAAGTTAAATCTGAAACAAAAAATATATTATTTAATTTAATATCAATTAAATATATATTACTTAATATATCAATTATTAATAATAATTTAATTTAATATTTAATATTTAATTAATTAAAATCAATTATTATTAAAAATTATGAATAACTTAATTTAATTTAAAATTTGTTTAATTTATAAAATTAATTTAAAAATATATAAATAATTACAATATATTGAAAATAAGTATTATTTTATAAATAATAATTTTTAAATTATTTATTTTAAAAGTAAAATATTTTTATTAATAATGTATTAATAAATATTATATAAAGATTAAAATAAATTTAATTAAAAATAATTTATTTTAAAATTTGTTTAAGGTACAATTATTATTAGTAATGAAATATTTATTTTATTTTTAAAATTAAAATTAAAGTTTTTTTGAAAAATTAAAAATTGAATGTAATAAATAAAAGTGGGAGAAGGAGAATGTTGGCAGGAGATGGGATTGGGGTTAGGCTTGAAAAAATGTTTTACTTTTTGCATATCACTCCTTGCATTTTTAAATTTTTTTGGTACCAGTCAGTATTCAATCAATATTTTGAATACCACTGGTATCTGCCGATACCAAACAAAATAATTTAGTATAGAATGGTACCAATATCCAATACTAGTACATATTATTTTAATCAGTTTTTGATTGATATGGTACGAAATACAAAACATTAATGTGCATGATATTTAAGGATGCTATTGTAATGTCAAATATGTGATTCTTCAAGTGTTGTTGTTTTCTATGAGTGTTCGTTTTCATTCACGCTATGTTTGGAGAGATGATATTAGAGATGGGATATGAAGGCCTACTAATTTGTAATGTTGCAGTAGTAATTTGATGGTGTGGTTGTGCATAGTGGTGTTGATGTTGTGACTAATGATGAGGAAGTGGGCCACATGATGTGGCCTCTGTTACTGATGTTATTATTGCTCTCGAATTTCATCACATGTTCCGGTTGAAGCCTTAACTACCCCTACTTGAAATGGACATAGTGTTAGACCCCGAATTTTTTTTTATGATGTCATTAAGCATGAATTTTTGGATGATTATGTATTTATGCCTTAGTTTGATTAATTTGGGAGCATTAGTGGATAATCGAGGTTTATTTGAGTTTAATGTGATTTTGATGAGAATTATAGGGTAAATATGTTTGAGGGCATTTTGGGAAGTTTACTTAGGATGGAGTGGTTTAAGCTTTGCTAAGAGGGGTAAATTGGTCTTTTCCCTACCCATTTAGACTTAAGTATTAGAAAAGAAAGAAAATAGAAGAAAAGAAAGAAGAAGAGTAGGGAGAGTTGTCGTAAGCTTGAGGGGGAAGAAGAGAAAACTAAGGTTTGCTTTCCTAAGAGATTTCTGACATTTTCGAACCATTTTCGGGTAAGTTCTGCTTGTGTTAATCTTGTTTTGGTTAGATTAAACTTAGAGGTTGTGG
>JANIJH010000005.1:38026789-38037316 GCA_024520975.1 Erythroxylum areolatum | reverse complement strand
CAAATCAAATTATTCACTATAATTATCATGGTACCCTTACACACACAAATTTATTCAAAATTTCCAAGTCATCAAAAACCAAAATCTATTTCTTTTCACATCAATTTCATTTAACTCTAAAACATCCACAACACATACATACTCAAAAACACCCATTTAATTTCATTTAATATTTCTAAATTTCACTAAAAGATCAGGGTCCAACAATTCTGTTGGGGAGTAGCTTTAACTATTCTGTGCCTCTATATTCCCTTCTTTTCATAGTAGTCTTCAAACTCCTTGTTGTAGAACTCCAAGCCATTGTCTATCTTCAAACACTTCAACTTCTTTCCAATTTGGTTTTCTATTAGAGTGTGCCACTTTATGAATTCTTCTAGTGCTTCATCTTTGGACTTTAGGAGATAGATCTAGCATTTCCTGGACCTGTCATCAATAATAGACATGAAATATCTCCTACCTTCCATGGTTTGAGTCTGTGTTGGTCCCTTTAGGTCACTATGAGCATATTCGATACTGTTGGGGGCCCTCCTTGCATTCTTTGGGAAGGAGGATCTATGATGTCTCCCTAGGATACATCCTTCACATAACTCAAACCTTTTTACAGTAGCATTTGGCAGCAGCCCTTGTGGCTCTAGGTGCTTGAGACTCTTATTCCCTGCATGTCCAAGTCTTACATGCCATAGAATTGTTAAGTTCAGCTCCTTCTTCTCTACTGTTAGGTTGATTTCTATAGTGCCTACAACATAGTATAGGCCCCCTCTCTCAATTTCTCTTATAACCGCCTTACCATCCTTGATGATTTCTCTCAAACCATCTTTGGATCTAATCTTGTATCCTTGCTTGTCAAAAGCACTTTCGGATAAAAGGTTTCTTCTAATTCTAGGGATACATCTCACATTGCTTAATATCCTTCTCTTTCCATCCTACATCTTGATGGAAACATTGCTAATGCCTTTGATATCTTGCTTCCCTGCATCAGCCATTCTTACTTTAGCTAACAAGTTCTCAAATGTAAAGAACCACTCCCTGTAGGGAGTTACATGCATTGTACAGCCTGAATCTAGAATTCAGTTTGTTGTTAGCTCATTTGCTTCAGCTGTTAATGCAAGAATCTCATCTTCACTAGATTCTTTAAGCTTTTCAACATTTCCAGCATCTGCCTTCTCTGCTCCTTATCCTTCTTTTTCTTCCTGCAATCTCTAACAAAATGGTGAATTTTATCACAGTAAAAGCATTTCTTACCTTTGACTTTGTTCCTTTTCTTGTCATCATCAGTTTTCTTCTGTTTGCCCTTTCCTTTAGCTTTCTGCCCACCTTTCTTTGAATCAGAATGTGCTAGTCTGTTCTCGGATCTTTTGTCCAAGAACATCACTTCTGGTTCCTTTTTAAAGCGATTGTTGTCTATCACTTCCTCCATCAATGAGTCAAGTACCCTCTTTACAGTTAGAGCATCACCACTAGCATGCTTCACCACTTTTCTGAATGCATTATACTCTTGTGCTAGGGATTTTAGAATCACCACTGCTTGGTGTTTTTCAGAAATTACCTCTCCAGTAGCTTCAAGATCTTGAATTAGTTTACAAAAGTAATCCAGATTGTCTTCTAGAGTTACTGTTGTGTTCATCTTGAAGTTGGCAAGATTGTGCAGCAATGTTATCTTATTTGGTAAGCATTTCTTGGAGTAAATCTCATCCAATCTATCCCATAGAAGCTTTGCAATGTTGCAATCTTTCACCTTTCTGATGACAATTAGTGAAAGATGCAACATTAGCTTGCAAAGTGCTAATCTTGCCTTCTTGAGATTCTTCACAGGATTTTGCTCATCTTCATATGTTGCATCTATTGCTCCAAAGCACTCATAGGATTCAAGAAGGGCTTGCATATGTAATTTCCATATTGCAAAGTCCTCCTTTCCTGTGAATACTTCCATCTCTTTTCCTACCATCTTGTAGGATCTTTGTAAAGACTTATGCTTGAATTTTCTTTGATGGACTATTTGACTTGTGATTGAGGGCAGAAACTTGAATGGCTCTGATACCAATCTATTAGAAATCTTTATGCTGTTTTTGTGGAATATTTCTTAACTGATGATATTTTGCTTGCCTTTGTTTTTGTAGAAATGGAAATTTGCAAGAAAAGTAAAGAAGACACTCAAATTTACTTGGTTCGATAGCACAAAACGATCTATGTCCAAGGATTAACCACACACATCGGCTTTATTAGGATCAGAAAAAAAGTATACAAGAGATTGAGTGTTTCCCTGAAACACCTGCAAGAGTTTCTCACAAACTCACTAGTACACTTTTGATAGGTACTCTAACACTCTCTCTATTTTTCCCTTCTGAACCAAAAGACTGAATGTATACAATAGTTTGTAATCTTGTAATTGTGTTGTTTTATTTCTGAATGCTTGAGGCTTGGCTATTTATAGGATTTTAGATAACTGCTGCCTTCGGATGATTTTGGACTAAGTCAATGCTTTACTTGAAGACTCGATCTTTAATTATCTTGTTCTTTTTCACAAGCCTTTGACTAGGTCCATGAACCTTGTTCACGTGATTCACTTGAAAAGCCTTTGCCTTTATTCTTTAATTGTCTTGCATCATACTTTAATATATCCAAATGAAGTGCTGCGTTTTGTAGCTATGCGTTGTCTCCATTTTGTTCTGCGTTTTTGGCTATGCTTCTGACTACTCCACGTGGGCCTTACATGCATTTGACTTAGTTTTAACTCTTCTGACTTCATTTCGAAAGTTCTAGAGTCTCTTCTCTTCGTAGCTTCAGACATCCCCTTTTCTTTCACCTTTGATTTTTCCTCTGTAATTCTTTGTCTGTTAAGTTAGCGTGAGGGTTTATGGAAAATCTTGTGTGATTCTTCACACTTAGGCATGAGGCCAAATTAATTAGTTAATGCATGGAAATCCCATTGTTTCATGAATGAAACATACCTAATTTTTGAAGCTTTTCCTAAAATGTGGATGGCTAAAATGATTAGATTTCAAAATTTCAATATCCATGGCACTATAACTTGATATTGTAACAACGACACTAGCTCTTGATATTTCATCTATTGTGGAATATAAACATAAAGCATATATATAAATGTTTTGCCTTATTAAAAGTTATTCTTTTGGTTTTGTTATAAAAGATGTTTCTGAAACTTGAGAATAATATAAAGTTACTACGGTACTGGTTTCCCTTCAAGCTTGTGTCCATAACCCAAACACTGCTTTGATTTGCACATTTGATGCTCTTTGAGCTTTGCATCAATGAGGTCAAAACTACTGACGGAGCCCAAATTACTCCTACTCATCGCTCTTCTCACTCAAGGTCATAGCTACTAGTACTCTTCTCACTCGAAAACTCACCAAACACAGCATAAGAGAATAACCACACTTATTAAAACATTGACAACATTTGAAGAATCACGCATCTGACATTAGAATAACATCCTTAAATACCATGCATATATAAGAGCAGGAAAACGATAGCATACCTTAGAGACTACAATAGGAGTAAAGCTTCTTAAATATTGAAAGAGAGAGGATGTTAAATATAGAGAATTAGTGATAAAAACTTAAAAAGAAAAATCTTAAGAAGCTTATAAAGACTGGTGCTTGATGAGTACCAAAGAGACAACTCTAGTTTGAAAAATACTAGAGGCAGATGGAGAAAGAAAAGAAAATGGAAACATGGTAGTGAAGAAATTTTATTGGTTAAAACGTTGAGTGGGCCCACTTTAATAAAACAAAAAAATTCACATCAACATTTAGCTGACGAGGCTTAACTCTGTCAGTTGTTCCATTTAGTAAGGGGCTATTTTGAATGTTTTCTAAACGTTAGGGTTCATTTTGAATGTTTTGCAAATGTTAGGCTTCATTTTAAATCCCCTAAAATGTTAGGGCAACTCAGATTCTAATGTAAATATTGGGGGTTAAATTGCTCTTTTGGCCTTTTGTTAATCCATCTCTTTGATTGTACTTGCTTAAGAAAATAATCAACAACTCTAATATTCAAATGGCTTTCCTCTTAAGACTTTATTTTTGGTTGCTCACTCGTATTGCACCAACTCTTTAATCCATTTAGGGTTGTTTAAGAAATGTATTTTCCGTTTTTTTAAAATTTGTCAAATTCGATTTCTCATTTCTTTGGCAATTGGTTTGTTCCCTCCAATAACCTACATCAAAGGGAGTGAAGATCACTTCCTAAGCTTTATCAGCTTATGGTTCATTATTTGTACAGACAAATGTTGAAGAATCTAAGATTCCCATGTATGTAAAACTTAGATACAACAATTATACATCATGTTATAATACCAATTGCTCTGGTACCAATTGTTACATAAATGGAAGCAATATATAAGAAAATAAGCAAAGTAAAAAATATACGAATTTATGTGGTTCAACTAATCTATATGACCTATATCCATGAGCAAAGATACAAATTTCTTTATTATTATAAGAAAGAAAATACAAGGAGAATTATGATAACTATAACCTTACACAACCTCCTAAAGGTTTACCTTAAAAGTTCTCTCTTTAATCCTCGAATGTCACTATGTATAAAACTGATATCAAACTATTTATATACTAGGGTTACCTATAAAAAGTCTAATTATATTGAAACTTTATTACCACAAGATTCTATGGTCACTTATATTATATTTTCACATAAACATATAGTCACTACAACTCTATTCCATATATGATTAATGACACTAAAACTCCATTTCACAAGAAGTCTTAGATTACTAAAATTTTTAACAATAATTTAAGGTATATCTAATAATGCTCCACCTTGACTTAAATATCCAACATCTAACCAATAAACAATCCCTTCATACAAGCCCTCCATGAGCTTTAAGTTATGTGAGGATTCAATAAGTCTAAACTATGCTTGAACCTTTTTGCGAGTAATGGCTTATCAACATGCCAACTACATCCTCCAAAGTGTGAACATTTTTTAATAAAATCTGACTAGATGTAGTCAATCTCCTGATCATGTAAAACCTTACATTCTTAAACCAAGCCCCTATCTATCTATCTTTTTCTTGAATTTCCCTATTCCATCGAGAGATAGTTCCATACCCATCACTAATGTTAGAGCATATGCAATTGAGTTTCCTTAATTGTTTCTCCTTGACTACCTGATAATCCTGTTTGCTCTATTCTTGGATATACCTTTCTGATGCTTTCTACGTGACATTGTTCTACCTCCTGAATTAGAGTTTTCAGCCTTCTTAGCATATGTTTCAAGCTATTCTAGTGCCAATTGAATGTTGAACCAACATTGCTTATTATTAACCTTGACATAACCTTTCCATATACTTGTCTCAACATATACTGTTCTCGAGACACAATATCCTTAAAGGTTACCTTAGAATTTTTACTAGGCATATGAAACTTACAAAAGTCTATCTTTTGTGTTTGTCACCCTTCAATAAGCTCTCCTCATAAAGTTTTCTCATCTCTCACTCATCAAGATGATTCACCCATATGTTTCATACAATAGTGATATCTTCTTTCTTAAAGACTAAGACACAACTACCAATCCTATTATTGTCTTTCCCTCTAAGACATAAATATTTTGCTGTATTTTTTTAATCATAATCAACTTACTATTTACCATTTTAAGTTGCTCATCATCACTAGAAAACGTATACCCTTGACTATCAAGAGTAACCATAAAAATTCGATTCTTCTAAAGCTCAAGAACATATCATATATTTAATGTTCTAGTAATTCCATCATGCATCTTAATCTACAATGAACCACCACCTTTGATAACGTGCTCTCCATCATCACCTAATCTAATGGTATCTTTCCATTCTATAATAAACAAAATCAATCCTTATTGAAAGTTATGTAATAAGCAACTATGATGTCTATCACTCATTATTTTGTATAATCAAAATTACTTACCGTTAAAACATTAATGTCTTCTTCATCGAAACCCTCTTAGATTACAATAACATTTGATTTTTCATCTATTTCCTTTTTCTCTTATTCATTCTTTTTTTTATGGATAGTCTCTCTTAAGATGCCCTTTAACTTTATAATGACCTTTTCTTCAATTCATTGGCTTACAAAACATCTTTTACACTATTGATAGAAATAGTCTCTCTATCATATATTACGGTATCAACAAAATTCTCACATTAATTAGATAAGGAACATAAAAGAATTATGGCTTAATTGTCATCTTTAATTTTAACTCCAGTACCTTGTAGATATAAAATGATCTGATTAAAATTATCTATATAATATTTCATATTTGTACATTTTAACATCCTCAGGTTATATAAATGTTGCTTTTGTTATAAATAATACATAAATAATCTCTTCTGATACTTAATTTTAAGTTGTTTACATAACAAAGCAGTTTTTTCACCAACCACCTGTCCTCTCTCAAGACCTAATCTCACAGACTTAACATTATTGCGATGTGTGTCCATAACAATATCTCTTCCTTCTCCGATGCTCCTAAATTGACAATTTCTCTTCTCCTTCCAATGTCGTTAAGCATTGTCATTGAACAAGAACCTCCCTCATTTCCACCTCCTATAAATTGAAGTCATTATATTTATTGAACTCTAATATCAAACATGTGCAAAAACATCTTTATGGTAAACCTTAGCTTTGCAAAGATAATATAGGATTTGATACCAATTATTACGATATTTATTACTCTAATACTATTATTACACAAACAAAAGTAATATAAACAAAAATAAGCAAAGAAAAATACAAGAATTTACATGATTCGGCCAATCTATATGACCTGTTTATAAATAAAGAAACAATTTTTATTACTGTTAAAAAGAATATACAAGGAGAAATATGATAACCATACCCTTACATAACCCCCCAAAGATTCTCTTTAAAAAAAAATGAAAGTTCTCTCTTAAATCCCTTAAGTAACCACTTCCAAAAACTTTATTAAACTATTTATAAATTAAAATTATTTATAAAAGGTTTAATTACAATAAATATTTATTTTAAAAATAGCCCAAGTTCACTTAGATTTTATTTTTACAAAAACTTAAGGTCACTAAAACAAGTTTTCATATATGCTTAGTGACACTAAAATTCTATTTCAATGGAACCTTAAGGTTATTGAAATTTTATTTCACCAAAATTCAAGGCATATCTCACACATTTTAACTTTGGCCACTTAATCTAAGTTTTATAGGTTGTATGCTCAAAGCTAGGTCACTCTTCAGCATTGTATACTTAGAGGTCCCTCTCCTGAACTAAGCGCACATCCCAAAGAATGAAAAGTAAACATATGTTATTATTGGATAGCGATTCAAACTTAACTATGCCTTGTTTTTATGATATATAAAGCATTGCAATGAGCTAAGACTAGGTTTCTATCTTTAGCAAATGTGAGATTTGTGCTCTCAACATTGTTAGCTTTATATATCCACTATTTACATTAGTTTATTTGACATTATTATACCCATTTGCATGTGTGTGAGATGAGAGAGCTTAAAACTATTTAAAGGAAATATTAAATAAGAGATATAGGAAGAGTAATGAATAAAAATTTAATTTATACTCGATTAATCATGACTTGCATGCTGGTTTGTAGAGTATAAGTATACTCATATGCTTTAGATAAGCATTAAACGTAACTCGTCTTAAATGTTAATCATTTCATAGCTTCAGTAATTAATTACTCACTTTTTATTAAATAAAACAAAGTGAAACTTATTTTCATTGAATGAAAAATTAAGTTTAACTTCTAATTTGATTAATTAAGTTTGATATCTCAACATGTAGAAAGCACTCATAATTTGTTAATATTATCCAACTTGAGTAGTTTTGTAAGGATATCAACAACTTAATCAAGGTTTCATCTTCATACTTTTAATGATAATTTAATATTTTATATATCACTAATAATTTATTTTGGTATTATATTAAAACATAAAGAGAAAGAAATCACTTAGATAATTCAAATAAGATGTATGGTGACTCTCAAGTGAATCAAATAGCAATTCATGTCATAAATAATTAAATATTAGTTTAATAAAGAACCAAACCTTTTATACTTATAATTAAATATAAAAGAATTAAGTTCGATATTGTCCCTTAATTGGATTGTTTTTATATTTGATCACTAACTTAACTTAACATAAATATTTGTCTCACCTGTCAAAGTTAATTAGATCAATTATTTTTATAATTATGCACTCTTTGTTACTAAGAATAGAAAATTAAAGAAACCAAAATAAAAATAGATAATACCTAAAAGAAACTAATTATACTTCATAGGTGCAATAAGGGAGCAAGTATTTGATGAGATATTAACCTTGACAAAGGAATGAATAATATATTTATAAGTGTGTTTGTATACTAAAGAGTACGTGCACACACATACCCATCCACACACATATACACACACACATGAAATGCTAACTAGGAAACATAATAAGCCTGATGCATAATTGAAGGATTAAAATTAAGGTTGTCATTGACTTAACAACGATTATAGTTATATATATTTAATACCCCCTCAAATTAAAGAAGGGACAGAATCAACCAATTGAAGTCTATGAATAAGATTATAAAAATGATAAGGTGAATGAGATTTAGTAAAAATATCTGTTAAATGATTTTGAGAAGAAACAAAGAGAAGTTGTATAATAGCTTAATGAACATGATGTCGCATAAATGACAATCATTCTTAATATATTTTATATGCTCATAAAAAAATCCTTATGAGTAATTTGGATAACATTGTGATTATCATAGTGTAAAATATTAGAAGAAGAATGCACAATGCCTATATCCTAAAGTAACCATCAAAGCTAAAGAAGTTTAAACGTAGTGTTAACAAGAGCCCGACATTTAGCTTTAGTATTAGACTGAGAAATCATTACTTGTTTCTTACTCTGGAGATTAAAGAGTCATAAAGAAGGAAACAATAGCCAATTGTAGAACGATGATTAGTAAGATGACTAGCCTAATCAACATTCAAATAAGCTCTTAAATCAAGGGAAAATATTATGAAAGTACAAACTATGAAATTATGTACCTTTGAGGTAGTGAAGAATAAGAAGAATAATAATAAAATGGATGGTGTGAGGAGAATGCATAAACTGACTGACTATATGAAATGTATAAGCGATATCCAGATAAGTGGTAGTAAGATATACAAGAATCCCAACTAGCTGGCAATAACGAGTACAATCTCGAGAAGGTGTTCCATCAATAGCAAAAAAGTGTGCATTTGTAACAGTCCAGATCACCCGTTCACAAATATTGTCCGCTTTGAGCATTGACCCAGTCAAGCCCTCACGGTTTTGTTTTTCCTGAGAATATCCCAGAAGGTCACCTATCGTGGTACTACTCTTGCCCTAGCATATTTAACTTCGGAGTTCTGATAGGATCTGGTGCGTTAGGGCATGAAAAACATATTTGTAAGGGAGAGGTATTCGTACCCTTATAAGGAGTACTTCATTCCCCTCTCCAACCGATGTGGGATCTCACACTCTCCACCCCCCTTAGGGCCTAGCCTAGCTAGCAAAACAATTTGGGTATTGGCTCTGATACCAATTTAATTGTCACGACCTGATATCACATCAAGCCTAAAGCAGACAATATCTGTGAGTGGGTGACCAGTATTTAGAGTGTGAGATCCCACATCAGTTAGAGAGGGAAACGAAGTACGCCTTATAAGGGTACAAATACAGACGTGTTTTTTATGCCCTAACGTGTCGTATCCCATCAGAACTTTAAAGTTAAATGTGCTAGGGCAAGAGTAGTACCAAGATGGGTGACCTCCTGGGAATTTTTTGAGAAAAACAAAACTGTGAGGGCTTAGCTAGGTCAAGACCCAAAGCGGATAATATTTGTAAGCGGATGATCTGGACTGTTACAGTGCTATCAGAGCCGATACCTAAACCATTGTGCCAGTTAGGCTAGGCCCTAAAAAGGGTTGGGCCCTAAAGGGGTGGAGAGTGTGAGATCCCACATCAGTTGGAGAGGGAAACGAAGTACGCCTTATAAGGGTACAAATACCTCTCCCTTACAGACATGTTTTTCATGCCCTAACGCACTGGATCCCATCAGAACTCCAAAGTTAAATGTGCTAGGGCAAGAGTAGTACTAAGATAGGTGACCTCCTGGGATGTTCTCGGGAAAAGCAAAACTGTGAGAGCTTGGCTGGGCTAAGGCCTAAAGCGGACAATATCCGTAAGCAAGTGATCTGGACTGTTGCAGTGGTATCAGAGCTGGTACCCAAACCGTTGTGCCAGCTAGGCTGGGCCCTAAGGGACATGAAGAGTGTGAGATCCCACATCAGTTGGAGAGGGGAACAAAGTACGCCTTATAAGAGTACGGATACCTCTCCATTACAGACACGTTTTCCATGCCCTAACGCACTGGATCCCATAAGAACTCTGAAGTTAAATATGCTAGGGTAAGAATAGTACCAGGATGGGTGTAACATCCCGTTACTGTTAGCAAGGGTATTTTGGTAAATTGGGACAGACTGATAGGTTTCATTGCATTCACTGAT
>JANIJH010000005.1:37960253-37973691 GCA_024520975.1 Erythroxylum areolatum | reverse complement strand
ATACATGTACTAAAATTAAAAATCTGTATTATTTACATATATTGTTTTTTTGAAAGTTGTATAAAGATAATTGTTATGTGCTCAAGAATGAATTGAAGTTATATTGTATATTGATTTGTCAATATTAAAATAATTAATATTTTTCTTAATTTTGTAAATATTCATATATATATATACCAAAAACTACGAGATTGCCTCTTTCATTATGGGGCGACGGAGGGATCATACCATTCGAGCCTTTTTTTCATGCTTTTCCCGGAGGTCTAGAAAAAGCTGCAATCAATAGGATTTTCCTAACCCTCTCTTCCTAAAAGGAAGAATGTGAAATTCTTTTTCCTTTCTGCAGGAAGCAGGAGATTGGATCTAACCGTAAGAAGAATGCTTGGCTGATAAATAACTCACTTCTTGATCTTCGACCTCTCAATCACTACTAACGCCTATATATATATATATAATGTTTAATTGAAATATGATTCATTTTACTAAGATGTATAATGTATTAAATGTTGATACAAATAGCTCTTTACCAACCAAAAATCACTAGGGATATTCCCAAGTTTGTAAATTTCCACATTTATAAACACTAAGAATAAGAATAATTTCATACCATATATATATATATATATATATATATATATATATATTCATTAGGATAGGTGTTTGGCAAACATCTTACTAGCTGTTTTTTTAACTTATTAACTAAAAGTCTTCTCAGCTGTTTGTTAGCTTATTGATTAAAAGTTAATTTTTTGACCATCTTAAAAAGTTATTGATATATTTAATAAATGACTTATTGGTTAGTTTGTTTAACTCCAATAAGTTAATTTCTAAAAGTTTTATAAAAGGAGCTTTTGGATTTATTTGTTTATCTACGACAGTATTGCCATCCACTTTATTCTCTTCTTTTCCTTTATGTATTTTCAAAGTTAACTTTTTTTATCGTACTGAAGTTTAGAAGAATATAATAAAAAGATTATTTAAATTTTTAATCTTTATTTTATTTTATAATATTAATTTACATTTAAAAAATCATAATATTAAAATTTTGAACATAAAGAGTCACATTAAATTAATATTTTTAGCATATAACTACTTTTTTTTTTTACATTTGCATATAACTACTATATATCGTATTTGTATCATACTATAATTATAGATATATTAATTTATTAAATAATAAAATTCATACATATTATATAAAAACTTATACGATGTACATTCGTATTATTAGAGAATTTAACGTTGGATCATTATTATTATTATGTTTTTATCAAAATTATAAACTTAATATTATAAAATTAAATATATAAATTCTTATAAGAACATTCAACGAAATACTCAGAAATATAATATTTATGTTCTTACAATTTTTTTAAATTCATACCCACATAAATTATTTTACAAATTAATGATTAATACTAAACAGTCAATTTTTTTTTAATAAGTAATTAATATTATATGCTGATCGAATTAACTGAAACCAAATAACGCTAACCCCAAGACAGGACCAACCTTTCTTATCCTCTGTACCAAATCGAACACGTACACACAGTTCTCTTTTTCTCTCTTTCCACTCCCAATCTGAGGATTAGGAAGGATCCCTCAAATCATTGTAGGGTTTTATTCCCACCCACAGATCCACCAATCTCTATCCCCCAATCTACGCTTTTCCTCGACCACCAAGATGCAACAACAAGGTACCGGAGTTGTTCCCCAGCCCATGCCCGCAGCTGATCACCAATACCAGCAGCAAAATCCGCCCTGGATGATGCAGCCGCAGCCAGTTCCCCCACCGTCCGGATGGAATCCTCCTCTGATTCCTCCGCCGTCTCAGTACGGCGTAGCACCGCAGCAGGCTGGTGCGGGTATTGCCGCTGCCGACGCCAACGAGGTCAAGTCGTTGTGGATCGGTGACTTGCAGCAATGGATGGATGAGAATTATCTCATGTCGATTTTTTCCTCGACTGGAGAGGTAAAGCTATTGAGTTTTGTTTATCTCAGATGTAAAGCTGCGAACTTAATTGGATTTGGCTTTGTTGTGTTCGTTGTATACTTTTGGTTTTGTGTGCGCATTGAAGAATATGATTAAAGTGATGCTTATTCTATGTTTTGTATGAATTGTATCGACATTTGGATTAGTTGAATTTTTTTTTTTTATAAAGGAGAATTTTTAGAATGATGGTACGGGTGTGTTTCCATATAATATTGAAATTTAAATTCTTGATGAGAAAAATGGACTTGAAGTTTCGCTTATGTTGTCCTCTTGCTTATGGAGATAGGCAACAATCGTTTCTTTTTTCATTTTGGTTTTTTTTTCACTTTGTTTTGTCCTATATTTTCATCAAAACATAATTGTGTTGCAGGTTGTATCAGCCAAGGTAATTCGCAATAAGCAAACAGGTTACCCTGAAGGTTATGGTTTCATTGAGTTTGTATCCCGGGCTGCAGCAGAGAGAATCTTGCAGACTTACAATGGTACACTAATGCCAAACGCAGAGCAGAGTTTTCGACTGAACTGGGCTACTCTTACTGCTGGTGAAAGGCGTCAGGATGATGGTCCGGACTATACTATCTTTGTTGGTGATATAGCTGCTGATGTTAATGATTACTTGTTGCAAGAGACATTCAAAAATGTATATCCATCAGTGAAAGGCGCAAAAGTTGTGACTGATCGGATGACTGGACGTTCCAAGGGATATGGCTTTGTGAGGTTTGGTGATGAAAATGAGCAGCAGCGTGCCATGGTTGAAATGAATGGACAGTACTGCTCAACTAGGCCAATGCGGATTGGACCAGCTGCTACTAAGAAACCTGCGACTCAGCAATTCCAGAAAGGTTTGTACTATAAGTACTTACATGTATAATGCCTTTATGTGGAGTGGATATTGTTATTCATTTGTATAGTTACAGTTTGTTTTTGTTGCATCAGCCACTTTTTATGTGCTGACCCTTAAATTCACTGTCTTGGATTCAGTTGTTGTGGACTACTTCTGTGTTTTCTTAACATGATACTGATTAAATAATGCTCTTAATTTCCTGTGCACTCAGTTTCAAGTTTGAGGATAGATGGAATTTCAAAGTCATTTCCTTCCAGCAATTACGATTGTAAACTTGGGCACATTTAATTGAACAAAAAACATGCAAAAACTTATATAAAACTCATGTTGTTTAAAACAGGACGTCAAGAGGCTCTCATTTTGGGGGCCCTGGAACTGATTTCAGCTTGAAATGATTCCACCTAAATGCGTGGCCTCATTTTAGGTCAGTTATTTTGTTTACGTCATAAACTTACTTAATTTACTTGTGGCGTTTAGCCACATTCGGCAGTTAATTTTTCAGTTCCTTTCCTTTAGAGAGTCACAAGCTAAACTAGTTTTGTTCCTTTTCTCCAAGGTCGTTTAATTTCTTTTCAGAGCTCCTTAAATTCTGCTCATTTATGTCAGCCTTTGTTCTATTTCTTCTATTCAGTTCCTTTGCAATGTTGAGACATATGGTCAAGACCTGTTTTTAGATTTCCATACGTTATTCTACTTCATGAGCAAACATGTGCTGTCTATATAGATTATCAATGGTGGAAACCATGTAAAATTGGCCCAGTCTTGTAAGCACGTGCTGTGTATGTTACATCTGCCACCATGCAAACATGAATGCAGGTTTTTCCAAACTGATAATTACCTGCTCGAAGTTGCTATTGAATCCTCTCGCTGACTTTTATTTTTCAACAGGTTCTGAATTGTAATTCAGTTTAACATTGATGTGTCTATCCAAAAAGATTGTTCATCATGCTGTCAAATAAAAGCCCAAATAAAACTGAAGAGTCCTCAGTTTCCTTTGTCTCCTTCATATATCAAGAGGCTTACTCTGTCAAAGTAGTAACTGTATCATTTTTGTAGGATGTTTCCTATTAAAGTAAGACTCAACAATCATTTTAAGAACAATGTTTAATAGTAATTAGTGATGCCTTGCTGAAGCATTCTGGTTGCCGAAGCCAACACTTCCTGTTAGTGTAAGGCTCCAAACTTCAGAAGTTATATCTAACTTATTTCACAGGTTCAATTTGGTTGAAATTCTAAAGCATTTTTGCTGTTATTTGCTGCAGTAGTAATTTTTCCCAAGTGTTTATTCATCACGCTGCTGTATGCCATTTTTTCATTGGCATTTCGTAAATATTGTCTAATTCAATCTTATGCCCTTGTAAATGTTTCTTAGTTGGCTTCATTGCTTGGCTAGCTAGTTCTATTTTGTTGAGTCTAAATATGATGAATCTGTGTAAGTATCTTAAACTTGTTTTTGGACAAGTTGTCATTTAATGTGAGCTAATTGAAAAGTAAAATAGCATGCTTTTGAGATGGATATATCTTTTATTTGATTGACACTTCCACACATACAATTAATTAGGTTTTCTAGTGTTTCTTTTGTCATTCATGTCTGTTTCATCCTTTTTTCAGCTGTTATGTATCTTTTTATTTCATTTGTTATTGCAGCTACTTTTGACAATACTCAAGGAACTCAGGGCGAGAATGATCCAAATAATACAACTGTGGGTAGTTGGTTTGTTATTTACATAGTTAATTTTTTGCTACATTAAATGACTTTTTACTCTCCTCGATGCAGATTTTTGTTGGGGCTCTAGATCCAAGTGTTACTGATGATATTTTGAGAACTGTGTTTAGTAAATATGGTGAGCTAGTGCATGTGAAGATACCTGCTGGCAAGCGGTGCGGTTTTGTTCAGTTTGCAAATCGGTACATGAGACTTAAAAACACAAAATTCCAGTTCTTCATGATTTTCACTATCTTGATTTATGTTTTTTTTTTCTTTTTGGGTATGTGTTGATCTAGTTCGTGCGCGGAGCAAGCACTCTTGATGTTGAATGGAACACAACTAGCAGGACAATGTATTCGACTCTCATGGGGACGAAGTCCATCAAACAAACAGGTCTTTAAGTTGCCTTTACAAAATTTTCGAGTTTTTCTTCTGATGAAGTTTCCCACTTATTTAACCAAGGATGCTATGTTCAGTCTCAGGCAGAGCAGAACCAGTGGAGTGGTGGTTACTATGGGTATTCTCAAGGATATGATGCATATGGATATGCAGCTCCTCCCCAAGATCCTAACATGTATTATGGAGGCTATCCTGGATATGGAAACTATCAGCAGCCAGGGGCTTACCAGCAACCCGGAGCTTATCAACAGCCAGGAACTTATCAACAACAGCCAGGAACTTATCAACAACAGCGGCAGGTAAATTACACAGTAGCTTCTTGAAAACATTTCTTTTGGAGATAAAGTTGCTAAAACACATTGACTTCTAGGAAGCGTATTATATCAAACAATGCTTACAGTAATATCTCCGACAACTTTGTCATGTAATTTTACAGTCATTACTTATTGGACTCTACATGTTCCATTTATAGTTGAGCATTCATGTCAATTAGACATTACGTCATCATATTATGTGCTACTATTTGATAAAAAATTGTGGGTGCACATCATTTCCGCATAATGACATTTTATGCTTTGTGCAGTGATCTAGTTCTTCTGTTGCTCTGGATGGAGTTGACATATTCTCTTAATGCAATTTGAAGTCGCAGATGTCAACTGGCTAACGTTTCCCAGTGCTTGGTGTGCGGAATTACAGCTTCGTGGTTTCGTTTTTAGGTTGGTTTTTATTGGTGAGAGGTCTGTATACACAACCGTTAATTGGGGCAGTTTCGCTTTTTCAGAGCACAATTTATTCTTCTTCTTTCTTATATATCTGGTAGGACAACTGCGTTGATGGGATAACGTCTGGTGTTCATGTCTTATCCCCCCCCTCCTTCCATGTGGTTGTGTATTTGCTCCAATGTATGTGTGCACTTTGGTGTAATGGCTGAGCCAGGTATCAGCTTTTCAGCATTGCTAGGTCATTTCTAGTAACGAATGGAACCTATTACAGCAGTTTGCATCCAGATATTTCACTTTAGATTAGTTTGCTTGCATCATTACGAAGTGTATTGCTGGTTACGTGGGATTAAAGATAGGTAAGCGTACCTCAAAAACTTTAAACTCATTCAGGCATAGGACCTGTGACCAGTTTCCATTTCAAAGTAAATAGCTAACTAGAATTTGTGAACAAAGAATTTTAGTACGTGAAAAGGAATCAAATTTTCAACACAAATGAATCAATTTGTACCTTCATACAAATAGCCATGATAAGGCATAACCATTTTTTGAAAAACTCGTATACTAACTTGTACAAATTGACATAGTCTATATGCTCTGGTGGGTTAAGCTTGAAAATTAAAGGATTAGGGTTCTAAGAATTAGGTTATGGATTTAGTTTGAATATAAAATATTTAAGGATTTTGTTTTGTTTATAAAAAAAATAAAAAGTAAAATTTACTCTTTAACATGTATTTATAGGTATCTTGAATTTTTAGTCAACTTATTATTGTTTAATAAATTCTCATTTCACAAAATTATTAAGGAAGCTAGATTCTAGATGATAAAAAAAACTCTCTAAGAAAGGTTTTATACAACTTTTTTCAGTTTGTAAATATTAATTCATATTTACCTTAGAGATTATTAGTGTTCTAACGAATGCCGATCTCTTGAGAACTACAAGTAATGATAATAATCATCAATCTCTTATTGAATCTAACAAAACGAATAATTAACTAAAATAAATTTACCAATCTAACATAACGAACCATAGTAAATAAGACAGAAATAACTCATTGATAAATAAGACATAAATGTAAAATCTCCATAAAATCTTTCTATGTTTATGTTTATCTTTATTTTTATCATTAATCCTAGTTTCTTGGTCCTGTAAAAATTTTAAAGTTACAACTTTATTCTTTTTCAAGGCATACAACCTTTACTCTTAAGTTAATTGATTTAAATCTCTTTATAATCAAAATCTTTAAAAATGCATTAACTCATTATATGAATTCTCACGATAGACTTAACTTTAACCCATAAAGTTTATGTGGTATTATCTCCAAGATTCTGTATAATTCTTATTATTCATGCCATAATCTATTCATGCATATGATTTCTCAATTATAATATAGTAAGTCTAAAATTGAATCGAAATGCTAGCAAATTTCCATTTAGTAATAAGAAAAAGTCATTGAATAATTAGTAATAAAACTTGGGTCTTTCAATAGGCCAAAGAATTAGTTCAAACAATAATTTTGGGATCCATCTTTTTTAGGTCTATTCTAATTTTGTTCGTGCTAAAAATAAGAAAACTAACAATAAAAAAGAAACTAGAACTTTGAGATTGCAACAATCAAACATAATGCCAGGATAATTAGTTAGTATATTATGGGGGATTGTATTATGTTATTGCTTATAGTGGCATTTGAAGCTTAGAATAAGAGGCTTAATAATATGTATTAGGTAAGCTCAACCAACATTAGTGACGCATTATGATATTTGTGGAGGTAGATACCTTAATCATTAATGTCAAGTGCCTTACAATATGTGGAAACTAATCAAGCAAGTTACTTTTGTAAAGAACTAGCCTTAGGCTATGTTTAGTTGGACGTAAAGTTTTTAATAGAATAGAATAGTTTATAATAAAATGTAATGTAAATGGATATAATATTATAAAAATGTTGTTTGGGAGGGATGGAAGGGTTAATAATATAATATTATGAAATGTTGTTTGACAGAAGGGTTCATAATGTAATATAATGAAATGTTGTTTATCATTTTACATTCCATCTTAAATCTCCTAAATCGGAGGTAACTTATTTTTACTGTTTAGGATGGAATGTGATATAATGTGAAACCCTTCCCTTCCATCCTATTTTATTTCATTCCATTATAAGCCCTCCTCCTAAGCAATGGAATAATATTGTATTCCATTTCATTCCGTTCCATTAATAACCACCCAACTAAACATAGCCTTAAAGTAACCCCTATAGTAACATTTATAATTTGAGGTGGAGAAAATATTCTACCATTTTATGAAACAATCAAGCTCTACCTGAATTTCAGTAACAACAAAATCAATTAAGTAAGCCAAATCTTGAGGAGATTATGATGAAAGTTATCACTTCAACATAGACTTGCTTCAAGAGTACTAAAGCATTTCTTCAAAAACAACAAGCCTTCGTCAATAACTTAGAGATTTAGATTAGACAGCTTGCTAAGTTTTTCTCTGAAAAGCAATTATGTACTTTGCCTAACAAAACTAAGCTAAATCTAAGGGAGTAAGTTAATATAATAACTTTGAGGAGTTGAGGGAGCTGCAAGTTAAAGGATAGAGATATAAGAGAAGGAAAAAGATTGTCATAAAAGTAAAGAAGGATGAGGAGAAAAAGAAAGAAAAGAATGAAGAGCGAAAGAAGGAAGTGGTCAAAGATTAAAACCTAAAGATTCATACCCAAACAAGCTTATAATAGTTAGAAAAGAAGATGAATTTGGTAAGTTTCCAAAGTTTCTTAAAAAATTACATGTTAACATTCTTTTTGTTGAGACTCTTTCACAAATGCCAAAGTAACTAAATACTTAATAGGTCTCCTTTCTAATAAAAAGTTTGATAAATTATTAATGGTTAGTTTAAGTGAAGATTGCTCCTACCTTAGAAGATAAAAAATCTATAGAGTTTTACTACTCTTTGTAATATTAGTAGCTTACTAATTAAAACAAAATTAATGGCCTTAGGAGTTAGAATAACATGTTTAAGGAATTAGGATTAGGTGAACCTAATATATCTAGAATGATCATTTATTTTACAAAAATATTGATTAAGTATCCTAGGGTATTATGAAAGACAATTTGGTTATGGTTAATTAATTTATATTTTCTATAGACTTTATGATTTTGGATATAAAGGACGATATAAAGATTCCCTTAATCTTATGATGAAATTTTCTAGCTACTACTAAACATATCACCAATGTCTATAATGGAAAGTTAATCCTAAAGGTGGAGAATGAGGAAGTAGCTTTAGAAATATCCAATTCCATGAAACATTTCCTTGATAAAGTTGATACTAGTTTCTCATACATGTGGTTAATACTGATATTTCTCTTATTATGAAGGAACTAGTCAAACAAAACCTATTGGAGACTTATATCATACAAGGAGAAGAAGAAGAGATAAATATTCAATTATAATGAAACATGTGGTATCTAGTGGCTTTTGATCACGAAGTTAAGTGGAATCAAGTCTTTGATATTGGATCCAAGATAAAGGAAGGGCTTTAGTAAGAAGTCCAACTAAAAGATTCAAAAAATCAGTGTATGTTAAGAAGCAATCCAATATTTAGGTGTTTTTGTTTTAATTTTATAATTTTTAAGATCTTTAACAATAATTTTGGTTTGCTTTTGTAGTTTTAAACTCATGGATTTAAGTTTATTTTGATGTTCTTTCATTATTCGATCATGATTATTCTATTTAAGATAAAAATTGATGGCATTATGTAGGTTATATAGAACATGTTGCAGGAATTACTGAGCACCCCTATGCATTACAGTAAAGGTTAGATTGCAACAACCCTAGATAGATATTAATGGAATTAAAAAAGGAAAACAATTTTTTTAATTGTCAAGGGAGTACCGATTATCCTTACATTCTTTACAATTTTTCTATATTTTTCATTATTTTTGTATGTTATATACATTGAGAACAATGTACAAATTAAATGAGGGGAAAGCGAATTCTTTTTAATCACTTCTATCATTCTATATAAAAAAGAGAAAAAGAAAAGAAAAAGAAAAAATTGTTTTGTTTGAATAAGTGAGCATTAAATAAAGAGTTAGTTATAAAAATATATCAAACTTTACTTAATTTTGTAATTTTAACTCGAACTTTTAAAAGTGACAATGAACTATTTAAACTTTTAATTTTTTGCAACAATAACCCATTGTTAAACCCTCAATAAAGTGGTTAGAACCAACTAACCTACTTACAAATGGTTGTCCAATCATTGCCACGTAACAATAAAGATTTAAAAATTAAAATTAAAATGCTACAACACCCCTAAATTCCTAAAGTACCTCTAACCCTAGATTCTTCTAACTCTATGATGAAGAACAAAGGAAACATCTCTAACTGAAACTAAGCCACCCCTCCATCTTCGCACGACTTTATTTTTTGAATATGATATGATAGATGGAATAAAAACAAAGGAAGGAGAATGTTTGTATAACGTACTTGTGAAAATAATAATAATAATAATAACAAAAGAACATTAGAATAGTGTTGATAATAAACGTGAGAAAGGAAAGGAGCAATAGTTAGGAACAAAAAAATAGTTAAAAAAAGGAGAGAGCACCAACTTGGTGAAAAAAAGGATAGGTAAGATATAAGGGAGATAACATAAAGATAGAGGAAGAAAAAGAAGAAAAAAAAGCTGGAAAAGAATAAAGGAGAGAGTCTTTTAGATCAAATTGATTTTCTTTAAGAAAATGCCTACTAGTGTTTTCAATTCTCCTATCGGCAATTATGGCCTCTGTTGCTAAACGCTTGAATTCTTACTCCTAATTCTTCTTAGTCACTCTTTTTTTCTCAAGAAAATGAATCTTCTTCTTCATTATATTTTGTCCAATTGCAAAGATTATCTTGTCCTAATCTAAAATTATGTCCTTGTTTTATATCTTTTGAAGTTCCCAAACACCATATATCTAAATTCGTCAATTTCACTACCTTTGGTCTCTACCGTCAAAATAAAAATCATCATCTTAATAGCTCTAATACTTTTTAATCACTCATCTCTGAAACTCTTAGCAGTATCAAAGAGCTCAGTTTTTAAACTAAATACTTGCTTCAGCCTTCTCTAGCTATTAATGTTGTATTCTCCTTATGTGTGTTGATTAGCACTTCTCTAGTGTCAAAGGGTATCCCCTAGACTCTCTTGTAAGCTTTATTTTCATTCTTTATTAATACATTTTCTTCTTTCTTTTTTTTAAAAAAATACTTTTTAATCACCTTATTTTCACCATCTACCATTTAGTTGTTGCACTGCATCACCTTGGCAAATTCTTTGTTAGTTATTATTTCCAAGGTCATTCTATTTATGAAGCCCTTTGAATGATTATCTAAAGATATCATGTTCAATTGAAAAAAGGAACAGGTGAATATAATATTTATTGGTCTTGTGATGGTTTTCTTCCTCTTAAGAGGTATTCCCACTATTTTTGTTCTTCAAGATGGAGTTAGAAAAATTTAGGATTAATTGTATTTTAGGAATTTAGGGATTTTAGGTTTTATCATTCTAATTTTAATTTTTAAATATTTATTTATCACAGGGAAATGATAAGACACGTATTAGTTAACATGGCAAATAGGTTAGCTGACATGACTAGCCAGGTTAGCACCATTAATTAGAGGTCTAATAATATACTATTTTTGTTTAAAAAATTGAATTTGAAGCATTTTATTTCCACTTTTTAAATTTTGGAATTATAAAATTGACTGTACTTAGGAATTTTTTAATAATTAACCCTTAAAAATTCACTCTATTAGTTTCAAACCAAGTAAAAAATAGAAGTTAAAGAGTGATGCTAATATCCATTTAAAATAATGAATTAACTAAGTAACTAAGAGTACTCATAAGAAGGTGTTTACGCACATATTAAAAAAATAGGTCTTTTTAAATAAACTTCTAAATACTCTTGTGTGTTATTTTAATGTTAGTGTTTTGACTTTTTGTTCAGCAAGGGTTATAAAAATGTTTAAAAGTTGAAGCATCTTTCTCATATATGCTCATTTTATGGACTCGGATGAATTTTATGGATTGAGTTAAAGTTTGAAGGATTGTAAAGTGAATTGGATTTAATTATAATTTGATGTAAGTAGCTAAGTGCCTAAAAGATTATTACACTTTGCAATTGAATGAATAATGAAGAATCTTAATTGATGCAATTAACTTGTTAAATTTTTGTTGAGTTACCACTAATTTAATTTAAGATTAATGAGATTAATTTGCTTGAGAATAAGCAAATGCTTAAGTGTAGGTGAATTTGATAAGTGCTAAGCATGATTTTGAGAGTAATTGGCTTGTATTTGGATGATTGCTATAGGATTTGGTACTTAATATGACTTATATTTTGTTTACAAACCTTATCTTTGTCGGTTTATGCCCTACAGTTAATTGTTTTGGTTGTAGTTTAGTGAAAATTTTTAATAAAGGCATTCTTTATCTTTATGTATTAATTACATTTGATGTTTTAATAGTAAAGATAAAATCTTTGGAATAATTAATATGTAATTAAAATTATGATAAGATCATAATTGTGATATTCAATTTACATTTACGTATTATTTCTAAATATTTCTAGTTGTAGTTTTATCAAGACAGGATATTATTGAAATGGTAAAACTACCACACATTATGTTTTTTTTATAAAGAAAGTAATTGATCTCATAAATTAAAGTATGAAGATACTTAAACTAATGTGTGGGTGATTATTAGATAATAAGTCACTAAACTGACCAGATTATGAGAATCCTAAATGGAACATTACTTATGTTCCTGTGGATTTTCTCATAATGATGGTTGTATAATTGATCCTTAGACTTGAGATTACCAGGATATCTCGTGTAAAAATTGTTGTGTTTTGATACTACTTATGAATTATCCTAGGATAATTCAGTCGATAGTACTTGGATACAATATGAACTATATGGAGATAGTTGAGTGAGTCAACAAAAGATTTGTCACTCTAAAGTAATTAGAGATAATGTTCCATTGTTCTTGATTAGTTATAATTTAGGAAATTCTATGGCTACAGTGAATTGACATTTAAAAAGGTGTTTTCAAATATCAATTATAAATCAATTATTAATTAGCAAGAATGAACATGGTTGGACCAAAAGAGTAGACACTATATTTATACTATGTCCAATTGGAATATTGAATGATGAAAGGATTAAATTATACATCATAACCATGCATGCTGTCCGATTGGAATATTGAATGACGAAAGGATTAAATTATACATCATAACCATGCATGGATAAGTTAAGTCAAACCACTTTTACATTCCTGATATTTGGGTGGTCATGACAAGTTGCTAGACGTTAATCTTGATCTATGATTATAAATTGT
This sequence comes from Erythroxylum areolatum, assembly GCA_024520975.1. Taxonomy (NCBI): domain Eukaryota; kingdom Viridiplantae; phylum Streptophyta; class Magnoliopsida; order Malpighiales; family Erythroxylaceae; genus Erythroxylum; species Erythroxylum areolatum. The sequence goes on along the minus strand of JANIJH010000005.1, from coordinate 37,960,641 downwards.
TTAATTGGAGAATTAAAGATAAATTAAAAGGAGTTTAAATTTATCCAATTCTAATTATGAATTAGAATTATAATTTATAATCATTACCAATAAATATTAAGAACCTATTGGGTCACACATCAAAGAGCAATTTGTGAAAAAAAAATCAATTTAATTAAGTTGGTCTTAATTATAAAGTTTGAGAAACTTTAGGGATCAAATATAAGAATTTGATTTTATTAAAATTAAGTTAATTATAATTAGAGTATGACTTTTGGTTTGGGTGGGTTAACCGGCTTACGTGGTTGCGGTTCAGAGCCCGGCCCAAGACGAATTAGTATTGTGCCCTTTGGTCTGCCAGGGTGAGGTTGCGACTCGAACCCCTGACCAAAGGGTTTTGTTGCGTTGA
>JANIJH010000005.1:37809191-37829369 GCA_024520975.1 Erythroxylum areolatum | reverse complement strand
GTAACAATTGATAACCACTCATAGAACATTTCAATTCAGAATTTCAAACACAATTATCTCAGAATTCACAAACAAATTAGATTCACACATAAATACCAGAAAATGTCATGAATGCATGTACATATATGTGCATGTGTAAAATGTCTCATTCCTCTAAAATTAGGGGCCAAATGTATGCTCATATCAAAATATGCAATGTTACCCACTAGCCTGTCCCAATTGACCAATTTACCCTTCTCATCGATGATGGGATGTTACAGTAAGGCTACGTACTATCAAACTCCACTTCACTGCGGGACTTCAGACTGGGTGTGATGATGATAATGATGATGATTTACAACATATTATCTATCAGTCTCTATTTAATTAACACATTTTTCTTCGAATTAACAAGCAATACACCTTGTAAAACGTAACAAAATATAATAGTGAAACACCTTGTACTTCATTAATTATTTGCAAAATAAAATAAACATAATATTTGTATAACTATTAATTATTAATTTAATTAATGATTAATTTAAAATATCATTCGCTAAAAATAATTTATCAATAACAAAATGGTACATTATTCTAAGAGTACAGTCTAAGTTTATCCTTACCTCAATTTTGAATTCAACTAATTGATAGTCCAAATTACCCCTTAATCAGACCTTCGATCTTAGAAATTACAAAATTTTATTAGACTAATTTAAGAAAATTTCTAACCTAATTACACTTAATTATCTAATCTTATCCCCTTTTTCACTTTATTCTTAATTATAAAAAATAATATCCTTACTAACCTAATCACCATAATTACTAAAATACCCTTAACTAATTAAAAGTCATATTTTACCCTCATTTATTTCAATTAATACCAAAAATTTCCTTCTTGAAAGTAAATTCTAGATTTACCCTTTACTAATTGCATTTCTTACTTTACCCCTTCATACAACTTAAAATTTTCAAATTTGTCATCTCCTTCACCCTCTCTTCTTCTCCTATCTAGGGATGACAATGAGCTGGCCCATGGGCCTAAATTTTTAGGTATTTTCAATGGGCTGACCCATGGCCAAATTAAGCTCAAACCAATATGAGGCCTAATGTTTTTAAGCAAAAATACATTGTTTTGCTTAGAAGAGTTAAGTCTCAAGTAAGCCTAGGCCTGGACAACCTAAGCCTAGATTCAATTAAAAAAACCGTTGTTTTACACTTTTAATCTTTAAAAAATATTTTTTAAAAATTAGTGAGACTGGCCCATGAGTCAACCTATTGCTATCTCTGCTCCTATCTCCTCTTCTTTTCTTATTTTCCAGCTACTTTTGCTCCAATTTTTTTTCTCTTTCCATGAATACAATTTGTCTTAAACAACCACAACGTGTAATCCAACTATAAACTAATGTAGGATGATCAAAAATCACAAAAAAAAGATACAAAATAGCAACTGGAATTTTACCTATGTTTTAAAAGATTTTGGGGTTATTATTCTCCACAATTTCCTCCCAATTTTTTTACAAAACAAACACAATAAGGGATCCTATAAGAGAAGTTTTACATGCAGGAGAAAGAATTGCACATTTAGACACACTTACCAACCAAAAAATGGAGAGAAAGATAAAGAAGAAGAGCTAATTTCTCTGTTGTTCTCATCATTTTCCAGCTACTAGGTTTTTATACATGTTTAATAGTTTACGAGCTGGGCTACTTTTATTTTGTGGGATTTACATGCATACATGCTCTTTTGTGCAAGGTGACAGATCTCACAAGCTCTGCTTGTGAGAAGATTACGTCTACAATCAAGATTACATCTACACTCTTTCATTGCATATGTTTAATTCAAGATCCACACCCACATGATTGAACATGGTTCAAGTGCATCATGATTCAATTGCAACGGCTGGAGGTATATAGGTAGCGAAACAAGTAGGTTTATGAATCTCTCATCTTGTCCTTTCAACGACAATTGATTCTGGCTACTGTTGACATTCTTAGGTTGGAACCTCTTCTTAATCTAACTTTTCTTCTACCACAGAAGAGTCACTGATACTACTTTTTGTTGGGCTCACCATCATCTGTTCAAACTCCATCTGCTTTGGCGTACACTCCATCTGCTTTGACTTATACTCCACCTGCTTCAATGTACCATCAGTCTCTTCTTGTGTCACCTTATTCAATTGCAGATTCATCAAAGGTAACATCTCTGCCAATGATAATCTTCTTGGCCCCTAAACACTAGAGACGGTATCCTTTAATTCTATCATTGAAGCCTATAAAAAATGCCTTCTTTGCTCTTGGATCCAACTTTAATTCATTAATATGATAATATGTAGTAGAACCAAAAATATGCAAAGAATCATAATCTGTTACAGGTTTTCCAGACCATACCTCTAATAGAGTCTTGCCACCAATTGCAGATGATGGCAAATGATTAACGAGATGGTGAGTGTATATCATTGCCTCAATCCAAAACTTTCTCCCTAACCCAGCATTAGACAACATACAATGGACTTTCTCCACTAGTGTCCTATTCATATGCTCCGACACCTCATTCTACTATGGTATTTTTCTAACTGTAAAGTGTCGAACCAGGAAAGGATCACTCTTGTATTCGCCACCATTGTTTGTTTAGAGAACTTTGATCTTTCTTCCTGTCTGGTTTTCAACTTGAGCTTTCCACTTAAGAAAAACTCCAAGCACGTCATCTATGTTCTTTATAGTAAACATCCATACTCTTCTGGAAAAATTATCAACAAAAGTGACAAAATAATGCCTACCTCCAAGACATGGAGTCTTAGCAGGTCCCCACACATCTGAGTGCACATAATCCAAAATACCTTTAATGTCATAAATGGTAGTGCCAAATTTTACTCTTCTTTGTTTTCCCAAAACACAATGCTCATAAAATTCCAATTTGCAAGTCTTCATACCTTTCAATAATCCTTGCTTGGAAAGAATTTGCAAAGATTTTTTACCAGCATATCCCAAACGCATATGCCACAACTTTATTGCTTCTGCATCGCTGCCGCTACTGTCTTAACAACTGTACTTCCTTGGTAGTAATACATATTATTTTTTCTTATACCTTTCAACATCACAAGTGCTCCCGAAGTTGCCTTAAGAATTCCATCTCGCATCATTACAACTAGGCTTTGTGATTCTAAGGTCCTCAAAGAGAAGAGATTCTTTTTCAAATTCGGCGCATATCGAACATCCTTCAAAATTTTGGTGGATCCATCATGATTCCGCAGCTTGATTAAACCTATCCCAGCTGTTTTACATGGATTGTCATTGTCCATGTAAACAACTCCACCTTTAATTTCTTCAAAATCAAAGAACCACTCCCGAATGGGAGACATATGATAGGTGCAACCTGAATTCAGAATCCACTCATCTGAATGGAATGTTGAAGGTGATACCACCAAAGAGACATCTGACTCTGTATCACTTTTACATTCTATAACATTTGTATCTTGTGGAGCCTTCCCTTGTTTCTTTAACTTTGTACAATCTTTCTTCCAGTGCCCTTTCTCATGATAGAAAGGACACTCATCTTTGGCAACTCTACTTTTTGATTTGGATCTTCCTCTTCTCTCCTTCGACCGGCTCTGTTAATAGCCTTTTGCCACAAATGCTTCATCTTTTGTAACCGCTTTACTTTTTTCTATCTTATTTTCGCAATTCATGACTATATAAAACAAAACACACAACATCTAAAGATACATCCTCCTTCCCATGAAGTAGTTTCTAAGTGTTCAAATTTATCCGGAAGGGATGATAACAAGATCAAAGCCAAGTCTTCATTTTCGAATTGTACATCTAAATTCAACAGGTTTGTTACTAATTGATTAAACAGAGGGATGGGTTCATTCATAGTAGTACCCTATCGGTATTCAAATTGGAACAACATTTTTTTCATAAGGAGCTTATTCTAACAACCTTTTTTAAAAATTTGTCCTCCAATGCCTTCTTGTACGTAAAAGTCTCACTTTTGAAAGCATACTTCTGCTCTCTAGACAAACATGATCGAATTGTTCCGCATGGCAATCGATTTATGATACTTCAATCCTTATCCTCTACATATTCTGGTTTTTTTTTCTTCAATAGCTATGTTAAGGCCCTTTTGGAAGAGGGAATTCTGAACCTCACCTTGCCACATGCCAAAATGACTAGTACCATCAAATATTTCCACCGCTAACTTTATACTTAACATTGGAATCCTCTGCCATATGGATGAAGAAGTCAATGTTGCTTGTGTCATATTTGTTATATCCCTAGTTGTTGGTGAATTTACAGACTCAAATAATAGTATTCAATATTATAAATATTACAAACAAACCAAGAATGAATCTTCGGCTCTGATATCACTTGTTAGGAAAATCGGGTAATTTCTCACTCAAATTATGGCTAGTAAATTTTACTGATTCGGTAATTCCCAGGAAAGACTATTAAACAGACTCCTAAGATATAATTACGATTCCAAATAAATTCCCAGTAAAGCTTGGAGGGGTCATAGTGGTCCCATTTAAAAGTACTTAAACTACTAGACAGAATTTACTTACACAGTATATTATCACAACCTAGACCTATGTACAAATCAACAACATACAAGAGAATATAATTATATACTCAAACTAATCGTACAAATAAACCCGACAAATAAATATTGAATGTTATAAATGTAGAATAAATAAAAGAGATAAGGAAAGAACAGACCCGAAAATTGATAATGGAGATCGGCCAATTGTGTCTAGTCTCCGAGCATCACTTAAGGCAACCTATTCTTATTAAGAAGAGAATACTAAATTTGAGATATGTACAAATTTTAAGGATATATTAAATTTTGGGATGATTTAGAATAGGAGGGGGAAGAGTTGTTTTATAGCTTGAAAAACTCCTCCCATTCTCATCTCTTCCTAATATGGGATATAAATTGGGTCATTAAAGCCACAAAAACCAACATTGTTCTCATCATTTTCCTACTAGCTTTTTATACATGTTTAATAGTTTATGAGCTGGGTTACTTTTATTTTGGGGGATGTACATGCATACATGCTTTCAACGTCTACAATCAAGATTACAACTCCACTCTTTAACTGCATATGTTTAATTGAAGATCCACATCCACATGATTGAATATGGTTCAAGTGCATCATGATTCAATCGCAAGGGCTGTGGGTCTATAGGTGGCGATGAAACGAGAGAGTAGAGATGAAGCTGGTAAGGGTTGGGTTATTGGGAAGAGAGGAGAAAGAGAGCATATTGTGTGCAATTTTTGATAGACCCCTTTCTTTTTACCTATTGAACCAAAAAGTTGACATAAACGTGTACATTACTTTACAAGATTATTGTTCTGATGTTCTTATATCCACAATTTGTTAGGAGAGACGAATACAAGAAAGAAAAAAAAAACCCTGACTCCATTATAGTCTGCAGCAGTAAAAAAAACTAGAATAGAAAAAGAGAATCTAAGAAGTTCGACAATCATGCAAACAAGTTTGACTGTTTAAGCCTCGACAAATCAGATTAAAGTAGTGCAATAATGTCTTCCAGTCTTATCCATTTAAAATTGGAATTGTATCATGGCGTAAGCAATTTGGTCCTATCTTTTTGAATCCTTATCATTTCAATATAAAAAAGTAAAGAAGACATATCATATACTTCTTAGCTTCTAATCCGCTGAGATCCTCCATACAAATAATTGATCCAAGACTTGGCACAGGCATAAGTGAGTAACGTTCTTTCAGAATTTGAATTTTAAAAATTATTTATGTTAATACTTCTGATAATATGATATGTTTTTAAAATGAAATTACTTATTTAATAGTTAAAAATTATAAAAAATATATCATATAATCTTTTCAAATGTCAGTCTTTATATATTTTTTTAATTTAGTTACGTTAATAAGATATAAATTAAAATATCATTTAAAATCTAGATATTTAATTAAAAACTGAAATAAAATAAAAAGAAAAGTAAAGACTTTGAAACTCATTAACCTTTTAGAATACGAAGTCCGCCTGCGTTGTTGTTATGGGCCTTGACGAGTTTAAACAAACGGGCTTTCATTGGACGTTGACCCGGTTCAAGAGTGATTTGATGTCAAAAGTATCTTATTAGATCTCATGAATCATGATCATGAAGTCTGTGCAAATCCAATTCAAGAGTTCCACTCGAAACTACTAACTACCGAACACTTGCCTTTTCTTGCTCCTACGACCCTCTCTTTTAAAATATAAAACGCAAGTTAGGCGACCTAACCTCATTCACCTATTCCAGCAATTAGGTTCAGTGGTTCCAGCCTTGATGCATCCTATTTCTTAAAGTGGCACATTTCCTGGTGAACAATAAGAAAATAGGTTCTGGCATATAGAGAGACACAACGGAAGTTATACGTAAGGGTTTGGATCAATGTCTGCTCGAGTACTAGCAGATATGATTGTTGTCAAAAGTCAAATCTCAATGAATAAAAAGTAAAGAGGAACGAAAGAAGCTTAAAGTTGCTTAACTTTGTTGTCCAAATGATTCTCGTGATCAATCGGGTTAAAAATGAAACTATTCATGATGTTTGGTTATGGACAGCATTTCCCTACAGCAACGAGGATATCATACGATCAAATGATTATGCACCCGCCATTTCCTTTCACCTTAGATACAAGATATCAATAGGTCACTAAAAAGTATGTACAAGAAAGAAAAAGGGGTTGGTGTTTTTTGTAATTGCTCATAGATCACGGTACAAAAGAAAAGAAAACTCGTCATCATTAAATGAAACAATCTGCGTAAAAGCTAGGGAAGGGAGGAGGAGCGGAGCCGCTCTAGACTATAGTTTTGGATAAATTGCAGGATGAGCCGGCCCCCACGTCCACGTGTGAAGCAAACGGCCAAGACCTGTCTGCCTATTTGGTGGCCATCTCCAAAGGAAACCACGATCAAGATGGTCAACGTCAATTTGAATATAAACACTGTCTGTTTAATAAAATTAGTGGTCGATTAAAGTTTTATTAACGAGGGAAATTATAGTGTATATAAAAGAGAAGGATTTAGATCTTGGCAAAGACCCAATTATAAGTTATCTAATAAAATGTCACGCCCATGTGGGTACATTTCTGTCGCCTACCCAGAAAGCAAATGTTATAAAGTAGGCTTTTTTAGAGAGTTCATGGGTATGGTCTATGGTGCCATCATGTGCCACGTGGATTTCCCCTCGGATGCTTTTCTATAGGACTATATTATTTTCGAAGGGGGGCATATCTAGGTGGAGATGGAACAAGTACAATCAATAATGTGTACAACCCTAATTCTGTTTTCCTTTTTATATATGAATTTATTTCTATTCTTGAATTTCGTATTTCAACTTTAAGAAGATTTAATGGCTTTGGCAAGTACGATAAATATTTTAAATTATACACATATTTTTTGATAGATATTGAAACCTCATCTTCGTCAATATTTAGTTGAAGTCTTGTTAATTCGTAAAGTCGGTGATTTATTTAAAAGATGTAGTTATTGTGAATATATATCTATTTATACATATGTTATGAAATAAATAATATTTATTTTTCTTATATTTTTGTATCTAATATTACCAAATAAATTTATTTTCTAAATATAAGAGGCAAATATTAATTTCTATGGGGTCATATTGGAAATCTCAGTGATTCTTCCATGACACATGTTATTATTCCTTTCCTCTTTTAAACTAATATAACTTGGTAACCCAATACATGGGTGATAGGACAACTCATGTCGTAGAATCCGAAGCCGACTATCCTTCAAGTAATGAACAAAACAAAGCACAAAATAAGAAAAAAGGATGCAAACGACAGCGTATGCTTCGGTCATTTTATTAATATACCAATCTATAACGTCTCTCTGCGCCACGCACGTGCAATTGCCGCTTATTTCTCTTCCTCTTCGTCGTCGTATCAGCTTTACTACCCTAAAATATACGACCCATTGTGTATGTACGATTACGTTTCCCTACCGATTGATTGTCATCATCACTTGCAGAAAAACAACTAGTACACCTTAGAATTTTGATCAAAACTGTTAGCTAATGTCTAATACAGTCTAATACAACTGTAAAACGGTTTCCTTAACATACGTATCCGTAGGTGTCTAGTATACGTATGCATGTGTTTGTCTTTCCCCTGCTACTAAAACCTCTCTCTTTCTCTGTTACTCTGTACTTTCTCACATTTCACACACAGACTCACACATTTCACACGTACACACAAACACACGCAGAGACTATCTCCGTGAAAAAGCTTTGAGCTTTGGTCTTAGTTTGCTAGTGGCCTAAATGGGTTCTTGTTTCCTAGGGAAATGAAGATCACCGGAAACTCGAATTCCGCCGCCGCATTTCAGGCCAACTCCTTAGCTTCCAAGGTCCTAAACCCACCTCCTGACTCAGATCTCAGAACCTCCCCCAAGCCCCGCCGAAGGACCCGGAACCCGAGCTTGACTCGATTGAAGAGAGTCGGAGCTCCGGTTGGAAGGCGGAGCAGACCCGAGACCCCCTTACTGAAGTGGAAAATCGAAGATAGAGTGGTCAATGTTGACGATGAAGACGGTGGTGAGGCGGCAGGGGAGGAGGAGAAGAAGAATGGTGGGCCGAAAGGCCGCCGGAGAAGCGTGAAAGTTGTGTCGGCGAGGAGGCTTGCTGCTGGGTTGTGGCGGTTGCAGCTGCCGGAAACGGTGGTCGGTGGTGGTGGACAGAGGAGTAGGAGGAGTCGGAAGGATCTGGTAGGGTTTCAGGTGGTTTTCTCTCTTGCCTTGTCCTTGTTGTTTGCTCTAGAAAGACCAGTGTTTTGTTTTATTTTAACTTAGTTTGGATGACAAAGTGAGCAAGTTGAATGCAATGGTTCTGCTTTGATTGCTTTGTGTGATGAATGTGGTTTGATCGAGTGGTTAAAGTTTATAAGTTATGATTGATTGTTGTTGTTGCCTAGTTTAAAAGTTTGTCTCCACGATGATGGTATTCATATTAGCAGTAATACGATTTATTCTCGTTATTATTATTGAAATGAATGTCATCAATCGAATCTTCGTGAAAGGAAACTAATTAGCTGGAAGCTTGTAGTTGGATAAAAGACGGGAACTTTGTTGTTTATTTGAAACTGTTTTTGTTTGTAGATGTACATGTTGTCAATGCATTGATGGGTTTTAGTAGATGATTTTAAAAACCGGTGTCTGTTTACTGCGTGGTTTCCAAATTGAGGGTTGTTCTCCTGTTGGTTGTTAGACAATCCCATTCCCATGGGACGTGGAATTTGATTTGTAATGTTTTTGACTTTTTGCTTTTGTTTTGTTTTTTGTCTTTGCAGCCTGGTTCTCGTCATGTGGCAATCCAATTTGAACCTTGGCGCGAGGAGAAAGTACATATGTTTGGAGCAAAGGATCCATCAGAGAGCCCTAGTTCTGTCTCTGGCATGAAGACCAGATTCTTGTGTAAGGTATGTCTGTTCCTGAAGTGTCGGGTGGAAATAACATGTTCAATGTGGACAAAACCAGCAAGGATCGTTAAAGGATTTAAACTTCTAATTTTTCTGTTCATCAAATCAAATGTTATATTACTTAGTGAGCATGTTCAGTGGACTTAATTCATTTTGAAGTTTTCTTCTATTTTAAATAGCATCTTCCATATACAAAAAGCATCTTGTTCTGTTAACCTCCTGCATATAATTTCCTCCCTGAAGGTGAGATGGGAGGGTAGTCTAATTTGTTGTTTAGTCTTTTCTGCTGCGAAACATTTTTAGCATTTTATGTTTATGAAAACAGATGTATTAGAAGGAAATGAACTTTAATACATTACAGTTTTTCGGATCTAATGCAATGTACCTTGGTATCAAGTATTGTTTTACTTTTCATTTCATTGGTTTATGTAAATATTTTTGAGTTAAAACCACTGAATGGTTTTGTAGTATAGACAAGAGTTGTTTTGGCAAGGATAGACAGAGTTAAAAACCTAATTGACTGGTTTGTTCCTATGGACAGTAGCCATTTTTAGCTATTGAAATATGCCTCCCTCATTGCTATCTACTAGGAGTTTGGAACAGTGGCACAATCCTTTTGTATTGACTTCAGAAGCTTATTCTAAAGTTATACCAACTAATAATTTCACCCTTTTAATTGTTCAAGCATTAAACTTGCTTTAGTTTGTCGTTTTATCCCACAATCTCACACATAAAAGTAAGCTACATGATGGCTTGTGCATACTTATATCACTGTTAGTTATATATGTCATTGTCTAATATAAGACCTTCTGACTTCTACTTTAGATTGAACCCTCATATCAGTTTTCCAGCTCCGCGATGGAGGGCGCGACAAAGTGGAATCCTGTCTGTGTGGGGGCATCGGATGAGGCACGCCAGATATACAGCAACATGAAGTGTCTCAATCAACAGGTGAGTGCTGTATCAGTAGTTTCTGCACTTGAAGCTGAACTGGAGCAGGCACGACAACGCGTTCAAGATCTGGAGACTGAGCGTCGGTCCTCAAAAAAGAAACTGGAGCATTTCTTGAAGAAAGTAAGTGAGGAAAGGGCTGCTTGGAGGAGTAGAGAGCATGAGAAAATTCGTGCATTTATAGATGATGTCAAAGCTGACTTGAACCATGAAAGGAAAAATCGTCAGAGACTGGAAATAATCAATTCAAAATTGGTGAATGAGCTGGCTGATGCAAAGGTATCAGCAAAGCGATACATGCAGGATTATGAAAAGGAAAGAAAGGCGAGAGAACTAATAGAGGAAGTATGTGATGAACTTGCTAAGGAAATTGGCGAGGATAAAGCTGAAGTTGACACATTAAAGAGGGAATCAGTGAAACTTCGGGAAGAAGTGGATGAGGAAAGGAAGATGCTGCAGATGGCTGAGGTTTGGCGTGAAGAGCGTGTTCAAATGAAGTTGGTTGATGCAAAGGTGGCTCTTGAAGAGAAGTATTCACAGATGAAGAAGCTTGTAGCTGATTTAGAAACTTTCCTAATGTCAAAAAGCACAAATTTAGAGGTGAAGGAAATAAGAGAAGCTGAATTGCTTATGCAGGCAGCAGCCTCTGTGAATATACAGGACACAAAAGCATTTGTGTATGAACCCCCTAACTCGGACGATATTTTTTCTGTTCTTGAAGATGTTAATCTTGGTGAAGCCAATGAACGTGAGATTGAACCTTGCATTGCTTACAGTCCTGCAAGCCATGCCTCAAAAATTCACACTGTTAGTCCTGAAGTCAACCTTACTTACAAAGATGGTCATAGACATGTGGAGGAAGATGAAAGTGGCTGGGAAACTGCGAGCCATCTTGAGGATCAGGGATCAAGTTACTCACCAGAAGGGAGTGTCCCATCTGTCAATAAGAACATGCAGGAAAGGAATGTCTCAGGGAGTGAAACAGAACTAGAAGGAAGCGTGTGTGAAGGAACTCCCATTACCGAGATCAGTGAACTCTGCAGCGTGCCAACAAAGCATTTCAAGAAGGCCTCTTCCATTACAAGGCTTTGGAGATCTTGTCCAAATAACGGGGAGAATTACAAGATTATCTCAGTGGATGGAATAAATGGTAGGCTTTCAAATGGAAGGAAATCTAATGGGAGCATTATATCTCCAGATCAAGGGTCAGGTAAAGGTGGCCTGAGCCCCTCCGATTTGATGGGAGAGTGGAGCTCACCAGACTCGGAAAATCCTCACATAGCTAGAGGAATGAAAGGATGCATCGATTGGCCGCGTGGCGCACAGAAGAATAGCTTAAAGGCAAAGCTCTTGGAGGCAAGGATGGAGAGTCAGAAAATTCAATTGCGTCATGTACTTAAACAGAAGATCTAAGTCTAGTGATGCATAACTTGTTAATTGATATTATTACTGATAAAGCCAGATCAAAAATAAATGGTCTCATTTTGACATGGAAGAATGCTCTTTCTACTTTTTGTAAATGCTTAGGGGAGAATTTGCATCTTTAGCTTCTTCCGCTTTCATCTTAATGCTTTATTTTGCATTTATTCTAATGCATCTCTAGGATATTGGAGCTTGTCACACTGGCCAAATGGATACAGTCGAAATAACCCTACTGGTGTTCTCCTTTTCTGTTGCCTTCGAGCAAGCAAAGAAATTTTTAGCCTTACCAATATTCCTGTTGTTACTTGGCCTTCATAATCATATGTATTATTATACTGTCATGTACTTAAGTGCATTGGTTGAACTTTGCACGTTCGCCCAAAAGACAAACTGTGCAATGTACCCTCAAGGCAAGGCAAGTAAGAGAATTATATAATTGCAATCTTAGATACATCTTTTCGCAATATGGTCATCCGAGGTAAGGTAATGCTCGCTACTCTGCATGATGCTTCAACTATCCCAATAAAGGGTATATTACACTAAGAAAGGTAACTAATTTTAAAGTGTTCCAACTTTTTGAGAATTGAGATATAATATTATTATATCTCTGAACTCTTATTTAGTGTTTTATTGTTATTAGTAATAAAATATAATTAACTCGATGTTAATAACTAATTAAATTTTTCTTTAGAAATGTTCGAAACTAATATCATAAAACTGACTATTATTTTGTACACTATTTACTAACATAAATACTATTACAAAATTATAAATTGGCTAACGACGCATTTTTTAATCGTTTTCTTTTTATAAGAAAAGTGTATTTTCATGAATTAATTATAGAGTTTAAAAGGTTAGGATGGAGTGCTTAAGGACAATTAGATATTAATAACAGTTTTTCTGAAATTATAGATTGCAAATATTGAAGAAAATTTGTAATGATTCAATCAATTAATATTTATGTAAGCCATGATGTGAATTGAAGAACAAAAGTGTAAGTAATCCATAGCTTGTGCATGTGATATCTTAAACCTGGCAAGAAAGCATTTTGAACCAAAGGGCCTGAAAATGAAAAACATCATAATTATAGTTATAGCATTACAAGGATTGTTTTATTAGTTTTACAGGAATTCGAACCTTAGTGTATGTCAATCCCAGATAAACGGAAACAAGTTTGTTTTCCACAGTTTGTGTCAACTATATTCTTGGAAGTTGACATGGCCTGTGGCTTGAGCATGCTCAGCAGCCTCCTGGGCGTTCGCATTAGAATTAGAAAGAGCAAAAGTCACGTCAATATCTAATATTGACAAAGCGTTCATATATTAGCAATTTCATATGAACTCACCTTCTGACCAACTACACCGATTTGGCATACTCCACAACGCAAAGTGAAGTTAGCAGTATCAGTATATCTTCTCTTCCTGCATGTAATAGCATAAAAAAATTTTGTCTATAGCTCAGCTTATAAATATATAATACAAGTGAAACTCTTTCCATCTCCACACGTTCCAGCCATGTAGAAAATGTTCACTGAACTTTTACCATGTTAAGCAATGGCCGTGTCTAGACATATATACATGCAAACCTAACAACACATTGTAAAAATGAAAGTGAATTCCTAACATCCACTGTAAGCCAGTGCATGGGGCGATTAAGATGTATGCCAAAATGCAGAACATCTAATTAGCAAAACTTACTCAAAATATAGAGGAAAAAAAAATTGAAGTTATGAAGGAACTTGGGCTTAGAATAACAAAATGCATCATCAAACACTCATTGACTTGTTGTAAAGAGTATCTTGATGAGTTCCCATGACCTACTGATGCTTCAAGAATTTTTTTGCACTGAGAAAAATACTGCAGAGTGATAAACCATTAAGTCTAAAGGAGGCACTGAACATTACCTTTGTTGATCTTTGACAAGATTAAGAGCAAGTCGCTCAACTGGCCCAATAGTCCTGTTCTTTTGTACAGCAAATATGGTCTGATCAAACTCCTCCGATGCTCCCTCAAATGGAGACATCTGGTCACAGGAATTAGCAGAATGAGCATTTCAATAAGTTGAATATCAATAAGACTGCAAATATACAGATAGGAGTGGAGCAGAGAAGATCTCCTGAAATTGAATAGAAAGAAGATGACTATTTAACAATTGTGATCAGAAGTTTCCTGCTTAATCAGCTCGAGGCATATGTTTCTAGCTAGTGTGCAGGTATCTATCTAGACTATAGTTGCTAGTAAACCTTCCCCTTGTTTCTCTTCATCATTGCTCTGCACAACATTCCAATCAGAAGACCTCCCTCTTTTGGGAGACATCTAGGCATTCAGCATAATTTCCACTATCCTTTCATTTCAAGAAGGTACTTGACCAGAAGAAAATCAGAATAAGGCCAAAAAAAAAAACAATAATAAAACAACTTACAGCCAAAGCATCATAGTGGAGCCCATCATAAATCAGCATAACTCTTTCAGAGTAATTCCTGTCCTGTCAAATGATAACCAGAGGAAGAGAATAGGTACTCATTATTGATCAAAGGTAGACTCACATGTAAAAAGAATTGATCAGCTTTGCTGACCTGGCCATACAAATCACATCGCCCAGTTTGGATATCATAAGCGGCAATTTCACGACCATAATAATCAGCTAATATGGAAAGCTCAATTGCACCTATATGAAAATTTAATAGGGAGCAAATCAGTGAAACAAATCTAGGTTCTTTGCTTTTGCTTGATTTGTAAAATAACAATCTCATGGATATTTTGGGAGAATATATTTTGATAGGTCTTAGATTGTTGGTGTAATTTGTTGTTATTCTTTACGAATGTGAATCATAAGAATTCTATATTGTATATATTCATAAGATTACAAGATGTACAGGTTTATAGTTATACAGCAACCTAAATAATGAAAGAATCCTAGAAAATAAAGATTAATTGACAAAACTATACAAGAGTTATTCTAGGAAACTAAATTATAACTAGATCACCTAATCACGTAAATCTTGTATCATCCCCCCTCAAATTGGCTTGAAGATGCCTTCCATAGCTAGCTTGCTGACTAGAAATTCATACTAACCCTTTTATAGCCTTTTGGTGAGTATATCGACTATGTGATCTATAGATGGTACATAAGGAACACAAGTTTACCAATTTTTTATTTTCACTTTGATAAAATGCTTGTAAACTTTCAAGTATTTTAATATCCTATAACTGCATCAACATGCACTTGTCTAGGTGAGTGCATATATTGGCTAACTATATTCACAGCAAAAGTGATGTCAAGACGGGTATGAGACAAGCAAATTAAATCTTCTATAGTCTCTGAAACTTCTCTCTGTCAGCCACATCTTCAGCTTTAGTATGATCAAGTTTTAGATTAGCGTCAAGAGGAGTTTTAACTTTTTACAACCTAGGAAACTTGGTCATGTAAGAAGATCAAGAATATATTTCTTTGTTGCATACAAACACCTTCTTTTGATCTAGCAAACTCCATGCCAAGGAGATATTTTAATAATCCTAGATTCTTGATCTCAAAGTCTCATGCCAATTTCTTTTTCAGATATATTAGTCCTTCAACAACATCACCTGTCAAGACTATACAATCCACACAGACGAATAGGATAGATAACTTACTTTCCTTCAATCACTTGTAGAACATTGTGTGATCAGCTTGGATTTGTTGATAACCATAACTTTTCATTACCTTCCCAAAGTGTATGAAACATGCTTGCAGAGATTTTTTAAGTCTATTGAGTTTATTCTGACCGAACATCTTCTCAAATCCTGGAGGTAGGCTCATAAAGACTTCTTTTCCTAAATCTCCATTAAGAAAAGCATTTTTGCCATCTAACTGGTATAGAGGCCAAATACAATTAAAAGGATAGTACTTGGATGGAGTTGATTTTGATAACTGGAGTGAAAGTTTCTTAATAATCAATTAAAAGGATAGTACTTATCTGGATTTGAATTAATACTACCAAAGCCTTAAGCTTCTTTATTCTTGTAATCTTCATCTTTAAAAAAGTAGATGCCATCTATCAATTCAGCACTGCCAATTGTCTTCCCAAGCTCAATTCTTGGAAAACACAGTGGGGTATAAAAAATGTAAGATGACAATTAGAGCCCTAGATAATTTACTAACTGATAGCATATCACAACTAAGTTTAGGAACATGTAGAACATCTTTTGAGGGATAATTTTCGAGACATTTATCAAACCTTTTCCAGCTATAGCGGAATAAGAACTATCTCATATATGAATTTTATCATGACCAGAATTTACAATCCAAGAAGTAGAATAATTAGGTAAATGACAAGATAGTGCCTTTGAAATACTACTTGCTTAACAATGAAAGTATTAGGAGTATTCAATGCTTGAGATGGATTTCAACAGCTTCAAGAGTTTATCAAAATGCTCTTTGTTCAAGGAAACTGAGTCTGTCTTATGTGCAGTAGGATGATTGAATCGGTCTTCGTGAGAGCCCTTCAATTAATTGGTTTTCTGTGAATATTAAAGTCAGTCTCACGTGTATGACAAGGCTTATTACAATAATCACACTGAATACGACTTTTATCATTGGGTTTCTCAACAGTGTTTTGGAAATCCTCACCTTGACAACCAAGGCTGAATTTTCAATAAAATTACCAAGGCTCTTTTTGTTGAAAAGACAACGACTCTCCTTATGATGTACCTCAAAGAAGACTTCTCCAAGTGATGGAAGGGGTTATCAGTGAATAATTCTGTCTCTAAGTTCATCAAACCCCACACTTAGACCAATAAGGAATTTAAAATAAGGTTATCTTCCACAAACATTATCCCAAAGCTCCTCTGTCGTGTGATAGAACAAATAGTTGGAGCTTACGTACTCCTCCATTGAGTTTACCAACCACGTTATCACCATCGAGTTTTCCGCATCCCATATTGGATAAGTTGGATCACTCTTTTCAGATTCCTTATTCTCACTGATCAAGTAGCCAATTTTGCCCCTACCACAGATATACATGTGCCCAAATTGAGACCAACACAAATAATTCTCCATTTAGTTTGATAGTGATGATGATCTGAGTGGAGTGAGAATATGAGGTAGGAGCCTGAGTAGTAGTAGCGGATGTAGGCAAGCCTTCAGGGGTGTTTACAGGCTGTTCAGGAGGAATGGTTGTCTCAAAATCGTCAGACATTATAATAGAAAAACAAAATAGGTAGAGGAAGATAAACTAGTTCAGGTAAGAGGCTAGTGTTCAGGATTTTTTGCAACTTTATTGGCAACTAGGGTTAATAGGAATGGATTCCTGCTTTGATACCATATGAATGTGAATTGTAAGAATTATACATTGTATATATTTGTAATAGTACAAGTTGTACAAATTTGTAGTTATAAAACCACCTAAGTAAGGAATGAATCCTAGAAAAAGGTTGACAATTATAAAGGAGTTATTCTAGGAAGTTAAATTACAACCAAATCACCCTAATCACATGGGTTATTTTTCATGTCCAATTCTTGCCCTAGTTTTAAGGAGGTAGGAGTAACAGTCAAACCTTATGTATCAACTCTTCTACAATTATGAATGAAAGCATACCGAGTTTTTCTACAAACAAAACCAAGATATTGCTCTAGAGATCTTCAGGTCCAGTTATTATCCTAGATTTGAGGAGGTAGTTAGTAACAGTCAAACCTTACGTATCAACTCTTCTGCAATTATGATTGAAAGCAACTGAGTTTTTCTACAAACAAAACCAAGGTATTGTTCTAGAGATCTTCAGGATCTCTCTAATCCAAAAGCAGCCTTGTATTCTAAAAAAATAGGCAGAAAAAGGAAGGAAGAAAATACTCTAGGACCGCCAGAGTGTTTGCCTAAGCGGAGAAGACCTATGACTCAATTGTTTCTAAGGAAACATCACAGAGATTTTTCTGACACAGACATCCTTGGTAGCACGCTTGAGTTGTAATATGGACAATATAAAAATGTTTAACAATAGAGACAATTATGCTTTACTAATTTCAAATTCTGGTGTGATTACATTCATAAATAGCTTGATCCATTTTTTTTGTCATTTCATACATGTTCGAGGATCCATATATTCCTCAATTAAAAATGAAGGGATTTAGAAGAAGAGTTTACTATCTTTTGTCTCATCCCCTCTATTGAACATGTCGATTTCAAGAGTTATTGGCTTTACGCCTGATAGCCCACATCACCTAGGCCAGTTCCAAGCTATGTAAAAACATAACTGTCACAAAGAGCAAAGTAAGGTTCCTCTCCTTTTAGTCGAGTTAGCTTCGCTCCTATTAAAACACACTCAAAAAGGCAACCAACTTTCAATAATAGTTAGGGTTATTTTGATAAATACATTAAACCAACTCCAATCTTTTTAAAGATATATAATTATAAGAATAACTGTTTGAGTCAGGTAGATAGAATCGCACATATGAGAAAGGGTCACAATTTTTTAGTAATGGGAATTCAAAGATTATTTATGCGAGCACATAACTATCCAATTTTATGAATTCTTCAAATGTAAGTCAAATTACATGGCTAATACATTTCAAGTAGATTAGATGCAAAATATATTGGCAGCATGTTTATGAGATAAGGATTAGTAGAAAGGTGGTTTTCAAGTGCTACAATATTGAAAACCCTCAACAAAAATAAGAATATATAACTAAAGTAACAAATATCCATTATCTTAAATAATATACAAAACAACATAAAATGCTGTCTTTAACATAATAGATGCTCCAAACAAGTAATATAGGATTCAATTTATGAAATCATAGATGCATTAAACTATATTATTCGCTCACCACACATGCATTACGCTCTTGCACTTTAGCTACAGCTTAGTTAATAAACTCAAGTTCTGGTTACCACATTGTTATCAGTCATTAGTTTCTAGTTAATGAAGCATGCACTCAACAAGAGGAGAAAATGAAGTGAACATACCTCCCCACTTTTCGGAGTCAAGAATCCAAGAGCAATATTCACTGTTTGGTTTTCCAAGAAAAGCTTCATTATATCTTACCGGATCACTTGCCACATTTGCTGCTATTATCTTCAAACAACATTGGAAGCAAAAGAAGTCACAAAATGAGGCAGTAAAAGACAATTGGCAATTGAGCGCATAGGAGATAAATATACAAAATCCAGAAATTCATGTCCATCAATCAATCAATGCATTAATTCTTTATGTTTTCCCCTAAAATAAAAAACAAGTTGCATAATGCAAAACTCTTAACTGACATCATCTGCAATCAAAGCCAAAACTTGCAAAGCATTAACACTCACAAACTTCAAGAATAGTTTATTTTATCCCTACATTCAAACAGAATGAAAATCAGCATTATACACATAGGTACAGTCTTTAACTACAGAAAGAAGAAACAATGAGACATATCTAAGATCTTTGCAAGGCAAAGTTTAAGAAAGTTCAGGAAACTTGCTAGACCAACATTGAGAAGGAACAAAACTTAAAATATGAAAACACTACAAAAGTTATTTAAATTATCCACAGAAAGTTGCAAGGTAGTCCTGATCCATTTGTCTCAAATCTATTCCAGGGAAAATTTGTTTTTTTATGACATTCTCATACTCATGGGAGTGTATAATCATTGGGATCCTACTAAAAGTGAAAGATAGCAACATATACAAAGACACTACAAAAACATCCAACCCATGTCTTTGTTATTTTATGTCTCGGTAGTGACACAAACCATGGGTATAAATGCATTTGTTCTCATTCAAATGATACAAGTCTTCATTCCATTTAAAGTTTCGTATTAAAGAAACTAGTTCCCATGGCCCAAAAGACTTCTTTTTTTAAGGATAAACATTGTAATATCAGTCACTTCTTTGTAGTGAAAAAGCCCCCAACTTCTGTTAAACAATGTCAACCATATTGAAAAACTTCTTCACAGCTTAGGTCCACAGTCATCATCAAACACTAGGGAATAGACTTTTTCTATTTGGCTGCCACTAAATATGTATTTTTATGACCTTCCGATGCAACTTTTGCAAAATCAATCACGATAAAAATTCCTCCACAGACTTGCATTACAATAATTATCCTGTTATGGTAAGATATTTATATATATACCCTCCAATCAACTAAATGCGCATTCAAAAGTTATCATACATTAATCACTAAATGATTCAATTGCAAACAAAACATGCCATAAAGTAACTCTGCGTCATGCATAGATAAGAATTGACCAATCAATTAGATACATATTCAAAAGTTACCATATGTTAATCACTAAATAATCTGATTGCAAAAAAAGCATGCCATAAAGTAACTCTTGCATCATGCATAGATAAGAATTGAAACATAACATGCCAAAAGTTGATCGATATCTGTTCTGGGAAAATGAGCA
>JANIJH010000005.1:37757963-37778266 GCA_024520975.1 Erythroxylum areolatum | reverse complement strand
AGTTTAGACCGATAGTCTTAAGGTTTCCAACGCAAACGCTTCTTTGATATTTGTTCACGGATGTCGGAAATCGGTTTTGATTCTATTTGTATTCGATTCGTATGCGGATCCGTTTTCCTTCGTTTTCGGGTTGGGGCGCCGGTCTCTGAATCGGGTCCCAACAAATATTGCCGACAAGTTGAGAGAGACTAGGCTTAGGTAGCTTGAGCATGTGTGCAGGAGGCCTGTTGATGCTTCGATACGAAGCGGTGAGAGAATAACCCTTAGTGAGTATAAGAGGAGAAGATAGAGGCCTTATAAAAACTGGAAGGAAGTGGTCAAGAAGGATTTGTCAGAGTTGGTTCTTTCTAGATAGTGCTTAAAAATAGAAAAGTATGGCGTGATCGAATACGGGTAAAGGATTAACCTTTAAAGGTCATCAAACCAATATAGTAATTATTTGTCGATGATACGTAGATTCTCGCGTAGGAAGTCCAACCCAACGTCCGTTCTTCCTTTCCTAAGTATAAGTCTTAGACAAGGCTTACGGACATTCAATCTAGCTTCCCAGGACAGGTGTATGGGGACAGTAGAATTGTCATGCCTCCAGAGTCTTTGAGCAAGGACTCCTAACCTAATTAGAGATAAGAAGAGCCGGGCTGTGTAGCTTATCAGGTACTCGTAGATCTGGACTAAATGAGATATACCCTGTCTATTTTTTTATTGTATTTATTGTATTTTTATTGACATAATATTTTCCGTGCTAGTTTTACCTTTTTCTTTGTAACTTACATCACTTCTATATTGTCTCATTTGCATGTGAGTCTACCGGAAACAGCTTCTCTACTATGTAGAGATAAATCTGTATACTACCAGACCTCCCAGACCCCGCTTCATTGCAGGACTTCGGACTGCGTGATAATGATGATGATGATATTAAAAACATACATATTTGTAAAGAAGTGCAAAGAAATAAGCAAGCTAGTAATTGATAGAAACTATTTTTTGCACAAGTTTCGAAGGAACCCAAATTGGCTTATTAGGAGGATAATAAAGATCTGTAGATAAAGTATGCATTATAGGTGATTGAATTGCAATGGTATAGGACTAATAAGAAGCTATTATAATGTTATGAGGACCTATAAAAGGTCATTATATAAAGTTATGGTCTTATGAACAAAATTCATGACAGGTCGACAAAAAAAGGGAAATTTATTATCGAAACTAAGCTTGATGAAAACCTTGGATATTCAATATTTAAGAGGTTTTATACAGGATTTATTGCATTAAATTATGATTTTCTTGATGTTAGTAAGAAAATAATTAGGCTAAACGTATTTTTTCAAAAGATATTCCTTAGAGGTGCTTTGTTAGCTGCAGGTGAGCATGATGGAAACAATTAGATGTTCCTTATACGTTGGGTTATGGTTAAGAGAGAGGATTATCAATCCTAGCATTGGTTTTTAAATCTTCTTGATGAAGATCTAAAAATAAGTGGGAAGGTATAAACTTTTATAAACGATCAACAAAATGTTATTTCAAAATATTCGTATTGTTTAATTTCAATTCTGAATATGCTTTGAATTATTCTACTTACATTACACTGCCTTGCCCATTCTTTTTTTTTGTTATTAAGGTTTCGTGAATGGAATGAAGAGTTTATTCTCAAAGGCCGAGTATAGAAAATATCTCGACATGAGTATACAAGTTGGTTTAAATTGTATAAAGGTCACATATATAGGAGTTTTTTTGGTAATTGCACAATCAAAATGTAAATTGATGAGATAACAGAACAACTAAATAATATATCAAGGAAGGCATGAGATGACTTCAAAAGGAGGAATCGTGAGACTTTTTATGAAAGCTATGAGCCTAAGGCCAAAGTGCGAAATTGTTCACAAAATCATATTAAACATTTAAAAGACTCAGTTTCAAACCATACAGAAAGCTTGATCAATATGCTAGAGGATATTTAAGTTACTTTAATGACTCAGGTCATAAAAAAAGTGATATGATAATCAAATCCGCTATCAATATATTTTCAAGGGTAAGAAAGAAGATACATGTTGTATAATAGGAAGCAAGGCATCACATGACCAAGACTAGTAGAAATTGAAAGTTTGAATTCATGCATTTTGTAGATAAGTTTCTTGTTGAATTATAAGCAAGAAAAAACTAATGTAGACTTTAGGATTTAACAAGCTTGACTTATAACTCAAGCTTCTTGAAAAACAAATGCCAATAAAAATGCACAAACAATAGCTCAAAAGATAAGAAGGCTCAAAATAAGGGCAAAAAGATCAACTTTAAGAAAATCTTAAGTTATTTACTTCATCTTGAATGTCCTACACAGTAAACTAAGTGTTTATGATAATTTAATTGATAATTTAAACACTATATTTTCTACTGATTTGGTTTAGGATTTAAACATTGTGTTTGTTATAATTTGAACATTGTGAATTTACTTCATGTTTAAACTTTGCTAAATGTCTATCTCAACGTTGGTATGAGAATTCAAGAATGTTTTACTAAATGAGGATTATGGTGTTGCTCTCTTCCCTTTCATTATATGTGCTTAATGTGTAGTTAACTCTAGGATGGTTCATTTTCTTATTAAAATGTTTATTTTCTATTTATTGCTCCCAAAAACTTTTTGAATTACTAATAGAAAGAGATTTCGCTAACGAAAAAGCTTTCAACGCTGACCAATATCCTTTTCGTTTCCAAATCTTTTTTCGAATACGTTTTTTGATAGAGAAGTACGTTTTTTTTCATTTTCTTATTAAAATGTTTATTTTCTTTGTTATGTGTTTCTTATATATTATTAACAAAATAAGTGAATAATGAATGGCCTAAGAAATTGTTAGGTTGGTAGGGCGTTAAGTGTTTGCATGAAAGAGGAAATTTTCAAGCACATAAGAAGATGTCTTGCATGTCATACATAGCTAGACCCTGTGGAATAATAAAAGCATATATGTTTAGGGTTTATTAACCTATTAAACAACGACATAAATATGTTAATGAGCCAACAAGAACTTTGGAAATTAAGAAATAAAAATTATAATAAGAATGTTCATAAAGGATTGCAAGTTCAAAAAATGCATAACTCATCTAAGAAATTCTCTACTATTGAATTAAATTATTGAAAGAATTCCAATGAATAAAGAAAGGAAATTTAGTGCAAACTAATCATGAAACACAAACACTGACTACTCACCAATAAAAATTAAAGATATGGATACAAACTAATAAGAGCATTATTTATTTATGAATGTTTAATAGAGAGTGACAAATTGCTTCAATAACATTGTTTGTGAAATCCTTATAAAACATCTAAAAATGTGTTAATATTAGAGCTAGATACATCAAAAGCCTAAGATATATAGTTGCATGGAACATATAAAATAAAAAATATAAATATTGCACTTATATAAAAATTCAAAATTTTAATAAATTGATATATGAACTAACCTCTTGTGAGTAACAATGAATCTTATGGATAAGACTCTTTACCTAATGCATAGAAGATATCTGGCTAAATGTTTAATAGCTGTAAGTCTTTTAAACTCTTTTACCAAGATTATATACCTAAAGGACACCTACAATTTAAATATTTATGAATGATTTATATAATAGTGACATCGTTAAAGCTAAAATTGAAACATTAATATTTTGCATTAATGCATTGATAAAAAATTAACCAATATTAGTTAGCATTTGATATATGTAGCTTCTTCTTGTCATTATAACAGGGGAAATCAATTTAGGAAATATGAAAATAAATAGGGATATAACCCACACAACCTTGGCCTATCTAACACACTAATATAATTAAACAAATCAAATCCTAAGTAAAGACAATTACAATTTTACATTTAACTAACCCTAGCATATAAAATTGTAAAAACCGATGTCTCATATCAATCACACAGAGGAATACTAAAACGACATTCTAACCAATCCCAACACCATCTCTTGCATTCCTGGAGACCTGATTCACGCACTTCAAGGTCACAGATTGCTCAGCTCAGCAAATGTGTGAAAAGAGTCGTTCTGAAAACGTTTATCTATCTTTTTTGGTTCGTCTCCGAGAAAGCAGATAAAGCAAACAATAAACTTAACGTTTCATTATATAATTAAAACCAACTTTGAGATGCCTGCAACTTTTTACTTGGTCAATAAAATGGCAGAGTTATCAAATAATTGAATTGGTTTTGGAAGTTCATAATTTTATCATTCAGTGATCAAGCTCATGCATTGTATCGGTTAATGTACTCCAATGTACACGTAACAATGATATACTTGACATTACTCTACCCAGATGAAGAAGAATGAAGTCCTGCTATGCATGGACTGGCATCACATGCTGAAGTTGTGTACTACATTTTTGAAAACAAGTTTAGTTTCCTTGGTGACGTCACAGGGAGCATTTTCAGGCATCGTGCTCGTTCTATGAAACTAATCAAACGTATTTATTACAACATCTAAACCGCGTAAATCAACGGAGATCTGTCCTTACTTTGGCCTTAGCCTGTTATGGTCTAAACTTAACTAACCCGTCTTGCAAGCGTCCTGCTGCGTGACTTTTTGTCACCTAACGAATAAGCAAAGATGAGCATCTGAATTGGTAAGAGGCTTTCTTGATTTAAGTAAGATCATGAGTTTGAACTGTCTTTATATATGTAACTGTTTAAAATTTAAGATTAGAGCTTTGCTTCTCACAAGAGGACCTACCCGACTCAAGCGAGAATTAATCTGAAAATAGATGACTTAAAAATACCTTCTTATAATTGGGATCCTTCTAGAACACCTCGTAAGAAAAAAAAAAAAAAAAGAAGAAGATAAACATGTGAACGAGCGTCTCTTTTATCTCTAACAGACGTGAGGCGTGAAGTCCCTCTATCCTCCCAGCACGAGACGGATCATTTAAGCTAACTCTTTTTCTTATGGACTTCAGTGTCTCATCGTCCAATATGGTTTATGGTCATCTGGGGGTTGGTTTTTTGAACCCGTGCCAAAACAAGAGGTTTCCTTTTTCTTTTTTTAAGTAATAAACAGTGCATTCTTTAATAATTTTGAACTTTGAGTGCGCATATCCTCTTTTTTTTATTGTTATTTATTTATCTTTCAGTGCTTGACTCGTGCTGTTAATTTTCAGAGTACAACCTTTTTGATAGGATTAATATCACCTGTTTTGGTTCTTCTTTTCTCGTTTGGTGTGATAACCAGGAAAATCGAAGTGAAATACCCCATTTTCTTATTCTCATCCCATGTGAGTCTAGCCGGTTGACCAAGTACTTTGTTTTGCTCGTCTGTTTTCTTCTTCCTCATACTATTCCTTAAAAGCCAACAAGCTCCCAAGCTAACAGCTTTGATCTACTTTTCTCTCAACAGCATCTCCAAGTTAGCATCTTTTTCTAATCGGATCATATTCTGCCCATTTGGGTTCTCTGATTTATCCTTCAAAATATCTGCTTTCTGTGTGAGAATCTTTGATCCAGAAATACTTGTAGGTGCATCTCACAAATATATTCATCCAGGTCTTTTGTTCCTTCGGTTTTCTTTTTCTTCCTATCTTTTCGTCTATTAAAGTTCTGATCTTGACAGCTGGGAATTTAAGTATCATCCCCTCCTTTTCTTTTTCTGATCTTCCTACCTGGGTCTCTTTTTTGCACAACTTGGAAGGTCGTGACAAACAATGGGTTATTGTTTTAGCAAACAAAAAGAATCTCAGGCTCAGAGGTATAATGGTTCTCGTGGGGTGAACTATAATCAAAAAATTCATGAACCTGCTGCTTACCAGTCGAAACCTCAACCTCAGCAACAAGGGCACCAATTACCTGCTCAACAACCAGTACAAACCCCATGGAAACCAACTGTTCCAGTCCCCAGTCCTAAACCAGCAATTAAAGCGGACACAATTCTTGGAAAACCACACGAGGATGTCAAGTTGTTCTACACGATGGGGAAAGAACTGGGTAGGGGTCAATTTGGTGTAACTTATCTTTGTACCGAGAATTCAACTGGAAAACAATATGCTTGTAAGTCAATATCCAAGAGAAAGCTTGTGACCAAGAATGACAAGGAGGACATGAAGAGAGAAATCTCAATAATGCAGCATTTGAGTGGGCAGCCCAATATTGTTGAGTTTAAAGGTGCTTATGAGGACAAGCAGTCCGTGCATCTTGTAATGGAGCTTTGTGCTGGTGGTGAATTGTTCGATAGGATTATAGCCGAGGGGCATTACAGTGAGAAGGAAGCTGCGGAAATATGTAGGTCTATTGTGAACGTTGTTCATATATGCCACTTCATGGGGGTGATGCACAGGGATCTTAAGCCAGAGAACTTCTTGCTTTCTAGTAAAGAGCCAAATGCTCTTCTGAAGGCTACTGATTTTGGGCTTTCTGTGTTTATTGAAGAAGGTATTTTCTGGCTTGTAATTGCAGAATTGTTGCTTTCGATGCGCTTAAGAAATAGCATAATTAATAGGCAATGCTCAATTTTGTGTTATTATATGTTAGCGGAGTTTATATAATTGTGCATCTCGTATGACATCTCTGTGATTTTAGCATTTTGGTTTTGCCACATTTAGATAATAAGATGGCCGTAATCCAGAGCCTAAAGAAGAATCTGTATTCTTTGGTGTATGCCATCGCCTTTTATATTGTGGAGTGCCTATTTCAGTCTACAACTAAAATGGGTCTTATTTTATGAAGGGTATATTAGTTAGAGAACTTGTATTTTGTATTAATAATTAAACGAGCAGCCATTGCTCTTGTCATTTTTCTTAGTGGATTTTGACATTTCTGACCTTAAGTGTCACATAGGAAGGCATATCTACATGAATGATGCTGGACCTGCAAAGACAATTATCTATTATTTACTATTCCAAGCGTAAATTAATTTCTATCGAGTTTCTGTTTTAAGCAGTGTAAGAAGCTGTGCTCTCCTTTATAGCTTGTGCAGTCATTATGTTTGTGGCTGAATGGCTTGTTTTGGATTTTGATATCAATGGCTTGAGCATTCTATATTATACAAATGCATGCATTATTTCTTTCTTCAAAAGAAATTTCTGCTAAGGTTTCATTCAGTACTCTTATTGGATTCATCATTCCCATGCATTTTTTGTTAACCTTCTAGCATGTCACATCACTGTACCTTTTGTAGTAAATTATTAAATCGCCTTACCAAATTTATTTGATTCGTTGTCAATAGATGTCAATATTCATGTCCCTATATGTTGTGTGGCATATGCTGCAGAACGATTATAGCCATCAATAACTTTGGATGATAAACCTAGAATACTCTGCGCAGGGAAGGTATATCGGGATATTGTTGGAAGTGCGTACTATGTTGCTCCCGAAGTACTAAGGCGCAGATACGGAAAAGAAATCGATATATGGAGTGCAGGAGTTATACTGTATATTCTGCTTAGTGGCGTGCCTCCATTTTGGGCAGG
This sequence comes from Erythroxylum areolatum, assembly GCA_024520975.1. NCBI lineage: Eukaryota > Viridiplantae > Streptophyta > Magnoliopsida > Malpighiales > Erythroxylaceae > Erythroxylum > Erythroxylum areolatum. The sequence goes on along the minus strand of JANIJH010000005.1, from coordinate 37,770,828 downwards.
TAAATGATAAAGCCTAGCAGAAGTTACTGCAACTTGCATGATATCCTTGCTTTAGTAAGTGACATCATGTTTTGGAGCTTGACATAATTCTTTTTTTAAAGTCAAATTTCCGAAGTTTGTGAATAAGTATGCTCATTGTTGATCCTTAAATCCATTGCAGAAACTGAAAAGGGTATATTTGATGCCATTTTACAAGGAGATATAGACTTTCAAAGTCAACCATGGCCCACTATATCCAATGGTGCGAAGGACTTGGTTCGTAAAATGCTGACCCAAGACCCAAAGAAAAGGATTACTTCTGCTCAAGTCCTAGGTATTGATTTCCACAATCAAATAGCTCTTTCCTCCTTTCCATATCGTTCTTCCTGTTGCTGTCAAATTGTTTCTCAGTTTTTAAAATGGGTTGCCTTTGAAAAAAATCAAAGAATATTGTGATGGTTTTCCTTGTCTTGACATACTCTGATAATTGACATTGCTTTATAGAAAAGCTGGTTGATAATAATTATCTTTTCAAAATAAAATGGTAGTTCCTCTTTGTCAATACTTTTTCTGCAAAGTCAGTATAGTTTCTGGTTGAATACAGGACCTAAAGTGGTTCTAATAAAGGGTGAATTAAATTAGCTTGACTACTCTGGTATTTTGGCTTCAAGAACTTCTGACAGTTCAAAATTTTGTTGTTGTCTTAGAGCATCCATGGCTAAAGGAAGGTGGAGAAGCATCAGACAAGCCAATAGACAGTGCAGTCCTCTCCAGGATGAAGCAATTTAGAGCCATGAACAAGCTTAAGAAACTTGCGCTTAAGGTAGGTCAGCAAATCAATTTAGCTGGATAGTTCCTGCTCTGAAAATCAGGGAGATAAAATCCATTTAAACAATGAAATGCATCCCAAAAAATGAAATTATGAGGAACACATTCGGTGGGTGGTTTATATTGGTGTGCTAATTGTTCTGTAGGTCATTGCGGAAAATCTTTCTACTGAAGAAATCCAAGGGCTAAAGGCAATGTTTGCAAACATAGATACTGACAACAGTGGCACAATCACCTATGATGAACTTAAGAGTGGCTTGGCTCGACTTGGATCGAAGCTTACGGAAGCTGAAGTGAAGCAGCTTATGGAGGCTGTACGATTTTCTCATCTCACACATTCACTGCAATAGTTGCTGAAACATTATCCAGAAAAACCTCACATTTTCCGTTTATTGTTCAGGCTGATGTTGATGGAAATGGATCGATTGATTATATTGAATTCATCACTGCCACTATGCATAGACATAGGCTAGAAAGAGATGAGCATCTTTACAAAGCCTTTCAATTCTTCGACAAGGATAACAGCGGGTGAGTTTCATCAGAAGCCCTGTATGAAAAATGTTTTGTTTGTACTATTGTGATTGATCATTTAACATTTTTGTCAAATCTTAAGAAATGTATTATGTTTTGATTTTGTGGAGAGGTTCAAATTGAGGAATTACATGTTTTAAATGTACCTGAGGCAGTGGGATATTCTAGTGTGGTGGACTTAATTTTGGGGAAATTTTGCAGGTTTATCACAAGAGATGAGCTAGAGACAGCCATGAAAGACTATGGGATGGGAGATGATGCAACAATTAGAGAGATAATCTCTGAAGTGGATACAGATAATGTAAGCTAATTATGGTGCTGTTGCTATAAGTTGCTTCGTCCCTCCTTTGTTTGTCTTTATCCTTAATTCATTTTGTGGTGGTGGTGCTAATTGTTTATGGGGTTACAGGATGGTAGGATCAACTATGAAGAATTCTGTACGATGATGAGGAGTGGAACCCAGCCACAGGCCAAGCTTTTCTAGATCTAAATGAAACAGTTGATATGCACTTGGAAGACGGTGGATGGAGAGGAACCTGCAGCCGTTTTGTCATATGTTTCCAATATCTTCAACCGACCCTAATTACGACATTTTTTAGCTGGTAGCAAGCGTGAGCCCTGGTTTGTTTGGGATTTAGATTGCGAGAGCTTTGCATGTCTGTTTTCTTCTCTGTGCTTCCAAACGATCTGCCTACTTTACTTTATTTTGTACCTTTTTTATGAGCAAGTAGGATTCAATGGAAAATATGCTTCTTCTAAGTTGTCTCACTGTATTGTCCATGAGAAGGTGGAATCAAGTAAAATTTTAGTAAGCCTGATTTGATTTCTATAATCATGACTTTGGAGACTCAAAACCACTTTCCCGAGTTTAAGGTTGACCTCAACTTCCCCACAAATCTCTAAAATTTGGACTTGACGAGGAAGCATCAAACCTCAACATTGTTGAGACAAAACATTCAGAGACATCAAAATCTTAATTTGCGAGCCAATTGGGATTTGCATCTTCTTCAAGCTTACTCTTAAGAAGGATCCTCATATCCAACTTCGCTGCTCATCTTTTAAGTAACCGTTTTATCATAATAATTTAAGCTGTTCTATGAGGTCAAATTAATTAGTTTTATATATTTACTAACATACTTTTTTAAGTGAAAGTCCATTGGACTTGAAATTTGTATAGGTTTACTTTACCTTGTGCTGAATAATATGTGGGTGGTAAGATTTGAACTTTTGATCACTTGGTCACAAAGGCTATGATATTATTTTAAGTAACCGTTTCATTACAATAATTTAAGCTGTTGTATGAGGCCAATTTAATTAATTTTATATATTTACTAACATTATCATATCGAGAAAGAATCAAGCGCCCAAGTGTAGAGAATCAAAACCTAAATCCAGAAAAGTAGCAAAATGAAGCAATGAAATAAAGGATAGATATATCTCATACACTCGAAACTGCAACCAAACTTATTTGAAAACATCCATAGTTATTGCCATTGTTGATGGAACTTCCAGACTGCATTCCATTGAAATCATCATCTAATAACGAAAAGAATGGGATGAAAGGAACGAAACAGAGTCAAATCCCAAAAAAGCAAAAAGCAACTAGATAGAGAACCAAACCCTACTTTTATGCTGTTAAAATTATGGTGGACGGCTAATACGGGATAACAAACAATAGTTGTTAGAAATAAATGGATTGACTGGTTGTTTGAAAACTTTCGAATTGAATTCATTAACGAATTGGTTTCAATTATATTTGTAGAATTGAATTAAATTCGACTTACGCTGTTCGGAATAAATCTATAAATATTATAATTGAATTCAATTACATTGTTTGAAACACAATAAAAATGAATTCAACTACTTTATATGACTTTTTTTATCCTTAACTAAAAATAGTATGTAATCAATGTGTGTATATTTTGTAGTAATTTGTATATTTATGATGTGTATATTTGAAATTTTTTTAATGTTTTGAAAAGAATTAGGTCTTTAATTCAGAATTTAATTCACATCATTTGAAATGTGAATTGAATTCACAAAGAAAATGAGATTCAATTACGTGGTTGAATTCAAATCATCTACTTTTTAGCATTCCAAACGCATGAAATGATTTCAATTACATAAAATTAATGAATTGAATCCAATTTATTAGTTTCTAAACGGCCTAATATAATCATAACATTAATTTCACATGCATAACCATTAATTGAATTGCCTAATGTATGTTTAATAACCATAATGAGATGGTTAATAGTTTACTAATTGTATTTGCGACACATAATAGTACCCTAATAACTATATATTGGCTCATTAAACTATAGTTCCTAACATCCCTAAAATGACACAATTAACCTATTTTACGCTTTAGGGTAGAACATGCTATAAGATATAACATATTATGAGATTGTGTAATACATGGTATGAGAAAGAACATTGGGTCTTCTACCATTAGCTTTCTATTGCACAAAATGTTCTTGGTTGTTTTTATTTTTGATAGGTTGTGAAAGATGGAGAGGAACCACTAAGACTCTATTCCAAGCATTGGAGTTATGTCATTTTCATTGTGTTGTTATGTCCTAAATAAAATGTTGATCTTGGTTGTGTGATGTTGATGAATGCATCTGTTGTTTTTTAGCAATTGGTATCAGAGTATGGTTATTTGATTTTAAGGCTCATTTTTTCGGTATGTCTTTTTTTTTTTAATTTTGGTTTTTTCACAAAGCAATGACTTCGAAATGTTGAGTTGAGGCTCATAAAATGTTGTTGGTTGACGTTGTTGCCTTTTTCCTTTGTTTTAGACAAAAAATGGGTGAGTTTTGTGAAAGATTTCGTATTTTTTTCCATCGTCAAAATAGGTTTGTTGTTTTCAAATTTTGGAACACTTTTGGCTGAAATGGATATGAGAAATTCATAGAGCGATAAAAATGAAAGAAAACACCTCCAAAATCGTCGAAAACCTAGGTCGAGAGAGGAAGATATAGTAGGGTCGACCTGTCGCAGCAATAAAAATAGAAGAAAACTCCTCCAAAATCGTCGAAAACCTAGGTCAGGAGGCCATACTACGGCATCATCCTGACTCGAGTCACCCTCTGGACGACCGGTGGATCTATCTAAAGGTCAGGTACACGACCTTGATAACGTTTTTCTTTATTTATTTATTTATTATTTTAAAAAATTCTGCACATGGCACATGGGGCTCGTATATGGTCCTTTTTGGACCATTTTTCATTTTTTTGCATCATTTTTATTCTATTTTTCTCATATGTTTATACACAAGATTAATTAGTATTTTGCAATTGATAATTCTAGTTGTTTTAATTTTATTGTAGCATAAACATGATTATTTGTCGACAATAGTACATGCTTATTTTTACTTGTTGTAGAATTGAGCATATAAAACTATTTATGATGAGGCATTTTTTAATATATTGATGTATGTTTAAAATTTTGTGTTTTCCTCTAAAATGTCGTTAAGATCCATACAGGTAACTAATTATCCTGTCGATAATTACTACTTAGTAGGATGTTTAATATGGTGAAGAAATTTTATTGAAATATTATGAACCACACAATTTTCTATCCTTTTGATAGTATATTGGTGATTTGGTTATAATATTTAATAAATTGTTTTTACATGTGAATGAGTTATATATTTGTATAAAGAACTCTAGCATGAATTATATAATTAATTTTGAGAAAAGAGCACGAATTGCATGATTTTGTTTTAATATGCATATCATAGTCATTGCTCTTGGTTCTCGTTCAGCTTTAAACAATCTGAGAGTCTCTGCTATCTTAACGCTGAATGAAACGAACCACAAGTAGTGGGTTAAATCTCTCATGATGAATTTGACTATCATACGAATGAACTTGGCCTTGAGAATTAATCCACCATCTGAACTCTCTGATGATCCTACTAAGAAGGAAAGGAAATCCTATGAGCAGTGGGAGTACTCTAACCAGTGTTGTTTGATGATTATGAGTTATCACATAGATGAGTCCATTCATGATAGTATTCCCGAGGCTAATAATGCAAAGGATTTTCTTGCTACCATTAAGAAGAAGTACATGAAGTTCTCAAAGAATGAGAAGAATGAGTACTTAAACATGCTTCATCACACCATTTATGATGGTGCAAGTGATATTAGGGCTCACTGACAAGCTCATGAGTTGTTATCATAAGCGTAAGGCTATGGCTATGGACTTTGGTGAGGATTACATGGTATGGTTTGTGATGGGGACTCTTCCTTCTAAATTTGATTCGATCAAATCAAGCTATAATGTTCAGAAAGAGCAATGGACTATTAAGAAGATGACTGTTGTTCTTGCCAAGGAAAAGGATGACATAAAAAAGGGAAGGGCAAAAAGCATTTCTATGATAACAAATCACAACAATTCTCAAAAGAGGAAGTTCACTTCTAATAGCTCAAGTGACCAAAAGCCTTTCAAGAAGAAAGTTATTGGTCCTAAAGGAAGTGGGCAAGCGAGCTCATCTTTTGTTAGTCAGAAGAATAAGTTTTTCAAAGGGAAGTGCACCTTTTATCATAGTTTTAGGCACAAGACAGTTGATCGTCGAAAACTCAAAACTCACTTAGAGAAGAAAGGTAATTGTCTTATAATGGTTTGTTTAGAGTCCAATGTTATTGATATGCCCTTAAATACTTGGTGGTTAGATACTAAAGCAACAATTCACGTTATATATTCCTTGCAGAAACTAACAAGTTGAAGAAGGTTGACTAGTTCTGAGCAACATGTGTACATGAGAGACAATACCAAAGTCAAAGTTGAACTTAATTTTTGTATTTATTTTGGATATACTAGGTTATAGTCTTCTTTTTGGAACTAGAAAACTGATTTTGTATCGTGACTCTCTTTTAGTGAGAAATGAAATTTTATGTGAAAATTTATACAAACTTGAGTTGAATGATGTTGTTACTATTGCTTCTTCCTTTTCTCTTAATAATGTTGTTGGTTCCAAATGTACGAGGTTAGATTTGAGATCTTCTGTGTTATGGCACAAACGTTTAGGCCATATTTTTAGAGACAGAATGGAGAGGTTGGTAAAAGATGGTGTGCTACAGGATCTTGATTTTTCATATTGCACTGCCTGTGTTGATTGTGTTAAAGGAAAGTTGACTGTTAAGGTTAAAAAAAGCAAAATAAACAAGAGCTCATAATTGTTGGAGTTGATTAAAGATTTTCAAGACAAATGTTGAGCTTTAAAAGGTAAAGAAAATCAAGGTAGTTAATTATGACAGAGATGGAGAATATTATGGACGTTATGTTGAGAGTGAAAGGGCTACAGGGAGTTTTGCTAGATACTTGCAAGAATGTGGTATTGAAGCAAAATATATAATACAAGAATACTTCAACAGAATGGAATCGCTGAAAGAAGAAACCACACACTTTTTAATATGTTGCGATGTATGTTGATTTATTTTAGTTTGCCTGAATTTTTGTGGGGTAATGCTTTGAAAACAACTGCTTATATCTTAAATCAAGTACTTAGCAAGTCAGTCTCAAGGACTTCATATGAGTTATGGTTAAGTAAGAAACCAAGCCTGCATCATTTTCATATTTGGGGATGCAAAGCAGAAGCGAGGCCTTATAATCCACAATCTAATAAGCTTGATCTGAAAACCATTAGTGGCTACTTTGTAGGCTACACCATCGAATTAAGAGGTTCAAGATTTTATTACCCATCTCACACAACCAAAATTATAAAATCAGATAGAGCTGTCTATTTTGAAGATGAATTTGATTTAAGTCAAGGGTCAAAAGAAATTGTATTCATGGAAGAACGTATTCTAATCCCTGTATCCGTCGCTTCCACTCCTACTGATGACCTTGTGATTGAACAAATTCTAGTAGAATCTCATGATAAACCTCAGAATCAAGTACAGGATGAAGTCATTGATACTGGGAATGATGAAGTTGTTGTCAGGAGATCACGAAGAACACATAGGCCTGCCTGCCTGATGACTATATTGTTTATTTGTAGGAACATGATTTCGATGTGGGAGATAATACTAAATTAATCAGTTTTCAAGAAACCATGAATAGTCCTAAATCTGCGTTATGAATGAATGCAATGGAAGATGAGTTGAGTTCTATGTCACAAAATGAAGTTTGGGATTGTTTGAACTACCTAAAAGTTGCAAACCTATTGAGTGCAAGTGGGTTTACAAAATCAAACATGACTCAAGTGGACAAGTAGAAAGGTATAAAGCTAGACTTGTGGCTAAAGGCTATAGCCAGAGAAAATGGATTGATTTTAAGGAAACCTTCTCACCAGTTTCTACCAAAGATTCACTACGAATCATCATGGATATGGTTGCTCATTTTGATTTGGAACTCAATCAAATGGATGTGATGATCGCTTTCTTGAATAGATATCTGTATGAAGATGTTTATATGACCCAACCAATCGGTTTCGAGATAACTGGTAAAGAACACATAATTTGCAAGCTTAAGAAGTCTATCTATAGGTCGAAACAAGCATCAAGGTAGTTGTATCTCAAGTTTGATATGGTTGTCACTGCAAATGGCTTCAAGAAGATTGTAATTGATCAATGTATATTATGAAGTTTAGTGGAAGCAGTTTCATTTTTTTGGTACTGTATGTTGATAACATTCTACTTGCTTCTAATGATACTGATCTATTATTTGAGACAAAACAACTGTTATTTAGTCATTTTGATATGAAGGATCTTGGTGAGGCCTCTTATATATTGGAAATTCAGATTTTTTGAGATAGAGCAAATGAGATTCTTCAATTGTCTCAAAAGATTTACATTGATCGAATCTTGAAAAGATTCAATATGCATTTTTGTTCTCCTGGAATGGCACCAATAGTGAAAGGTGACAGATTCTCAAATTCTCAATGTCCACAAAATGATAAAGAGAGAGATGAAATGAAAGTTATTCTTTATACATCACTTATAGGTAGCCTGATGTATGCTCAACTATGCACACACATCCTGATATTACTTTTGTTGTAGGCGTGTTGGGTAGATACTTGAGTGATCCTGAACTTAGCCATTAGAAAGTGACTAAGAAAGTCTTGAGGTATCTTCAGAGTACCAAGGATCATATGTTGACTTATCGGCGAACTGACACTTTTGATATAATTGGGTTCAGTGATGTTGATTATGTAGGATGCGTAGATGATAAAAAGTTCACTTCAAGCTATAACTTTACAATGACTAAAGGAGTTGTATTGTAGAAAAGTGTCAAGCAGACACTCACAGTATCCTCTACAATGGAGGTAGAGTGTATGGCGAGCTATGAGGCAACTTGTCAAGTAATATGGTTGTGAAATGTTATTTATGCATTAGGTATTGTAGACTCTATTTTAAGTCCGCTGATATTGTATTGTGATAATTCTACAACTATAAATTTCTCTAAAAATACTAAAAGTATTTCTCGCTCAAAGTATACTGATATAAATTACTATTTTGTTAAATAGAAAGTTGTTGAATCCTTCATTACTATTGAGTACATGCCTACAGTAAGCATATTAGTAGATCCACTTACAAAAGGCTTACCTATATATGTATTTGCAGAGTATGACTCCTCTAATTTGACATGTCTCCTCTAATTTGACCTTTCGTCACATATTTTGGTGATGCATGATCCCCATTTCGTTAGTTTATTTCTAATTAAACTTAGAAGGAAATTGACTATTTTGTTAAGTTTCTTAGTCATAAGAATTTGCAGTAAGCTTATGATCGATCTAGTAAAAAAGCACGAATTAATTTCTCAATGCTACTTCAATTTTATAAGGAACTTACAATTTTGGTAGTAAGAAAGGGGACAATAATAAGATTATTGGAGGAAATAAATGAATTAAAAGATTATTTCTAGTCTTACCAATTGGTATTTACAAGAATGCATTGAAAGGAGGTGTTGGTAATGGAACTAAAATAATCAATAGTAGGGATTTGGATGAAAGGAAGAGAAAGGACCCGTATTTTTGGCGTGGTGAAAGGTACATACAGACATAAGTGTTAGGTGATACACTATAAGATTTTTCATGTAGATGTATTGAATGAAGGAAATGCAGGGGAAGATGTAACGGAAGACGCTTCAAAATAGTTTTTTGTATCTTTACAAATTATGATTTAAATACTTGCTAAGAACTTTCAACAGGTACTTAAAAACATACCATTATGGATCTTGAGAACTAAAAACTATAAAGAATTTTTTCGAGAATGATAAAGATCAAAGAAAATTTTTAAAATTTATTAAACTACAAGAGATTTTTATATCTTTCAACCTAAAATATATCATTAACTAAAAATAAAATGAATCTGGACAACATTGGAATTCATGTGCTGTGACTACTCCATAAAAGACTTCAGTTAAAATTTTCTTCCTTTCTTGGGAAAATATAGCGAGAAAGTACAACTTATGATGACAACTTCCAGAGTAAATTCGGAAAAAAGACCTGCACCCTACTTATGCTCGGATAAAGAAATTATGCAAATTTGACCATCCTCAGCAATCCCAAATACTTAAAGAACGTGATTTAAGATACAGGAATCTGGTGCGGGCAGGCGTCCTCCATATGATGATGGTACTTACCATCGCTGGAACATGTTAAAACCAGTCACAAAGAATTGAAGTGAATCCACTTACGGTGAGGGTCAGAACTCCAATATGGATCACCAATAGCATAGTATCTCATGTTGGGGGTTGCCAAGTCCCTGGCCTGAAGGTTGCACCAGATCCACTTGGTTCCGCGGACCTGAAAAACAGTTCATTCAATATAGAAATATCATCTTGATGGACATTCTCATGAATGCAATTATTGCAGAGCAACTACAATATGATACAGCCTCAGTATATCTACAAGCTACAAGGTTTATAAATACGGAACTCCGATTTCCTTGTTTGTTCCCTGTTCAACGCATTTACATATTCTACACTTACTCTGGAACTGGTTCTTCTGTTTCTCTCTTTTCCTCTGCTGTTCTTCGCCTGCAAAACATGATAAATAACATGACAGCATTGAAAAGAAGCTTCTTTATCATGTATTTAGCAGGCAAATTCAATTACTGGCAATAAACACCTCTAGGATTCAAATATTAAACGATCAGATATTGCAACAGGTGAATCCTTTAAGTTCTATACTTTATCAAAAGTAGAGATTAACAGTATAAATATAAAATATTGTTTAAGATGTTTTAGTATCTCAAGCTACAAAAGAGAGCAATTGTAAAAATGTGCAAGCTCACACAAACCAGAAAAGTGCAATTGGGCTGTGGCATTACAGGCAACAGGACTCAGAAACCCAATCAATGGTCCTAGTATGCATCAGTTAGAAGGAAAAAAGAGTAATTAATACTTCACCTATATTTTCATTGGCAGGACCAATTGCCGCTTGATTATATAAATGAAACATATAAATAAGGAAAACTTGGCCACTTTCCTGTGTACCCATTGCTTCAATACGAAATCAAAGTTTTTCTTTGAATAAAAACAATGTTGATTGATTCCCAACATCTAACCAATTCACTTTGCTCCACCAATAGGTGGAAAACTGAATCCATAATTCTCTTCTATATCATCCTTTGAATAATTGTCTTAGGCCAAGGATTCATGATGACACAACAAGTATTCAATTTGCAACGGTTATTATATGCACCATCAAAACTAGTCTGAAAAACTTCATCCCAGATATGCATCCTGCTACTAGTTTTAAACTTAAAGCAATTACTTGACTGCCACCTGACTAGCATTAAGGAGATCCCATGTTTAAGCTAACAAACCTTTCCACTGCATCTGATTCTTCCTCAAGATCATCACCTTGCAGAAAGAGCACATTACGCAAACACTGTCAGCATAAGAAATGACAGAAAGGAATAGTGAACATGATTCCATGTGTTAATTCACTTAATTGTGTGATCTTAGAGCTTATATATGATTCTCTTCTTGTTGAACGTGGACTACAAGCTCCCTGAGATTTCTAATCTATCACTTACTGGAACAACTTCCTTGTTTTTATATAGTCTGGAAACAAGGTATGTTATTTGGTGGATAATAGCTTATTTTTCCATTGGTGTCCATTAATCTAAAAGCATGCTGACATACGCAATAGGAAATTTCACACATGCAACATGAAGTTTTCTAATTCCATTTAATGCAATGGTTTTGACACCGACGGGAAGCATCCCATTATGTACCTCTAGTAAAAAATAAGTTACCTTTTGGAACGATAGGAAATTGCCGAATGAAACTTTTCAAATCCAGACCTTCAACCTTTCCTGAAAATCATAAAATAAATTGTTAAATAAGCCTAAAAAGGCATGTAATAGTCAGATCAAACAATCAAATTTAAAAAAAAAACAATTTCAGATCAATCAAAAGATACTAACCAGTGCTGATGATTTTGTGAGAAGTACCTTCTTTGGCTCTTCTTTCCTCTTCTTTCTTAAGAACTTCAAGGGTTGAAAAACAAATGCAAGTTTAGTTCAAATGGGGGAAAAGCATAAAGAGCATAAAGATTGACAAAAGTATTGGACACATGAAAGAACATCGATTTGAAGAGAAAAACAAACTTATATTGTTTTTAAGTAATTTCAATATTGCATGCACTCAGATACAAGAAATCAATTGTACTGACTGTGCTAATTGTATGAATATTGTCAGGAAATAGTTGGATGCCAGAACTGAAAATGTTATTAAATCAGTGGCACGTACAAGCAACATTTTGCCTAACACGTTCACGTCTTGCTTCCAGATCTTGCATCTCCTAAAGAGGAAATATATCAAAATGAATAATTTTAGCAAGACACCCAACAAACAGTGATAAGAGGTAGTCAATCGGCATATATAAACAATATAATTTTCATGTGCACCTCAGGTGTTGGAGCCCTTTTACGTTGTCCATTCAACCAGCATATCCATTCAACTACAACAATCAAATTACAGGTAAACACTCATTTCAAGAAAACAAAGATGCAGGCAGAATTACAAATTTCATAGTCAATTGACACAGTCACACATTTAATTCAATTGATGCTAGGATACAATTAACAGCAGAAGAAGAAGCTATAACCTATTTGTTAGCATAAACATGTGAGCTTCATGCCTAAATTAGAACGTACTTGCAGAAAGTTACTTAGTAAAAGGAGCTGCAAAGAACATGTGTTTCCTAAGAGCTACCTGGTATTGAAGTTGGATCCTCCTCTCCCTTGAATATCACCCATCTTTTCTCCTTCACTGCAATATCAATAATTAAAGGGAAAATTTGTAATAGCTACCGGACTCCATTAAGTAATTTGTAATACCCAATCAGTTACTTAGACTACTATAAACGTAAAGTTGTATTATTCTTAGACATTAACCAGAATATCAAAACTTTGTACCGGTCGGTAGAAAGTTAACAAATTTTAGCAATTAGAAGAATCAATTTCTGATATTCGAATTTAACCAAGAAATACAAAGCACAAGTAAATAAGGTTACTCGGAGTTTGAAGAGAGAGAGAGAGAGAAATGTACAGGACTGGCAACCCACTTA
>JANIJH010000005.1:37720146-37730196 GCA_024520975.1 Erythroxylum areolatum | reverse complement strand
CCTCCTCAGGTGCAACTCAGGACCTCAGTTGATCCTTGCCAGGCATCGAAGAACTCCGCAGTAGTTAAAGACTATTTCATTAAGTTAGTATTTTTAGTTGGCCCGCTGAGCATGACAGCATGGAGCATACTTTATGTATTTTGGATTTCTATTTGATTATGAATGGAGTTATGACTAGAATACTTGTTAAATTTCACTTTGGATTGTTATGACATGCAGCCCCGGATTTTGGGGTGTTTATTTTGAAAGATTGTGTGTATGATTTTGCGTATGACTTGCATGTGTGAATCGATTTGTGTGTAGATGTTGGGATCGGATCCGACGGTTCGGGTAGCTCGTCGTGGGCGCAGCCCGAGGGGCCGCCTCGGGATTAGGGTTCCGGGGCCCGGGCCCAACACTTGATCATATCTCTTTTAGTAAGGTTGCACATCCAATGGAGCATCATTATCTCCATCACCATTAACTTATGACTATACACTTGTTTGATGAGCGAACTTTCCATCCCATAAAGCATGGTTGACCTAATTGTTAAATAATATATTTACCTTTAAGCTTGAAGATGATAAAGAGTAGTATATTGATTACAATTTACTACCATAGTCTAGTTTGGATGCTTCATTGAATACCACACAGAGATGTTTCTTAAAAATTGCACTTAAATTTATTAATTTGGTTATTTGACTCAATAAAGTTATTTTCAAAATATCTTTAAAAATAATAAACTAATAATTAACTTTGTTCAAAGGAGAAAATGTTATAATTTTTCTATATGAGTTACAACTAATTGTTTATTTTATAACTAGATCAAATGAAAACATGTCGGCCCTTGGTTATATTTTTTATTTTTTTTATTTTTTACTTGGTATTTTTAGTAGTTTATTTGGTGAGCACCTTAATAATGTGACACAAACTTATGAATAACTAGATTAGGTATCCTTGTCCATTGTGTAACTCTATATATAAATGATTTATAAAGGATTATGTTTACATTATTTATAGTCTGACTTCAACCAAAGAGAGGTTAAAGAATAGAATATGTTACTTTCTATGTATTGGAGATATGCCAAAGATGATTTTATAATTTATTAATAAAAATAATTATATTTGTTTAATCTAAGTAATTTTAACATCATTTACTATTCATATATTAATTATTAAGGTGTATAGAATATTATGGAATGATCCTATAATCACTTCCATTTAATGTATTGTGTCTATATATCTAATTAAAGTAAACTTTTAAACTTTCAACCTTGTAGCTTTGTCAATAGTAAAGCATAACAACAACATACTATAGAAATGAAGCTTTTAAAGAAAATTAATAATCTTTTTTGCTTGCAACCATCAACTCTCCACTAGGTATTTTATATAAGTTTAGCTAGTTGTATTAGTCAACAATAATGCATAATAACAACGACATAGTAAAAATGAAGCTTTTGGAGAAAATTAATAATCTGGTCTGCTTGCAACCAACTATCAATGCTTCATTGGGTATTCTGTATAAGGTTAGCTAGTTGTAGAATCCATGAAAAAATAAGGCTTGGATTTAATCACTTGAATTATTTTACCATACAATCTAGAGAGAATGAGTTTTACCATACAATCTAAATTAATATGGTTATGTATGATTTATTGTTTTATGGGTCACGAATGTAAATCACATTATATAGTATTTTTGCCAAAGGATTCAATATTAAATTATTTACGTTGGTGATTATGAGGAGTTATATGTTAATTACAATTATCTATTATAATCTAGTATGGATGGTTCATTGAATTGAATTCTTTGTGCGATGATGGTTTTTTAAAATTGCACTTAAAGTTATTAAATTTGTTATATGACTTATTTGAGTCATTTTCAAAATATTTTCAAAGAAATAATTAAATATTAATTAGCTTTTCCCAAGTGATAAAATTTAAGAAAATTTTTATGTGTGCTATAACAAATAAGTGTTTTTTATTTTACAACTAGATAAAATAAAAACATATAGGCCCTTGATTTTATTTTTTATTTTGTGAGCTTGGTGCTTTTAACAAGTTATTAGGTGTAGTCAATTATTATGTATGGCTATTAGAGAATCTTGATATTGTGAGCTAAACATATGACTAACTAGATTGTCTCTATATCCATATCATAACCTTATATATAAGTGACTTATAATTTAACTCTAACTAATGAGAAAAGCAAGAGAAGAGCATATGCTACTTTCTCTATGTTGTAGATATTCCAAAGGTGATTATCTAATTTATTAAGAACACAATTATGATTTCTAATTTAAGTATTTTTAATATTATTTGATTAGTCATAATTAATTATTAAGGTGTATGGAATGATAGAGAATTATCTTACAATCTCCTATTGAAAGTACTTTGTCTACATATCTAAGTAAAGCTTCATCCTTATAACTTGGTCAATTGTAAAACGTCATTAACATCTTTTTTAATCAAATAAAATATATCAACAACAAAGCCAGAAGCTTTATAAAATGAGACAAACACAATCCAACCAAACAAAGAGAGGTGCCAACAATATTAAACCTGCAACCTGAGAAACAAAGAGAACATGTCATGGAGCTTTAATTCATACTCTTCAGCTCTATAGTCACTAGTTCCTACTAAGTCTCAAGACGGGTTCTAGCTACTGACAGAGCCACACGGGGCTCAGTGGTCACTGGACCCTCCAAAATTTTAAAGAATATTAAATATTAAATATTTTTTATGTTTTATATATATATATATATATATATATATATACACAAAGATAGAATTATTTAGAGCCCAGTGATATATTGGGCCCTTCAAAATTTAAAAAATTAAAATTTTGGACCCTCTTATTTTAAATTTTTGACTCCGTTATCGATTCTAGCTGAATTTGATATGTAAGCTTGCTTTTTTTATGGCTTTGGTAGTAATAATTACATCTATGTTTTAGAGAATAGTCTTAACCATGACTTCATACTTGTCTAATCTTTGCCCCGATGTAATTTATTATTCCTTTCCCTCTATAATGCATAAATGCAACAAATGAAGGAAGTTCTAGAAAAGTTGGAGTCTTTCCCCGTCAAGCTAACTTGGTTGATAACCCATTTAATAATCGCAAGCTAGTCTCTGGAAAGATAATTTACGCGAAGCGACTATTAGATCCTATAATAAGGAGTCTGCGAATAAGTACAATGGAAGAATTTTTTTTTTTGGTCATAAAAAAAAGCTGATAAAAGAAGTTTTGGGGTACTAATATTTTAGTTTAGATCAATTCAAACTAAGAAAAGTTTTGAAAATGAGTCCTCAATATCTTCAAACAATAATTGTTGGTGAGTCTCTTTAAGGTATTTCTCAACCAAACTACACAATTAAGCTCTTTTGGATTAGGCTTATGATACTTGTCGTTAGGCGTATACAAATTGAATCTTTACTTTAATTTCAAATTTATTAATAAATTTAGTATAGAACAAATAAAAGTCAATCGTGTGAGAAAATTTGATTTGCTAATCTAGTTTATTAATTATAATTAAAAATGATTTAACAAATCAACCTATTTTTTTAAAGAGACAATTACATCATAATAACTTCGCTCATATCAGAGGGATTCCATAATAAAATATAAACATCATCAAAACTCAGGTAATGTCTTTTTATCCACATTAGTAAGATATAACATCAAAACTTAACAAAATGAACGTATGACATATTTTTAAAAAATCATTCAACCAATATTCAAAAAACTGATAAATTATTTTATAACTCAATAAAAAATCAAAATAGAACTCAAAATAGCCAGCATTAATCACAAAGCATGAAATATGAATTTCCTTACTTTAACATAAAATTTACGATCTAATTTAATCAACACTTAAATTATTAATTCAACATTTTAATGCTAGCAAATTCCGTGATGTGATACACATAATCTTAAAACTTAGCATAAAGAAAAACATGAAAACTAAATAAACTACAGCTTCTAGATTACTTACAAACTCAATTCAATTTGGTTAGACAGATTACAACTTACATAATTTATAGGACAAGTCAAATCAAAGGTAAAACAAGAAGTATATATTTAAACATTTAATATGTTGTCCTAGGTTTAAAACACATCTTAACAAAATTTTGGAATATTCTTCACAATTTGGACAACATTTAGAAAAGTTGTCTTTCTTCATCTAAATTCTTCATTCTGGTATGAATCAATTATTTTATTCCATTTTAAACTTCAATGCAAGCAATTTATGACAAGTTCAAAACATATGAATTAATCTGAAATAAATGCATGTATATATATCAAAGTTGTGAATACTGTACCGGATATAGTACCGAATTGAGTTCTGATATGGTATTGTACTAATACCCGTCAATACCGGGTACTATTTCAGGTAATTTTTTAAATTTATTAAATTGTTCCTAAAATTTTAAGATTTGCAAAATAGTTCATGATATATTGTACAGTTGTACTGTATACTTTACTAGTTTATTGTTTATATCAACTCTAATTCAAAAAATTCATAATAATAAATAATAATTACAATTAATATGAAATAACAATAATTTTTAAATATTTTACATATAAATAACAACCACAATTAATATAAAAAAAGGCAGTCGTCATCATACAAATATAAAATTAAGAATAATACAAAGTTTTTAAAATATTACAATAATACAATTTCATCATTTTAATAAATAATAATTGCATCAAAACATCCAATAAAAATAACAATAAATATCCTTAAACAATTTACAAAAAGAGTTCATGACGAAAAAACAATGAAGTAGAAGTTAAACCTGAAACAAAAACATTTACAGTTACATTAGATATATAGAATTTAATATAAACATCAAATATAAGTAAAATTAAAAGAAGAGGAAAAACAAAAACTTAGAACGAAAGTCAATCGTTAACGGAAGGATACTCGCTATAACTGCATTGACTCAAGTGACAATTTGGTACAAAATCCTCATAATTGAAAGGAGCTTCATCATCATTATCATTTAAATTTAATGCACCAAATAATATGTCAATGCTTTCCAATCCAAGATTATCTTCCAAATCATTCACATCCACCAAATTCAGTTCTTCAAAATCTCAATCCGCTAAAAGATCAATGTTATCAATGGAAATTGGATTAGTTGAACTACTTGTGTTATTAAAACTCCTAGTAAACAATTAAATTTAATTATTATAAAATTATAAGAAATTATATCGAAATTAATAATGATAATAATGAAAATAACATACCTTTCCTGAAGTTTTAAATTTTAACGAACAAAAATCAAGTCATTCAACCTCTTATGCTCCAATCTATTCCTTTTCCTTAAGTTGATAAATTCAAATGTACTCCAGTGTCGTTCACAACCTGTTGCACTCACACATTCACTTAAAATTCGAATTACAAACCTTTTCAATTCTAGAACACTATTTTTCAATTGATCCCACTAAGAAACTGTAATTCATAAGATAACAAAAGTGGTGTTATAAACAAAATCAAGTGATAATTAATTTTCAATAAATAAGAAAAAGGAAATAACTAATACATGGAGAAAGTTTTCCTCTTTGTCAAATATCAATCGGCATTTCCAAATTTCTATAAGATAACTTGTAAAGCTCCATTTATGAGCTTAAAAGATCTTGCATCGTGTCATTGCTAACAATTGTTGTAATAGTTAAAAGCATTCCTCTATTAACTTCAGCTCGCTTAGTAAGATATAGTCTAAAATAGACACTAGGATTTAAAAATGCCCCAACTATAAACAATGAAGAAGAAAGTTGTCTTTCCCTTCTCTCATTAATGATTGAAAGATATAGTGTGTATAAAGAAGGCATATGCCTTAAATTGGGCTTGATTGCTTCCTTTGCTCTCTCCATGTCATCAAAAATATAACTCATTGTTAGCTTTTCTTCATTATCAGTCAAGCGAAGCACCCACACCAAAGGCTCATAAACTCGAATAACAAATTGACATTGAAACCAAAATTTTCTATCTTTCAGTATAATATTACAAACCTCCACTCCAGCATTAGACCTAGCATATTGAGATGCAATCCACTTATCACTTATAAACATTTGTCTTAACTCTTTCTTCATCGAAACAAAAGACTAAAATGATAAAAAATTTGTGGCAAATCTTGTCACAGCAGGATGACACAAATTCTCACCATTGGTAAATTCCTTTCTCTTCAAATTCAATACCTACGTACGATTATAAATGAACTTTGTCACCTTTTTAGTTTTCTGCATAACCTCATCAATAATAGGAAAATATCTAGGATCCCCTATATTCTCCAGCATTAGGCCAATGCCATGTGCAATATAAGGAGTCTAAAAAATGAATTGTAAGTATTCTACAACCTTTTTCCTGTTACTTTATAAGCTCAATTATTGTCAGTAATAAACTGAACAATATTTTTCGGTCCTACATCATTCATAACTTTATCAAATATGGTAAACAAAGTCTCATCATTTCTAACAAGGCTAGATGCATCAATAGATTTAAAAAACATAAAGCCATTTGTAGAATAAACCAAAAATTTTATAATAGGCTTTTGTCTCCTATTTATCCAACCATCACACATAATTGAACATCCATAAGTAACCTAATTCACTCTTCTTTCAGCCAAATAACTTCTAATTTCATAAACAACACAACTTAAAAGTTTACCTCTTAAGTCATCAATCGAATGACTTTTGTATCCTGGACCATAAAAGGCTATTACATCCATCATAGGTTAATAATAATAAAACAGAGAAGCATTGAATGACGAACCTGTATCATACCACCATCTAGCTACTGCCATATCGACATTGTGAGTCACATCTCTTGATTACATCGCATTACGAATTGAAGATTGGGCTCCAAGAGTTATTTATGGTGCAAAGAAACTAGTTACCTACCTTCTTCCTTTCCTCACATCAGATTCAAGTACTTCTTTCTTGAGCTTGAGATGGAACACTACCAGTACCATTATCACCACTACCACTATCACTTCCACCTTTAATATTTCCAAAATCACCACGGAAACTAGAAAACAAACTTTCACTACCAATTTCAAAATTCAACCTTTCACTTCTGTCTCTCTCATTTTGATATTCATCAAACAATATTTTCATCTGTCACTTCACATCATGACTTATTTTTTTACAAGGTTTCACATCTCTTTTAACCCTAGCTAAATATTTTTTTAATCGGGTGATTCCTCCACCTTTCAAATGCTTGTTACAAAACAAGTAAATAGTATAGTTCCTCATACCGAGAACCAATGCAGCATGAGCTCAAGTTGGATCATTGTATCTCCCTGAAGTGGGTTAACCAGGAGTACTTAAACTTTTTTCCATTTATTTGTAAAAATAAATGAATGCATATATCAAAATATATAGCACATAATTTCAGTACACAAATGCATATCCATATTATATAATATAACTTATTTTGTATGATTACATTACACACAATTCAATTTCATGAAACATGATTCACTATAAGTCAAAAGCTAACAATTCAAAACATTCAACATATATAATTACATAAAACATATAGAAACACTTTCTATTTTCAACAATCACAAAACATACTTAAACAATTTCGATTTCTAACAATTTCAACAATTTCCATTTTCAACATCCACAAATGATATGTAAACAATTTCCATTTCTAGCAATTTTTAACAATTTCTATTTCTATTAATCACAAAACATTCATAAAATAATTTCCATTTCTAATAATCACAAAACATGCATAGACAATTTCCATTTCTAATAATTTTCAACAATTTTCATTTCCAACATCCACAAATCATACATAATTTCATTTCCATTTCTAAAAAATTTCAACCATTTTCATTTCCATTTCCATTTCTAATAATCACAATACATTCATAGAACAATTTTCATTTCCAGCATTCACAAATCATACTTAAACAATTTCCATTTCCAACATCTACAAATCATACATAATTTCATTTCCATTTCCAATAATTTCCATTTCTATTTCCAATAATCACAATATATTCATAAAACAATTTTTATTTTCAACATCCACAAATCACACATAAACAATTTTCATGTCCAACATCCACAAATCATACTTAATTTCATTCTCATTTCTAACAATTTTCAACAATTTTCATTTCCATTTTTAATAATCACAATACACTTATAAAATAATTTCCATTTCCAACATCCACAAATCATACATAATTTCCTTTCCATTTCCAACAATTTTTGACAATTTCCATTTCCATTTCCATTTCTAATAATCACAATACATTTATAAAATAATTTTCACTTCCAACATCCATAAATCATACATAAACAATTTCCATTTCTAACATCCACAAATCATACACAAACAATTTTCATTTCCAACAATACATTCATAAAACAATTTTCATTTCCAACAATTTCAGTTCAAAGTTTCAAACATGAAGATCAAATTGAAGGGTACGATATGATTTACATAATTGTCAAATAATAAATGACATATCTTATATAATTATTCATACACATCTATTCATAACACGATGATCAAGCTGGAAGATATATTCATAATATGAGGGTCAACTGATCAAGTTGAAGGATATAACTTCTTTGGAAATATTTTTTTTCTTATTTAAAGCTTTAAATTTTCTTTTAATTTCTAACAAACCATAATATTATATACACCATTCTATATTTCGTTCTTAAATATATAAGTTACTTTTACAATTTTTAATTTTTATTAATTAGTCTAAGTATAAATGATTGAAACCTATAATAACAATATATTCACAATTTGAAAACAAAAAAGTTCTTTTTGGGATACATTTATTACATCACTATTTTCACACATTATCTATTATAAATATTTATGATACCCCGCCCACACATATATATTACCAAGTAATTCAAGTTTAACATATTTTATACTCAATTAATTATTTACTCAAAACTAATATCCAAATAGGCAAATACTAACATTAACTACAACCGAATTATTATTAATTTCCAATTGTATAAATTTTTACTCAACTAATTTTTGACCTTAAGTCAATAACCAAATATTAAAAATAAAATACAAATTTTGATTTACAACTTACAAGTTAAAAACTTACAACATTAATTGTCAATTAATGATTTAAGTTTTCACAATTTTACAACTTTAATAACTTTAATATTATCGGTTTATGTTTGTTTAAATTTAAGTTATTTCCAGCTTCAACTTTCAAGTTTCAAAATCAATATTCAATAAGGCCGTGCATTTCATAATTTTCATTCGTCCAAAAACAAATCATAAATTTATTATAAACTTAAACCAGTCTTTATTCTTTATAACCAAACAGAACAATAGAACAACTCATTCATTAGTCATCACCGTGACATTCATAATTTTATTTCCAATATTCAGATCACAAATGACAAAACAAATCGTGATTATTCAACAATTCAATTCCAATATCCAACCAATTCAGATACACGCAAATTGCACATCAGAAAACCAATTTCCAGCGTCCAACCAATTCACATATCCATCATCCAACCAATTCACAAATCCATTATCCAATTCCAATCCAACACAATAAAAAATGAAATTAAGTAGGAAAAATTCAAAAACAGAAAAAAAAAACCCAAAAATAACTCACTTGCTTCGGGTCTTCGGGTTGACTCTTCGGGTCTTTAGGTTGGGTGACAGGTCAGAGGTGTTCGATGTAGATGTGCTAGAGCTGCGACCTTCTCTCCTCTTTTAAAAGTTCAATGGTGACTGGTGATGACGTGGTGCGATGGTCCCCACAGAGAAAGGTAGAAGACAGTGGTGTCTTCGGAGGATGCCAAGGGAGGAGCTGAGGATGATGAGGGAAGGAGCAGCACCGCCAGAGAGGGACCAATCACCAATATTGTCAGAGATGAAGAGGAGAATGAGAGAGAGAGAGATCAACAATGGTGGTGAGTGAAGATGTGAGAATCAATAAGAGAGAGACAGAAAAATTGAGAAGGAAGGTAGAAGAAGGTTCGAGAGACTGGAGAAGACCGGCGGTGGCGGTGAGTGAGTAAGAGAGAGAAAACAAAAGCAAGGAGGAGAGATT
>JANIJH010000005.1:37633935-37646972 GCA_024520975.1 Erythroxylum areolatum | reverse complement strand
TGACTTTCAACCACACAAAGAAAAGAAGCTAGATCCAGTAATCGATCCATAAACAGATTCGTGAAAGAAAGCGAGTATCTTGCTTGAAAGACATGATCGTAGTATGATGAGGAAGGGCAGATCCCATCACCCAAAACAATGAAAAACAACAACGAAATGTTTCAAAATGAAGTCTAACCTAACAGAGACGGACGATGGTAACAGAGACGGACGATGGTTGGCGAAAACCGGATCTCCTTCGACAGATTCCAAATCTGGCGAAACAGACGCAAAAGGAAACATGTATATAAGCATTAGAAGGGAAAAGATTCATATACAAGGGAAATAAGGGGGAAGAGAAGAGAAAAATCTGGACAAAAACACAAAGCTTACCGTGCGTTTGGCAGTGGAGACGAAGCCGCAGACGAAGACGCAGACTGGAAGGAAGGGAAGACGCAGACGAAGGAACCAGCGTTTTAGGTTTCAAACATTAAAAAATTGGAGCAGTTCCGTCATTTCCAAATTCTGTCCGTTGGACAGTTTTTTCTGTATCACAGGTTTGGATCGGACAATATTGTTGTGTCCATGTCTAGGTTAGACAGGACAAAAACCAAGCACAAACATTAACCAAACACGATGATGGACAGGACTTTAGTGTCCTTGTCCACTGTCCTCAGGGCTATGGACACTAACCAAACGCAGGGTTAGGGAATTTCTAACCAAGTGTCGAGGTTATAAATTTGACATTTCTAGCATCACCTATGCTGGAACACAGCTAGCGGAAGGGCTTGATTCCAGGGTTGCCTATTACCGGAAATGGTAAAGAAAGCAACCTAGGACCAGGCGGGACACAAAAGGCTTAAGATCGCTAATAAATAATGGAAATCACGTGACCCTGTCTCTCTCTCTCTCACGCATAAAATAAGAATTCCCAAAGTCTGTAAAAGGGAACGTGAGAATGAACAATGAAAGCGATAAAACATGCATTAGCGTATAGAATCGAGTTTGGTTTTTCAGTTGTAGAATAACAGAAAGTGACAGATCAACTATGCTGGGTTGGCCAAGATTGTTTCCGAAGAGATTAAACATTCTTTCATGGGGGCTTAATTGTTTTTTATTTGTATTGTTTGTTGAAACAATAAAGAGAACTCACATTGGTTGGAGATTACAGAAGTAAAAACAGCCGCAGAACAGTCTGCCCATTCAGAATCTTTACACCAGACAACAGAAAATTCAACAAAATCTGTGTGTTCGCGCGTCTAGCTCAAAGCTATATGATTCCTGCTACGGATCAATGCCAGGTGGTCGAAGTCCACGACGACCCTTTTTTGCACCCATGTCCTATATATCTCTTTAAAGATCAAAACCTTTTAATCAATCCCTACTTTTTATTAATTCTCGCCTGCAATCCAGCAGCTTTATAAGTTCTGCCATGGCATTTTTCGCAGAAACCCGTGTTTCTAAAAGATATGTATGTGAAGGGGATGTTTGTGTTGTTAAAAGTCAGATCGAACACAAAGCGATAAGACGAGCGAACCAGCGTCCGTTTCCGGTCTGACAATGAGCAAAGTTTTTGGTATTTAGCTATCGATTTTGATGTCTTCCGTTGTGCTGATCTATATTCAGGCAATTGTGCCATCAAATGTTTCCAAAATTTTGGATCAGATTATTGCATACTAAGGATTTTTGTTGTTGTCCAGTTCTGCAGAGCGAAGGAATAACAGAACTTGAGCGAGACAAATGCACTCTTACTCCACATGGTTTGGATAGCCACTATCCCACATCTCAGTCATCATCCTTTATGCCTCTTTCTTTTAAATGCTTCCTCTGGCAACTCAGGGCAATCCAAGTGGTAGACATATATAAACTTAGTAATGCAAATAAATCCTATTTTATAATTGTTGTGCCATCACTTCATGCGCATTTCATTGCTCATAAATATGAACGGATGACTAAAACCAAGAGAAAATTGTATGATACGTTCCTATAACAGTTACAAAGAGTTTGATTATCTGATGGCAATCATGAGAGAAGAACACAATTTCAGATTGAAAGTCAGATCCGCAAATCCCCCTCAAATCACAAATCTTGTTCTTCAATTTATATATTTCGTCTGCTAGTAATATAATCAAATCGTCACAGAACCAGACATAATCTGTATACAACTTCACGTTCCAGGGCTGGTCCACATCTTACATAACAAGAGAACTGGTAAAGGGGAGAATTATGAATGCAACTTGATACCAGGAATCAGAAGACAACTAGAGCTAAGAAACTAATCCTGAACCCAATGCATCTAATGTACAAGTCATTGACTGGCATGCATAATTACTCTTATTCAGAATATAAATCAACAGACATTACAGTCCTAGGATTAGTGGTCATTTTGCTGGAATCCTCCAAAAATCTAAATTCCTGTGATTAATTTTCGGTAGAAATTGAAGTGAACTTTAAGCTTTATTACACTATCTTGGCACCAATCTCCTCGTATAATTCCATTTACTCAAATCTGCAAAAACGATTTCTTCAAACAGAGTAACCTCCAGTGCAGTAACTCAGCAATCTCCCTCTTGAAGACTAACATTCATAGCCTTAAACCAAGTTCAGTAAACCAGATCTCGATGCCATATCAGGAAAAGTTATAAACATTCTCAATTGTAACTAGAGTGTAAGAAATGAACACTATAACCCCTGATTGAAGCTGCGATTATATTGCATGCTTTGCATCTATCCAAGTCATGAGATCAATCCACCAATATTCAGAGTTGCAATGCCAGGTCTGGCTGCTGTGAATCAACCATCATACCTGAAGACTGTTTTGGTGGAGAGCCTGGACATTGGAAACCAATGTTCAAATCGGGAGGCAGTGATTCTTGTTTCTTCTTTGGTTGCCCTTGCCGAGGAGATTGCATCTGGAATCCAGACAGATCATTCCCCATGATCATGGGCCTATTTTGGAACTGTCCTTCATTTGCTGCCTGAATAGGCGGTCTCATGAATGCTTGAAATGGAAAACAGTGCTTTTCGTTGAGAAATTGCATCCCTGCAGGAAGAGGAAATTGACCTTGAAAGATTGGAAGCTGAGCATGGAGCTGACGAGTAGGGTTATACAAGGACTCAGCATATATTTGATTCTTGGGTGTCATCGAATTTTCAGTCTGCGGTTTAAGCCCTGCAGCACCTAGAGACATCCACACCCTGGCAGGAGCAACTGCAGCATTGTTAGCATCATTTCTTACAGATGTGGTAGGCAGAACAACAGGTGAAGTATCTGTTGAGGATTGATTCAAAGGTTTCTGTTGTTTTGGAGCCTTTTCAGTTGAGATCCTCATTGCTTCAATAGGGTCAGTAAGGCCTTGGGCTTGACCATGAGTAATATCTGTCTCTCCTTGGCTCATTTGAGTATGAACAGTATCAGAAGACAAACTAATCAACCTATTATTCAAGCAATTGCCAGTATTTCCATTAGGCAAACCCCCAGACCAAACTCTCTTCTCCTGCTGTTTTGGAGGCACAGACTGTGGAAGACCCATTGTCCTTGGTAACTTCCTCAGCTTGATAGCTTCCATTGCTGAATTACCTGGAATCTGCTTTTCCTCAACCATATTAGTATCATGCTGATAGTTTGAAGGGGTTAGGTTCAGTTCAACTTGCTTCGCAGCCTGATTCTGAATTTCATTGGAACTCCTAGGTGGCAGTTTTTGTTGATTTTGAGTGGTATCACAAGACAAATTCGGTCTTATATTGGTAGAAGTCAAGGAGGATGCTTTTCCCTGTGATGCAGTTACATTGATTGGTAGAGAGAATGATGGATTCCGTTCAAAACTAGGCCCTCTTGCAGGACACTGCTCAAGGGTTCTTGGAGGTACATCATCTTTTGGTGTGTCAGCAGTAAATTGTTTCTTTGCAAACAAGGTAGAATCTTTCTGAACATGGGTTTGAGGCATTAACACTGGGGTTGGAAGCGGCTCATATTCTCCTACCCAACCTCTACCAAACTTGCATCCAGGAGGCAGTGCTTGTTGAATCCTTTGTGAGGCAACTTTCCATGCAACAGGTCCAAGAGTTGCAGCAAAATGAGCTAAGCTCCTGGCATAGGAATATTCTGCATGAAGTCCAACCTGATTGAAAAGGGAGGAGAGAATTTTGTAAGCAATGATTAAGACCAGAAAAGAGAAGTACTCAATGAGAGAATTCAACTTCGAGGATACATACAGCAACCAGCTGCTTGACTTCACATTCAAAAGTTGAAAATATAGATTCTGATCCAACTATTGGTTGATTGGGTAAGTTATACGTTGTACGACGGTTTTCATCAAACCCAGATGACTTTCTCCCAAGTTTGGACAGCAGATCCTTCCCTAAAGATAAAGCATTCAAAATAATTATAGATACAAAGACATAATTAAATTATATTTGAAGTACACTAGTAATACTACGCATTCTTGGGGCAAAAGTATATTGGCACAAAGAAAGATTGTGATGTGAAAGGCTTTACTATTAACTAAGTTTAGTTGACTTGTTTCAGGCAGAGATGTTATTCACCGAGTCAACCAGATGTTTCAGAAAAACAATTCCTGTAAAAGTTGAATAACAACTTAAAATCCTCAACTCCTAGCATGGAACATAACATCACAAAAAAACTACAAGTGTTCTTCTAAGTCAATTAGAAACACACACAATTGCATGCTTAAATTCAAAGCAGAAAAGCATCATACCTGATGATTGTTCTTCTGCTTTGTCAAGAATAGTATCGATTAAGGAAGAGTTGGCCTCTAAAAGCCCATCAGTGTTATTGGGCCTCTCAAAACCACCGGTATGGTTATGGACAGAACCATTCTGGATATCACCAACATTGGCAAGAGTTGCACCAGAGGAGAAATCAGAACCAATGCACTCCTGCGTAGCTCGGGTTACAGGCTTCTTTATTTGCTTCTTGGCCAAGCAGTTGGATTTTGTTTTCTGTTCTGACTTGATATCTTTCTCTGTGCGTTCTGTGTCAATTCTTAACTTTTCAAACTTCCTTTTCGCCAACTCTTGGATAGCACATGCCTTCTCCAACGAAAATTAGTTGAACAAAATTTTGCAACCATTTGGGAAAGGCCAGAAATCGAAGAAGCAACAAGCATTACCTGTTTATGGTATATTGTCTCCGGGGCATTGTATTCCATTGCATTTGAGCAGATTAGAAACACATCACTCTGCAGTTAAAAAAAACAAAACAAAGGGACAGTATACGTTAATAAAAACAATAAACAAATATCAATATATCTATAAGTAAAAAAACATAGGGAAATTTCTGAATTAATGTAGAAGTGGTGAATTGAAGATTAGCACCACTCCAACTTCAATCATATAAAAGCAGCAGCCCATTACGACATAAGGTGCTTCAAAAGATGCAAAAATGCTTCAGGAGACTGAAGATCATTGACTAGAAAAGCGTCATCAAACAACAGCAAGGGTATTTCACAAGTCAAAGACCACTAAATTGACCTTCCTTTCCTTAAAATTGATGCCCTATGATAATACCTAATCCTCGATACTTGATACGATCGTTTTTCAAGATAAAGGCCTAAATCCTTGTAACGCTACAAGACAGAGGAAGATACTCTCTGCAACTAGCACTTTAAGAAAATTGACCATTAAAAGTCTGTCCACAGCTGCGAGATGGGTGCACTCGTAGACAATGGCATAGATCCTTAAAGACCATCAGAAGCATTCCCCAGAAGAAATTTTGAATCACAAGCCAAAACTAGCAAGTATGAAGAAGGCAAAGTTAAGCTATATAATGAACCCACCTCAAATTGTTCCAGGGTAGAATATGATCCATTTGCCAGCTTCTTCCTTACAGTGGCAAAGTCCATTGGATGATCAATCACATCAAGATAATCAGGAAGCTAGAAAAGCCAAAACAAAAAGATTAGCCGTCCCCAATTCCCACAGGTAATGTCGCCCAAAAACATGCCAACCATTAAACCATTCAAGCAACCATTTCACACACCTCTTCAAGATCAACCGGTTCTGCATACACACCATATGTGTCCTTCCTGCCACAATTTAAAACAATCAGCATCAGCAAAGTTCCGCAGCATAAGAATACTCAGTAACACCACATCCCCACATAATGCGGTAAACCCACTTTTGAAGCTTATCAAGAATCAACTCCAGAATCCTCTTCTCAGGCAATGGCAATCCATTAGAATGATGCGATCGCGTCCCTAAGTAAAATCACCCCCAAAATAAAAAATCAATATACCTCACATTAAACTCCACCACCGTAAGAAAGAAAAAGAAATCAAACACTAACCAGGAAGCGATTCCTGTCCTTTACCATTACTTTTCCTCTCCTTTTCCTGTCAAAATCAAAGAACCACCCGAAAAAAACCTCAAAAACAGAAATAAAGAAAACAAACGTAGCGAAGCAAGTGTACGACAATGAGTGGAGAAGAGAAAAGAAAGGCACTAGTCCAAGACACAGACAGAGACAGGTACGTAAAAGCAGACAGCAGCGTATGTAAGAGAGTGAATAATGTAGATATAGAGAGAGAAAGAGCGAAAGGTGGGGAATAGAGAGAGCGTGTGATCAGATTCTGTTTGTGAGAGAAAATTTTAGTTTTTGACGGTTGACCCTGACCGTTATTATCCTCAAAACCCCAAGCCTCAGTGTCACTCGCAGACACAGACAGACAGAGAGACAGACATATTACATAAATAGATATAGAAAGAGAAAATTGTTGTTCATTTTGATGTCTGGACCAATTAGAACTTCCTGAGTGATCTTCTGTCTCAAACCCTTCACATTTTCGCTTCTTCAATTCATAAATTAATTTAATACCTTTTGATGGTTTCTAATATTATTATGTTGTTCGTGATCATTTTCATTATCGTCTTCCTCGCTCTCATCACCACCGCCGTTGATTTTCTTCTTCTTCAACTGCTTCCTCTCACTCTCCTCATCCTCTGACGAGGAGGAAGAAGAAGAAGAAGAAGAAGCGTCGTCGTCGCCTCCTAGAGCGTGGTCTCCAGGCGCCTCCGTTTTCTCAGTGCTATTGAGCTTGAGAACGAGTTTCAGCTTCTTCTCTTTTCTTCTCTGGTCGACTTCGTCGACGTCATCATCTTCTTCTTCTTCTTCCTCGAACTCTTCGTCATCGAGGTAGTCGTCGAAGTCGATGAAGTTGTTGTACCTCACATTTCGTCGCCGGAGGCTTCGCCGGCGTTCAGACTCCGCATTCGCTGGGCTATGAAGTTCCGCGCGGCGAGCTAGATCCGCCTTCGATGGCCTCCCTTTCTTCTTCCTCTTCACGATCTGGCCCATCTTTCTCTCCAGAGAACTCACTGTTTGTTTCTCTCTCTAAAACCACGAGTCCTTTTTTTTTTAATTTAGCAATTTTTTTGATTCCATAGTTTTCTTCGGTCGGTTGGGTTTGGGTTTTTGTGTAGACAGAGAGAGGATAGCTTCCCGAAGCCCGGACCTAACTGCTAGCGTGAGGTTCGGAGAGAGTGGGTATTAATAAATGATTGAAATCTCTTTTTTTTTTATTTGCGCGTGAGAAAGACGGCCGTCTAAGTCACTGCCCGTTGCCCCAACTTGAGGGGTTACGTCATCTTTGGCGCGTGGGTGGAACGACACAAGACAGAATTGGTCCTACAAGAATGGAATTGGCGGTAGTATGAATAAAAGACGATGACTTTTTTTAAAAAAATTTAAATCCTATCAATTCTGAAACATGTGTAAGAACTTAACGAGACAGACAATGTTAAGTAACAATTTGATTGTGTTAAGATATGTATGTTGTTTTTCATGTAAAAGAATATTGAACAGAACGAAACTTAGCAGACAAAGTTGACATGATGTGATAAGAAGAATTGAGCACTTGTATACTACCATCCCATCCCATCCCGTCCCATGTGCGTGCGTTAGAATTAGGGTTAGATGGTAATATCTGACAAATCAAACGCAAGGCTAACGCTCTTTCCCCCCTCCTTTTGTTGTTGACTAGAGGCTGCTCCCACGTCTCATCAGTGCTATACAGTACACATACAGGGCTACTCAAGCCAGCTGTAAAGCCGTCGTTGGGTACTTCAACCAAATCGGTGGGTCCCGTCTCCTTTTTTTTTTCTCCCGACCATTATCGCATCACGACTTGAATATACAAATTACAATCTCGGTAACGCCAGGGCCAGCCGCTGAGTGAGTGACGATCCAACGGTGCTGGACATAGGAGGTGGACCCCACTATATTCTTATTTACTGGCAGTCACTACTACTTGCCAACCAGGTTTTTGGGATTTTGTTTGTCTTCCAATTCTAACAGTAAGGAATATAAGCTTGGATGGTTTGGTTTCTCTCAAATTGTTCACCTGTGGGGACAAGGAAAAGACGTGGGTGAAATGAAATATGAAGAAGAGAGCCATGAAAGCTGTATGGACTATGGACTATCTCGACCTGAACCGTGGGATTTGCGATGATTAGATGGGAGCCGCAATTGTGGCCAATCAGGTGATGATCATGCTCTTTCCTGCTCAGGTGGGGCCGGCGAAAAATTTCTTCAACATTTTTTAGCTGTCACATTTCCAACACAACCCCCTGTTCACCTTGTATTTAGCTTCCGTATTAAGACTTTAAGAGTGTCTTTCGTGACTTGGCCTCCGCTAAAGCTCAGATGGGGAAAAAAAAAAAAAACTGAATTAATAGTTATTATTATTATTATTTGAATTGCAATGCTTATTATAACTACTTCAAATCAACTGTCAAATTTTTTCTAATACGGTCCAAAATAAATACAGTGTACTTTTTGTTATAAATATTCACTAGCCTATAAAAATGCATATATTACATTATAAAAGTTTAAAAAAAAAGTAAGCATCGAAATACAAAATTATTATTTTAAATATAATTTTTAAATAAAAAAAATTCATTAATAAGAATAGCAAGATTAACCAAACCTCGAGTCCAATATTTTTGAAAAATTGGGCCTTAAGTTAGGCTTATGTTATGTCAAGTCTAACTCAAGACTTAACTTTTATAAGCAAATCAACATTGTTTTGTTGAAAACAAAATTTTTTTGCATTTTTAATTTATAAAAAAAATCATCTACACTCTTTAGAAAAAAAAAACAGTTTAAGAACATTAAAGATGTAAAATGTCAACTAACTAACAAGACAATCGAGTGGGTTAGATTAGCTATCATGGCTAACAATGCATAAGATGCAGAAAGTCAAGCAGGAAAAAAAAGTGTTGAGTGTCCCTCTCTCAACCGATCAACATAAATCTTTTAATTTAGAATATACGAGGACTTAAACAATCCTCTCAAAAAACAAAGCCTCAAGAGTAGAAATCTACTTTGTTTGGTTTACTTAACCAAAATAAAAATTGTTAACTTGAATGTGGAACTTGGATTTTTGGGAAACATATGGAACTATATATCCAATACAAATGGAATTACTTATTGGCTGATTTGAGGAGAATTAAAACTAAATCAATCTACCTTGGCTATTAGGTGGTGACTTTAATTGTAAACTTGATAGGTGCTTAATTGATTATTTAATGATTTCATAATACTTAGTGATTAGGGATATGAAATTACTTAAGATACTCACTTTGACTCATATGTGATTTTGGGCATAATTCAGAAGTAAAGAAATTAAAGTGAATTGAAAGTATGATATTTGGATCATTTTTTGAAGATTAATATTTATTTGTCTTCATAGAACAAGAAGAAAAAAATAGAAGACAAGAAGGAAACAAGAAAAATGGAACAAAAGGAAGAAGAAAGCATGCAACGTGCATGTTTTTGTCATACAAAAACATCAAGTTAATGGACAGTAAAATGGTAGCAATCTATGAAGAAAACGCAGCAGCATGAAAGGAAGCAAAAACGATGATGCAATGGAGCATGAAATGCAGCAACATGAAATGGCAACGCAATAGCTAGGAAGCGTGCGCAAAATGTAGTCTGCGTTTCACGAAGATGACATCTGCATAACGTAGACAAGGATTCTGTTCGAGGGAAGTAGCAGAGGGTTTTTTTTGTGAACAATAAGGTGGCCACTAATGTTAAATTGCACATCATAGAATAGTGAAAAAAGGAGAGTAACGTGAGAAGTGAATAGTAGAGGGTAGCTTGCGACATAGGAGGAAGGCATTGCTAGGGTGGTCTTCGGTTGGGTTATTCATCATGGGATTGAAGCATTTTCTTGGGAGAGATCCGTGAAGGGTTAGGCATCCCAACGCCAGTTTGGAGGTGACATCGACACTGACGACTCAAGTTAAGTATATTTTACTATTTTTGTTGTTTCTTTCTCTCATTAGAAATTGATTGTGTTATCCTATGTTAATTGATTTGAGTTTTGTGTATGGATAATCATACTTTCGTTATTGTTCAGTTATTTGTGTATGAACTCATTATGTATTGTGAAAGGATGATTTTAATGCTTTCATTGAATTGTGTATCTACAAACCCATAGCTAGAATTTTAATATAATATGTAATTATTATGTTGAAATACATGTTTAGCGATTAATAATTCGTAATCATTAGGGATAACATGACCTAGGTTAAATGACGCATCGCATGTAGTTGTTGTCTTGATTAATCGATTTTTCTAATTCGTAATGTTACTGCCAAATCAAATCTAAAGATCGTATTCTAAATTATTTGGTGGTTGGGTTTAATTAATGATCGTATTTTCAACATTTTTTAACTATCACATTTCCAACACAATCCCCTGTATTTAGCTTCCGTATTAAGAGTGTCTTTGGTGACTTGGCTTCTACTAAAGTTCAGATGGCAAAAAAAAAACTGGATTAATAGTTATTATTATTATTATTATTTGAATTGCAATTCTTATTATAACTATTTCAAATCAACTGTCAAATTTTTTCTAATACATACCAAAATAAATATAGTGTATTCTTTGTTATAAATATTCACTAGTCTATAAAAATGCATATATTACATAATGAACGTAAAAAAAAAGTAAGAATCAAAATACAAAATTATTATTTTAAATATAATTTTTAAGTAGAAAAAATATTCCATTAATAAGGATAGCAAGATTAACCAAGCCTCGAGTCCAGTTTTTTTGAAAAATTGGGCCTTGGATCAGGCTTAAGTTTGGGTTTTCAGGTCAAGTCTAACTCGAGACCTAACTTTTATAAGCAAATCAACATCGTTTTGTTGAAAACAATTTTTTTTTGCATTTTTAATTTATAAAAAAAATCATCTACACTCTTTAGAAAAAAGAAACAGTTTAAGAACATTAAAGAGGGAAAATATCAACTAACTAACAAGACAATCGAGTGGATTAGATTAGCTGTTATGGCTAACAATGTATAGGATGTAGAAAGTCAAGCAGAAAAAAAAAGTGTGAGTGTCCCTCTCTCAACCAATCAACATAACTCTTTTAATTTAGAATGTAAGAGGACTTAAACAGTCCTCTCAAGAAACAAAGCTTCAAGAGAACAAATCTACTTTGTTTGGTTTACTTAACCAAAATAAAAATTGTTAACTTGAATATGGAACTTAGATTTTTGGGAAACAACTGGAACTGTATATCTAATACAAACGGAATTACTTATAAGCTAATTAGAGGAGAATTCAAACTAAATCAACCTACCTTGGCTATTAGGTGGTGACTTTAACTGTAGACTTGATAAATGCTTAATTGATTATTTAATTATTTCATAACACTTAGCAATTAAGAATATGAAATTCCTCAAGATACTCACTTTGACTCGTACATAATTTTAGACACAATTCAGAAGTAAAAAAATTATAGTGAATTGAAAGTACGATATTTGGGTCATTTTCTAAAGATTAATATTCATTTGTTTTCATGGAATAAGAAGAAGAAAATTAGAAGACAAGAGGAAGAAAAGAAAAATGGAACAAAAAAGAAGAACAATCATAGAAAGCATGCAACGTGCATGTTTTTGTCATGCAAAAACATCAAGTTAATGGACAATAAAATGGTAGCAATCCATGAAGAAAACGCAGCAGCATGAAGGGAAGCAAAAATGACGACGCAGTGGAGCATGAAACACAGTAGCATGAAATGGTGATGCAACAGCTGGGAAGCATGCACAAAACGCAGTCTGCGTTTCATGAAGATGACGTTTGCATAACACAGACAACGTCTCCGTTTAACACAAACAAGGATTGAATTGAAGGGAAGCAGCGGAGGGTTTTTTTCATGAATAGTAAGGTGGCTACTAATGTTAAATTGTCACATCATAGAATAGTGAAAAAAGGAGAGTAACATGAGAAGTGAATAGTAGAGGGTAGCTTGCGACAGAGAAGGGAGGCACTTTTAGGGTGGTCTTCGGTTAGGTTATTCATCGTGGGGTTGAAGCATTTTCTTAGGGAAGATTCATGAAGGACTAGACATCCCGATGCCTGCTTGGAGGTGACATTGACGCCGATGACCCAGGTTAAGTGTATTTTATTATTTTTGTTACTTCTTTCTCTCATTAGAAATAGATTGTGTTATCCTATGTTAATTGATTTGAGGTTCGTGTATGGATAATTATACTTTCGTTATTGTTCGGTTATTTGTGCATGAACTCATTAGGTATTGTGAAAGGATGATGCGTTTATTGAATTGTTTATTTGCAAACCCATAGCTTGAATTTTGATATAATATGTAATTGTTATGTTGAAATACACGTGAAGTGACTAATGATTCGTAATCACTAAGGATAACATGACCTAGGTTAAATGACGCATCGTATGTAGTTGTTGTCTTGATTAATCGATTTTTCTAATTCGTAATGTTACTACCTAATTAAATTTAAAGATGATATCCTATATTATTTAGTGTAATTAATGACTGTATCTTGATTAAACAAAACTTAAGGAAAAACTCGGGTTAATTATTAACCCATGATTAATAGTTGCTAGGAGAGGTTTGAGAACAACAAATCCATGAAATATGTTTAATTAGGGTGTAGGATGAGATTGAACTAAAGAATCGAGTCCCTACCAAATTCCTCATTTTTATCATTTTTAACATGTTTTCTTTAATTTGTCTTTATTAGTATAGTTTCATTTTATTTTCT
>JANIJH010000005.1:37605442-37616789 GCA_024520975.1 Erythroxylum areolatum | reverse complement strand
TAAGATTTTCAAATTCTGACATGAAGTCGGTAGAGTGTCAGTTTTGACTGTCTTCTTTAGACAGTATTTTGAGCATATCTTCTTCGTTTCTAATCTGATTTGAGTGATGTCAGTGGCGTTAGAATTGTTAGATCATGAGGAATAAATGTTCAGACGAGGACAATCAGAAATTTCAATTAAAGGTTCCCCAATTTGTGGTCAGTATGTGGTCGATTTTGGGTCTGCTATGCTTGTGTATTTCTGAATGTTGGGCCTCGGAGACGGGGTCCAACAAGGCATGTATTGGGGGTGTTTTGATTTGATATGAATTTGACAAATTTAATTTGATTTATTAAACTTCCAATATTATTGAACTATTTTTAAGTTGTTTCTAGATTCCGGACCTGAGGTCCGAAGAATTTAATAGTTAGGCATGTATTGGGAGTGTTTTGATTTGATATAAATTTTCACATTTGATTCTTAACGAAAGTTGAATGTCGGACTTAGATCCGATGACTGTGAAATCTTGCCTGAGCATTTGTATAAGATTGTGATATATGAGATTTTTATGAAATTGTTGCATTTCATAAAATACATGTTCAGATAAAGGCGTTGTGACTTGAGTTGCCAATATGAAGCGCTTCCACATAGAGCTTTGCTCTGTGATTTCTAATTTTACGCGTAGAGCTATGCTCTGTGGTTCTATTTGACAGAGCCCTATGGATCGGTATTTGTATAAGTTTGTGATAGGCACTCGGTCACAATAATAAAAAAGAATGTGAGTCTCATGCATATAACATTATAAGATTGAAATTTATTAAATGATTTGCAAAGCTGAATTAGTGATAAATTGATGCGATTTATTTGCTATACTTAGTAATGTGAACTATGTGATTTTATGATATACCATGTTGTGTGAACATCTAGAGTGTGTTTAAGATTTGAATAGGTGTCTGTAAAATATGTATTATGTGTATGTGATTCGGTGAAATCATCAATGATGGTTCACTCATTGAGTTCGCAAAACTCATAAAAATTGCAACCTGGTTTTTCAGGTACGAGACAAGAGACCTAGTTCTTAGACAGGATTAAAGGACCCTTTGGATTTTGTTATGGCTCAGAGGTCTGTCAGCTGG
Organism: Erythroxylum areolatum; assembly: GCA_024520975.1. NCBI lineage: Eukaryota > Viridiplantae > Streptophyta > Magnoliopsida > Malpighiales > Erythroxylaceae > Erythroxylum > Erythroxylum areolatum. Next base: position 37,615,674 of record JANIJH010000005.1, on the reverse strand, counting down.
CTCCAGAAGTGTTGTGTCTTGTATTTTGTTGTTTTTGTTAGAACCTGTATGAGGTTATGTAAATATTTGTCTAAGGGAAATAGTGTAAATTTTTTTTAGATTAATGCAATGAATGGTTTTAAAATTTAGTGACTTCCGATTAAGTTAAATGATTTCAAGTCTAAGTTGGTTTTGCTTTTGCTCTAACATGTCATTATCATAGGATATGTACTTGAATATGCTTGAATGTTGGGTATGTACCTTGTGGTAGTGGGATGTTACAATAACAGTATGTAATATCATGTTGCTAAATAGTTTTCTAGCCAAGCAAGCATACATTTTCTTCTAGCCAAGCAAGCACACATTTTCCAATACATATGCATATTCACAATTCAATTTTCATTTCTGTAATAGTTAAACTATTTGTATTTATTATCTGTTATCCTAATAACATGACGCTTAAATAGCATATATGACTATTGGAATGGGCATACCTTGTAGTTGATTGGAGGCCTTCAAAGCTAGAAAACACGTTTTAAAGTAGCTACAAAAGCGTTGAGAGGAACCATGTAAAACAAAATAACTTAAAGCTTTAATTTTTGCAAATATCTTAACCATAACAAGCTACAATTGTAAGAAGATTAAATTACTTAAATGTAGCAAGCTTGTACATATCATGAAGTATTGTCAATTCAAAATTTATGGAGCTAATATTGGAGTCTCTGGCATAGAAGATAAGAAGAAATCAAAACATGTTCCTGAATTCAATGTTTGTTTTGTTAACTCATAAAACAACATAAGTAAAATAGTTAGCAATTTCCACATAAGTTCAGAGATAAATGCACTTCAAAATGCTTTTAAGACCTAACTTCATCCAAAAGCTAAAGGATGAGTTAAAGTGGTATAAAGATATCAGAAAATTTGTAGGTTTGTTAAGTCAAATCTCCCATTAAAGTAATTTGACATGAAGAGTAAAATTATGAATGCTGGTATGATCATATCTGAAAGATAGAGCTCCATGTAGAAAGAACTATGGTAAGAACATCACTAGAAATTGGTCAACTTTTAATGAAAGTAGGAAAGAACCTAATGAAATGAAAGGTCATTGCTTTCAGCCATCCAAATTTGGATTGCAGATACTTCCGACATAACAGTCATATGAAGACAAACATCCCAATCGAGAAATTTCGTCTTCTTTCACTTTGTTTGGGAAACTCAATAGCCAAATTCAACTACTGAACCATATAAGAAACTAGTTGACAAGGTCAACACAAACAATCCATGCTCAAACTACCATTTTTCCATTTCCCATTTTCAGCACCATATGGAAAAGCTGAAAGAAAAGGACACAAACACTAAAAAGATATGGAGACAAAAAAAAAATACCCAGATGAAATTTGTGGCTACATTGGAGCTTGGCCCTGAATCTACTTCCATTGTCATAAAAATGTTCAAAACCAAGAAACTCACAGAAAATGCATAAGACAAACATCAATGAAAATCCCTACCAAAAATCCTATCAATCCAAACAAATCACAAACAAAACTCCATCATCAAAACCCCTCACCCAATCGAAACCCATCACCCAATTGAAACAACAGGAATAACTTACCTAGAATCTGGAAATGGTAGAACATTGGGTTGACTTCAATAAAGAGTGAATTTGGAGAAGAGAATCACAAACTTGAACAAGTGGAAGAAGTTTCGTGAGGGAGGCTTAAAGAAGTTTCAGACATCGAAGAAGGATAAGAAGTTTCAGGAGGCTTAAACATGAGAAGGATAAAGTTGTCTTGAATAAGAATAGTTACTCTTGGAATAGATAAAGATAGATAGGGATCAGTTTTATCTATTCCCCAAAGTTTAAGAATAGATGTTCCTGATGATTACTTATTTTGTGTTTGTTTCTAACCAAACACAGGTTTAATAATATGCTAGGAATAGAATAGCTATTCCCTTGAACCAAATAAGTTGTTAATGAATCTACAATTCTTTGCTTAAATCATGCTGCTTGTTTACTTTATTTGCTTAATTTTAGTTTCCTTAATTAAAAACCATAATCAATCATTAGGCTAGATAATAGAATAACAGTAATTATTAGTACTCACCGTTCTTGTGGGATCAACCCATATTTACCGGTACTAGCTACAATTATACCGTGCACTTGCAGTATTAAATATTGACTACTCATGAAAAATTCAAATAAAAAACCCACATAAATCTTGAAAGGAGCTAGAGGAATCAGGCAGGGAGATCCACTGTCTCCCTACTTGTTCACAATTGTTATGAAAGTTCTCATCAGAATGGTTCAAAAGCATATTTCCAATACACTGGAATTTATGTTCCATTATAAATGTAAGGAATTGAAACTATATTATTTGGCTTAAATACACGATATTTGTATTCTTTTGTGGAAAGAATCCCTAATCCTTGAAGTTCATAATCGATACACTAAATATGTTCTCATCTATATCTGTCCTAAGAATTAATTTTGACAAAAGCAAGTTACTAATCTCTACTGGTGTAGCTAATGCTTCCACACTTCAACAAATCTCTAGAATGCAGGCTCGAGAACATATTTTTACATATCTTGGTTTATCAATTTTCCCTAAGAATCCAAAGTTTTCAAACTACTCTAAGACTATTGAGCTCATAAAAAGGAAAGTGGGAGCTTAAAAAATAAATATCTTTCATTTGTTGGTCACATTCAATTAACAAAAAACATCCTCCCAAACCTACAAACTTATTGGGGTTCTTATATGATGCTTTTTAAAAGACTATTAAGGAGTTGGAAAGGATCTTGAAAATATATCTTTAGTCTAATGATATAAACAATACCCTTAGGGCCCAACGAAGTTGGGTAAAAGTCCATTCCCCTAAATTGTAAGGAAGCTTAGGGCTAGTTTCCTTAGGAAACAAAACAAAATGCCCTTTACCAAATGGATATGGAGGCTTGCCAATGACAAAGAAGCAACATGGGTAATATGGGTCCATGCTCACTACCTATCTAATAACAAATTCTAGAAAATTAAAAAAGTGTAAAGAACACTCCTAAGATTGAGGGACATTATCAATCCACACATCAGGATGCATATTGGAAATGGTCATGGGACTTGGATATAGTATAATAATCGGTGCCTGATTAACCCTTTTCACTAAAGATGAAATCTAAATACTCTTAAAAACAAGTTACCAATGAATTCCAAAGTGTTTGAGATCATCTAGAACCAATATTGGAATTTTTCTCATAGAGGAATGTTTCTAATTGCTAATAACTTATCCAATCATTCACCCAATGTGTAGAATTTTAACTATCTTGTATGAAAATTATATAAATATGAGGTCTTTACAAATGCTTCATTCTTGGACAAAATCAGAGCTCACTTCCTTAAGGTGAGTTGGAAGGAACTTGTTTAGCATAATCTTATAGTACCTAAGGCTTCTGTTGTATGTTACCTATTATGGGTAGGATTTGGAGGTTGATCCTGAATTAATAGCTAACATGTTTTTCAAATGTTCATATTCTAAATCCATTTGGTCCATAATTTAGCATAAAATGGACTGTTATTACAATATGGAAGCCTGGCCTTTGATAGTTGATTGGGTTAGTAATTTATCCAAAAGATTCAAAACAGACTCCATTTTAATCATAACTACATTTTCCTATTGTTTTTACATATTATAAAGAGAAACAAATCATCAAGTTCTTAAGGGAATTGAAACATGCCAAAAAAAATTAGCAAATGAGCTCATTCACTAAGTTAGGAAATCATTGTTAGCAAATCAAAGCTAGATGATCATTAGTGAAAGAACTTGAAGAAGATGGGATCTGCATTAAAGGGATCTTAGTTGTTATTAAAATCTCTATCACTTTTTCTTTTTAATGTCACTTTGACATCTAAAGTAATGAAAGTAATAGTTCAATAGCTATAAACTCCAATTATATCTAAATAGTATGACCTCTATTAAAGCCATCATTATTTTGGAATAAAATTTGTTTAAATTCCTATTTTTTTAATGAATGTCTTAAAACCTTAACAAACTTTTCTTTTTTAATTTTACCTATAAAATCAACAATTTAAATTGCAACAAATATTTTAGTTACCTATATAATTATTGAAGTAAATTAAAAAATGCTATAATTATTTGGATTGTAATTAAGTCTTTTAAAATTTTAACTTGTCATGATCAAATGTAAACAACTTTTTAAAGGAAGGAGTGATTTTTTACTATTTAAATATTTAATAAAACTATTTAGCAACTTAAATTGTAATTAATCCTCTTTTCTTTTTTAATTTTTTATTTACATTGTTTCTAAACTTTAGTATTATAACATGACGTGATCTAGAAGTTCATAAAACTCACATATGTATAAATTTCATTTAGATACAAAGATATAGTTTTTTAATAACGCCCATTCTCTATTGCTCGGTAATATAGAAACCATTTATAAATGCAAAATCCTTACCCAATCTCTCTTTCCTTAATTTTTCTATCTCACTTATGTACGTGATGGTATTTTATAAGAAGACAAAACCTATAGGTAAAGACGTAACTCATACATACTTAAAAAAGTGGCAACCATCAGTCAACTTTAAATTTTCCCATCACAGTGAGCCAAAAACCTAAAGGCCTTTTAATAAATTATTAAATTATCTAACTACATTTAACATATGAGTCACTTAAAGGACTAATTTCCAACATCCTCTCAGTTGACATACATGACTTTATGCAATCTATTAGATCAATAATTCAAACAATCATAATGTACAATAGTTACCATTTATATGCACCATATCATCAGTAATTGATCGTGTTCGTTGAGCTTTACAATTATAGCCCTCAAATATCACAAGTGCACGAGTCGTGAACTGTAGTAATTGAAGGGTCGATCTCACGGGAAAGGTGAATTAATCTAATTCTGGGATATCCAAGGCTCAAAGAAATAATAAGGTGAAATTAAAAATGAAACAATAATATAAACATGGGAATTTGATTGCAGGAATTCAACTCAAGAAATTAACATAAAAAAGAATTGAATTTGAGCAACACAAAAGGTCACTATGGAAATTAGTCAAAAGAAATTATCAAGTTATGAAAGAGGGGATTCTACCTATCATTAATGCTAACTTTACCAATTATGTGTTATCAGGGTGTTACTTCTAAACTATTGTAGGGGAAATTACTCTCTTTTGAGTTATAATCTCGCGCCCTAAATCATTAACTCTAAGTATATTATGAAATTTGCAATATCTCAATTAACAAAAGACCAATAATTAAAATTAGATCGGAAGCTCTCTACTAAACTATCGGGTCTCACACAGGATCTCTATCCACACAAAAATCGATATGATTAACTACGTGGTCTATTGAATCACCTAACTCTCGTTAACCCAATGTAATCATTTCTATATAGCTCACCCTTTCGATTTGATACCGAAATATGAAAAAATCAAAGTTAATCAAAACACTCAATCAATAAAGCACAAAATCAACTATATTAATATTAAATCAAAGTAAAATTACGAAGGAAGAGTTAGAACATCGTCAACAATCTAAAACCCATCATCATACAATTTATTTCAATCTTATACATTAAATGGAAAAAATGAAATGGAAAGGAAATAGAACTTGGATCGGACAATCTAGGAACGAAGCAGCGTCTGAAGACCACCTAATCTGGAAGCAGCAGCGTCAAGACTAACTTCTTCTTCCTCTTCTTTTTCTCTCTCTCTCTTGTTTTCTCTCTCTCTTGAACTTTCCAAGTGGCAGAATATAGAAGCTCCCTTAAGGTTACATCCTTAAGTCTTCTATGGTATTTCCAATTTGGGCAACCCTAGGATCTTTTTCAGGTCCAAAAGGTCCAAAAATCTATCGAAAACTCAAGTCAAGACTGTTATACATTATGACCTTTAGTGGCACTATCGTGGCAGGGAGTTTTTGCTTCTGTCACAATCATAGCCTATAACGAGACGATCGTGGCTCCTTGCACTAGCTTTTGTCATGATCGTGGCATATTCCCACGATCATGGCTCCTTGCTCTTGCTTCTATCATGATCATGGCATATTTGCACGATCGCGACCCTGGGTTATTTCTTGAATCTTCTCTAAATCTCCTCCAGTTGCACTAAAACACTAACAAATACATCATGGCACCTCATAAATATAAAATTGAAGCTTAACATCATGTTCCAACCTACAAAACGCTTAAAACACAAAAATTACTAACTATCACAATTCTAACCTAAACATGCACTAAACCGTCAAATTAACAACTAAACACGCACTAAACTACCCACAAACACACAATGCAATCTACACCTATCAGTAATCATAATCAAGTATAAGGACAAATAAGGGCGGTCATACACTATTGAACATAATCCCTTCTATATACCACTATAATATGCATTCTCCTTAATCATGATTATAAATGGGAAGTACATAATGTGATTTATCATTCAGTTATGTTTTTAACAACATACATTTCAATCAAATACTTAAAGAAGAGAACAAAAGATTAAGAGATAATACATTGATTAACGCACAAAGAGTGTCAAATATATATCAAGAGCTAATATGTAATAATTTCTAATAATTACGTGTACATATAATGCCATATTCTTTACATGACTAGAAAATATTTTGGGTAGTAACCCTTCTATTAAAGGGTCAACTACCATAACATCGGTGTTAATATGATCTATTAACACTTTACATTTTTGAACCTCCTCCTTAAGGGTAAAGTATTTCTCCATATGTTCAGCACCTTGTCATTCTTAGAGAAGAAAACTTATGTAGAATTATCATAATAATTTTGTGTAGTCTGGATATACTATCGATAATCTTAAGCCTTGAAATAAAGTTTAGCAGCCATTTAGCTTAAATCATGTTGTAAACTCAACCTCTATAGTGGATGCATCTATTACATACTGCTGTGCACTCTTCTATGTGATGGCTCCTGTAGATAATAGATAAATGTAGCAAAGAGTGAAATTTCTTATATCTACATAGCCAACAAAGTTTAAATGTGAGTATTCAATCACCTTAAGGTGACCAAACATCCTAAAAGTTAGCATATGCTATTTAGTTCCCTACATATATCTTAGAACTTTCTTTGTAGCTTTCTAATGATCGATACTAAGATTACTCTAGTACATCCCAATTGTAAAGCTTATATTTGGTCTCCTACCAACCATAGATTCATATGGAATTGATTCCATTTGCTTCCATTCAAAATCACTTTTTGGACATTGCATAAGGCTAAACTAAGTGTTGGAAATAAAACCTCGCAATAGGAGAGTAGTAGCCTTTTAGCAATTTAAAAGGACAGTGATAGGCTTGAAGTTAGTACTCGATAGGAGGTTGGTAGACTTAAACAAATAGAATCTAAGAAGATGATGGCTTAGACCAAGGAAAATTAAAAGAAATTGTTAAGGAGAACCTCCTGCTAATCCCACAAGAACTACCTCAAAACAAAGAGTGGGGAAAAGGAAATGACAAGGACTTCGTAAGAGTAAATAGAAGAAGTTCCAAACAGAAGAAGAAAATCGCCCCAACGATATGAGTATTCTATCCTTGAATATTATAGGACTTAATAGTCCTAATAAATAGTAACTAGTTTATAAATTCATCAAAGAAATGAACTTTTTTTTTATTGGTCTTTTAGAAACAAAGATCAAGGAGAAGTTTTAGACAAAACTTTAATTTTCTAGGTAAAAGCTAGAAATCCATTACAAAGTCATTACAATGGTATAATAATTTTGTCCATAAAGCTAGAAATTATTGATTAGATGATTATAGTTCAATTAATCTGTCATCATTGATAGGATGATCATTCCCATTCAACATCTTCCCTATCTTCCAACTTAGGATCTCTACTAAGTCCCCACACTCTGGAAAGATCTCGAATGTCTCTTCACCTTTTTCTTCTTCATTCGATTTCTCTAACCTGCTAGGTAAAAGTAAAGAGTTTGTCTTAACAATAAATCAAAGCTCAGTATTTACCTCCGAGCTATAAGATATATCCTTTTTTGGTTCAAGCTCTTCCTCCACTTCTTCCACACAAGCAATTCCTTAAGTGTTGCACTTAAAATTCTCAAGCTTCTCGTCACTCTGTAAGATCGTCGCACTAATGTCCATAAGGTATACATTAGGTCGATATGGCTTCTCCTCTTCGAATTGTGATTCTAAGCATTCAATTCTCTCTACCATCTCACTTATTTGGCTTGCCACGTTCTGGAGTCTAGACATTGTATCCATCATTTCTTGTTGGAACTGTTGCATACCCTCTTGAAGTTGCTGATGTATACTATGTTGAGATAGAAAACTGATTAATCAAGGCAATAACCATATTTGATGCATCATTTAACTTAGGTTGTGTTATCCTTAATGATTACGAACAATTATTCGCTACAAATGAATTTCAAATATAACAATTATAGATTATATCAAAATTCTAGCAATGGGTTTGTAAATAAACGATCCATTGAATGCATTAAAATCATCTTTTCATAATACCCAAATCCATACACATCAGATAACATAATCAATTTCTAAAAAGACAATGAAACAACAAATATAAGGAAGGAATGGTTAACTGAGTTGTCGGCATCGATATCGCCTCTGAACTGGCATCAAGAAGCTACTCCTCCATAGGTCTTTTCATAATAGAGAGCTTACATCCCTCTTTGTGCTATCTTGAAGCTCTTGAAGGTCCCAAACAATTCAACCCAACCGAAATACATCTCTTCTTTTCTCTCGACCAAAATTCACCTATCTTTTCCTAAAAACCTTTTATGTCGTCATTCTTTGCTTTTATTAAAAACCTATGGTTAAGGTGGTGAGATGTCCCTCTCATGCCTGTGAGTTATCTCTCACAGGTGTGAGAGAGCCTACCACTCACGAGTGTGAGTAGATACATGGCCGTGAGTTATTTCTCACGCCCATGTACACCATGTATGTAGGTCATGAGTGAGAGTCCTCCAAATGATTCGTTGTCCAACTTTTAATTCATTATCCAAGCTTTGTCATCTTGCCAGCCATCTTCACATCACACCTATTTATTTTTCCAACCCCTCTTGCTTTATTTCCCAACCGACACTCCATATACTACTTCTCTCCACTCATTTTTGGTTCTTCCATGAAATTCATGTTAAGAACAACTAACCACCTTTTACGTCCTTGTTTTCCATAAACCTCACTTGCATGGCATGAGGGCTACCTCACGCCCATGCATGTATACTACACAACTGTGATTTAAAACCCACGGTTGTGTAATGAGCCAAATTAAGCTATGAGTTTAATCATTTTCCAGCCCTCTTCATTTTCAGTTTCCAATTATGTTGTCCATTCTTTGTTCTTCTAAGTGCAGCCCTACTCCACACATGTTTCTTATATTTAATAGCTAGGTTTAATTCATGGGACAGCTGGCTTTATTGGTAGCATAAGGAGTCTTTATCGTCTAATCCACAACTACTATATTGGTTTTAATCCTCTTATTGGTAGCTGGCTCTTCATTCTTCATCTTTCTTGGTAATTCCTTATCTTCTTTTGCTTTTAATCCTCTTATTATTGCTCCATGAAGACAAGTGACTGTGAATCTTCAAAAAATGGCTCAAATGTAGTACTTTAGACTTACTTTAGCTCTTTCGCTTTCGAATTGTGCCTAAAACCACATATGAGTCAAAGTGAGTATCTTAAACAATTTCATGTCATTAATCGCTAAATGTTATGGAATAATTATACAATAAATTAAATACATATCAAAGGCTAAACCAAGTGTTGGAAATAAGACCTCGCAATAGGAGAGCAATAGCCTTGAAGCAATCTAAAAGGAGAGTGATAGGCTTGAAGTTAGTACTCAATAGAAGGATGGTAGACTTAAACAAGTAGAATCTATGAAGATGTTGGCTAAGAGTAAGGAAACTTAAAAGAAATCATTGAGGAGAACCTCCAATTAGTCCCATAAAAACTACCTCGAAACAAAGAATAGGGAAAAGGAAATGACAAGGACTTCGTAAGAGTAAATAGAAGAAGTTCCAAAAAGAAGAAGAAAACCTCCCTAACCAAATGAGTATTCTATCCTTAAATATTCTAGGAATTAATAGTACTAATAAGTAGTCACTTGTAGGGTCCGTGAACTCTGGCCACGCGACCACTATAGTAGAGCCCGGCCTTTACCGCCATCACTCCAGGTATTGTCCTCTTTGGTTCAAGGGTGAGCCACGGCTCGAACCCAAGACCTCAAGGTTTTG
>JANIJH010000005.1:37548067-37561259 GCA_024520975.1 Erythroxylum areolatum | reverse complement strand
TATAAATCTCGACACACGATGGTTGTCAGAGGGTTTTACACACGAGGCAATCTAGAGGAAAAACAGGTTAAGAGCATACCACATCAGTTGGTGAAAGAATTTGAGATGGCCAAAGCCGTGAAAACTCCTTTTCCGTGAAAACCCCTTTTCCTCAACCTGACATATCCTCAAATCTGTCATTTTTCTTCGTCTTCTTCTTCTTCTCATATTCATCTCCAAAACTTGAGCTAACAAAAAGATGACGGCCAGATCTGGAGAAGATGGAAAAAAGAGAGCTGATTTTGGTTCGATGGAGGCATCTGAGAAGAGAGAAGAGAGAAAGGTGTGATGGAGTTGAGAAGAGAGAAGAGAGGAGAGAAGATTCGAAGACGATGATATTTAGGTTTTCATCCGGTTATCAAATAACCGGTTCTTGGATAAACCGGCCGGATCTTTGTTAAATCGGCCGGTTTTTATATTCCAGGGTTAATAACTAAAACCGAACTGAACATATAGCCAGTTCAGACTATTTTCGATCAGACCAGCTGGTCCGGTCCGGTTTTCACATCCTTGGAGAATGGAGAGGAAACTGAAAAAAAATTGAGTCAAATATAATTCCCTTCAAATTGGTGAGAAAAAAGGATAAATCTCAGACAAAAGAACCCCAATATATATAAATTACTTAAGTTTCAATTCTCTCATTTGATAATTTAAAAAAAACGAAAAAAAGAAAGTTCAATTTCTCTTCCATTCTTTTTTTCTCATTTCTTTTGACTTTTCATCCAAACAAAGGCTTAAGGTAATATCTTTTAAAGAATGAAGCATCCGATTATGAACGGAACGTACTTGATTAGTTAAGCCCCATATTTGAGGTGGTCGTTCTCCGTATTTCGTCTGCTCTACTCCGCTCTTTCTTTGCGCTGCAGCTTAGATGATAGAGAAACTAAGAAGAATGGTGAACGAGATTGCCTACGCGCAAGACCTCGCCAAGCTCTCTGCACTCCACCGTTCTCTTGTACCCTTTCTCACCGTCGCTTCCTCACTCTATGACCTCGCTCTCTCTCTCCGCCGTTGCCTTTATAACGTGGGATTTTTCTCTAAGAGCAGGTGGTGTGCGCAATCACACTCCCCATCCCCCTTAATGGATTTACTTGCTAGTAATTTATGGAAAGTTTTGATCTTTAGTTTTGTTTAATGTGCGTTTTCTTTTATTTTCAGTGTTTAGCATTGGCAGTGTTTGTTTAGTTCATGTACATGCTTAGAAGCAGAGAAAATGAAATAAAATTATCGAAATTTTTTATCTTTATGCTTGATAAGTGATTGTATAATGTGGGGTAGTTTCTATTGTTAAAGGTTACCGGTGCCGGTGATAAGCGTTGGAAATGTGACGTGGGGAGGAAATGGGAAGACTCCAATGGTTGAGTTTATTGCATTGTTGTTAGCTGAATATGGGATTTCACCTCTCATTCTCACTAGGGTATTTGGTTGCATTACTTTTGTTTCCTTTTATACTTGTTCTTCAACAGTTTACATTGAGTTTATCAATTTTGGATGTGGGTTCTTGTAAGGTTTTGAACAACTCCAATTATGCTTCCTTGTTAATGATGTGTTATTATATTTTAGCAGAATGCGTTTGTGCGCTAAAGAGGGTAGCTGGGTCCTGTCTTAGCCTACTCTTAGGTGCTGAAGTTGTATTTAAGTTGGTAATGCTAGTAGCTTAACTGATGGATTGATGTACGTACTTGGCAGGGTTATGCTGGTGGAGATGAAGTTAAGATGCTTACAAGGCATCTCCTTGGGAGACCTGTGAGGATTGGTGTGGGTGCAAATCGAGCAGCTACTGCTGCCCATTTCTTTAATCATTATGGTTACATTGGCAGTCAGAATTGTCTGCTTAAAGGAATATGGCCAAACAAGAAAGCTGGAGACCACCATAACTTGTGCAAAATTGGCGCTGTAGTTTTGGATGATGGTATGCAGGTAATATCCGTAATGTTTTCTCCTTGTTGACAATGAAAACTTAGTTACAACACTTATGCATTACCTGTGCACATCAGAGAATTTATTGCAGTAGTTTTAACAATTCCACTGCTGTGCAAATAAGCATATACTAGTGCAGTCAATTCTTTGATGTGTGGCTTACTGTGTCCCCCTAGAGCCAGACCTCTTACTGTTGCTAGAAAAGTTGGGATATATGTACTACAAGGCCAGTGGCCTGATCTTGAACTTCAAAAATTTTATCTCGTCCTTTTCTGAAAATGCCTGCTTGTAGCCCATATGTAATTACTTTTCTCATTGATAATAGACCAGCAGATTATGGTTCTGCTAAGAAATAAATTACCTTTTCTGCCTTATTGTATTAACTGATCCCAGTCATCCAGTAATCTAACTTCCATTGCCTTAAGTTATCAAACTATGAGCAACAGCATTTTGCATTTGCAATTTGTGTCATCATTTATAATGTTCTCTATGAAATGTAGCACTGGAGCCTATATCATGACGTGGAGATTGTGATGATCAATGGTCTAATGCCTTGGGGAAACCAGCAATTACTACCACTTGGACCTTTAAGGGAACCCTTGTCAGCCCTTCAGAGAGCAGATGTTGCTGTAGTTCATCATGCAACTTTGGTATAAACTGCCGATCTTCCTAGTTTCTACAATTTGCTCATGTTCTGTTGGAAAGTAAACAAAATAGGCTGAAAGATGATGACGTGAGGAAAATGTATGCAGGTTTCTGAAGAAGATTGCGAACATATTAAAATAATGATCCAAGGAAAAGGAGTCAAAAGATCTCTTCCTATATTTTTCTCATCAATGTCTCCCTTATGCTTTTTGGAAATAGGAAATGTCAACTCCATGGTATCGCTTGATGCTGTAAATAATGCCATTGTGCTCTGCATTTGTGCAATTGGTTCAGCAGATGCATTCGTTCAGGGTGTGATGAAGGTTTTTCCAACATCAAAAGCATAGTTATCCCAATTTGTTTGAATGTTGTGAAAATCTTGTGCCGCATATGGGAGCAATTTATCCCAGTTCGTTTGAATATTTTGCTGCAGATGGGAGCACTTTATGTTGATCGACTTGACTTCAGTGACCATTACTTCTTTCAAGCAAGGGTATTTATCATATATGCTCTTTGTGTCATTATACATTGTATTGCATGTGCGATTGATCCTTCTTGCAATATGAGAGAATGAGAGAAGGAGGGACATTCCAAATTGAAGTGATGATTTAAAACAGAAGAATACTTTATCAACACGCAGCTTGTTATTTTCTTACTGCTATGTTGTGATGTAATCCAGGACATTGAGTTGATTAGAATGAAACTTAGAGAGCTAAAGGTCAAGTTTGAATCAGAGCCTATTGTTGTTACAACAGAGAAGGTAAGCAGAAATTTAGTTGGGTTGTTGGCAAAATTTATTTCTGCTTCTAGTCAATAGAGCGATGAATCCTCTTGCTGGCGTCTATTTTAAATGCAGTTGGTAGTTTACATTCACAGAGGATTTACCTGACCTTCAAATGCTGTAGAGCAATTAGGTCTTATGTCTAATCTTGTGATTTTAAACCATAATCTGAAGCACAGTATGAACAATAAGTGGAGTATTTTATCAGTATAACTGGAAATCCTTTAGACCTGATGTGTTTTTGCAGTCGACTAACAACCATTTCTATTACAGGATTATTATCGAGACCAGGAGATCCTAAGGCTTTTGAATCCTTATAAAGTACTGGTTCTTTGTTCTGAACTGCAAATCCTTCCTTATGGTGAACATAATGAGGATAACTTCAAGAAATTGTTGAAGGAGCTGCTAGAGGTAAAATTGTCAAGTTCAAGCAAGGAATAGTTTTTTATGTGTCAGCTACAGAGAATGCTTTGAGGTATGACACTTGGGCATAGATGAGTTCGTCTATATGTCTTTTGGCTGTTCTTTTTGTCCTCAACCTGCCTAGGGAATTTGTTAATATACAATAATATTTGTGGTAAGCGTGTGGACTGATTTTATTTGTAATGATGTTGCTAGCCCTTTTGCTAAAGACCAGCTTGATTAATGATAGGAGGTTGAATTTTCTTCTGTTAAAGAAATTACCCTTTTTCTTTTATCGATCGGAACTCCTATGGATATCCATTGCAAAATGAACATTGTTGAAGCCAAATTGGTCAACAATTTTATCATTGCCAAGGTAAAATTATCACATAATATCTTATTGCATGTCGTAATCATCTTTTCAAATAGGATTGTCAAATATGCAAACTAATCTGGGTTAGCTATTATTTATCCAGCCTCGCACTTGGGAGATTGAAGCCTAGTTCTTTAAGGGCAAGAAATGCCAAATCATCAAGCACATAGGTCAACAAGAATGTGGAGTTTCAGGTTTCTTGTAAACCATTCACTCTGTCCAATATACAGCTGAATAGAACACTTATCCTGTTAGCCTAATAATGCTTGGCATGGTCTAGAACAAACTTCTTGCAATGGGTAGCGGACTTTATTTCCAATCGAAGATGACCACTTTTGTCCGTCCAAGTTTGGAATACGCTTTGATTGGATCTATGTTGAAAGTTTCTCCAATTCTTTATTATGGAGGCAGTGGTGGGGGTTCATAATCCATAGTCAAACCAAGCCTTGGTTCTGCATGCAAGAGCCTCAGTTTCTCCAGCAACTTCTATTTTGTATGATGTTTGTCTGTATTGATCATTCGAGGGACCCTCTAGTGAAAACATGGTCGGCAACTCTATTCTACATTAAATGTGTTCATTGTTGTTAAGTGGAAATCGTAAATGTGGCCGTTGGTAGCAAGTACAGGAAATTCTTCTCACTTTGTCGTTGAAATATCATTGCTAAGTTAGGCCAGGTAAACCTGTTTACTCCCCCTTCCACACCACCGACTGGATGAGGCCTGAGATTTCCAGAAATCAGGTGTCCAATTTCTTATTAATGATAATACTAGCTAGTACCTAAAGTTAGAGTTGGAACTTAGCCTGAGCTATTGCAAATCATCGACGATACAACGCGGTTTCTTGGATTTGCTTTGCGATCCAACTGTTCAAGTGATACAGGTGAATTTGGTCCATCATACAAAGTCTTAAATTGCGACCACGTACGGTTGGCAAGTATTGAAGTTTTGAGTCATCTGTAAGGAGTAATGTCAACGCATTAACATCCACAAATAAACTACAGACAAGCGAGTACATCACATAAGACCAATGTGGAATAGAGTTTTCACACGAGATGCATGCATTACATGGGTGGACTACAAGCACTCATTTTGTGGTCTGGGCTGCCCAACATTCCTGGAGAGTCGTGGCCCACCAGCAACCGGCGCGTGACGGCAGGCCGAATTCATATGTTCGGGTGTAATGGATATGTTTTTGTTGGTAGGTTTTGTTTTGCCATGGCACTAACTATGAGCCCAAATTAGGGGATGCCAAGTGTTTTTCCAAGTGCAAAAGGTCAGTTGATTCAATGGTTGACATATCTGATGCCAGATTAACAGCAATGCAAGTGAATTTGTGGCTGAGCCAAGCCACTGGGCTACTTTTTGTGTTAGATGGCTTAATGAGATGCTTGTAAACTGATTCAAGGAGAGCATGATAACTTACAGTATGCGGGAGAGGTTATCGATTGGGACTAGAGAAGGGGACGGTGCCACCTCAGTTTTGTTGGCAGTAGGAATAGTGAGATCCCACCAGATAGATTTCTCGCTACACGTTACATAGGCCACTTAAGGAATGCAGCAGTTTAGATTAATCTGAATATTGACTTGAGGTGTCACCGGCAAGTTCAGACTCGCCCATGGCCAGAAGTGGGTTTACAAAAAAAAAAACTCTTTTTACACTTAGCTATAATTCAACTATTGAATTGAATTTGAAAGACTTTTAAATCTTTAAAAAATTTTAAAGCCCAATCTTTTTGTTTACCAAAGTTAAATATCCTTTCAATCTTGAATAGTGAAAGTTTCACCGAAGTCTTTTACTTTTTATGCGCAGATCATAACAGATGCGGCATAGCATGGAAAGCTGAAAACATCAGCAAGCTACCGGAACATCATGTAATACAAAATACTAAACCAGAAAATGAGTTAACAGATCTCTGTGTCTAGTCATAATACATATGGATGAGACAAATGATAACAACAGTTGGTCCAGACACCATCTTAACAACAATTCCATACCAAGTTACTAAAAACATTAAAGCACAGGTCTACACTGATAATGCCAGGTAGCAGCATCGTGAGTTTGCATCTACTTTCAAGACCTACCCCACACCGCACGCAAACTATCCTATTTCTATCTGCTTTTTCACACTATGAAGCATCACTTTGAACATATAATCTATCTGCTCCGTCTATAAATACACCAAATCCTCCAAGCTCCTGCGAATCATTGGTACCCTTTTTCACCGAGATCAAAATGCATAAGAACACGTTACTGATGAGTTCCTTTGGTGTTTTAAGTCTCCTCATCTTTGGCCTGCAAGTCTCTGACGCTCAAATGGTGCCAGCCATGTACGTCTTTGGAGACTCCTTAGTCGACGTTGGCAACAACAATCACCTCCCACTGTCTGCTGTCAAAGCAAATTTTCCTCACAATGGGATCGACTTCCCCAGCAGGAAAGCTACAGGAAGGTTCTGCAATGGAAAGAATGCTGCTGATGTCATTGGTGAGTTTCACTGGAGGAACTATTCCTATTCAATCTCTGCGGATTCCATGATTCTCGAGTTCACTTGGGGCGGTTGGTTAATTGGTTCCCAATCCCACTTTCGTTTTTATTCAACAATAATTAATGAATATTAAATAAAATTTAAAACATTTATAATTAATTTTATTATATAATCTATATTCATAAAAAAATAATAAACGCATTATATTTTTCTAAGACAATTTTTCAATATAGTTAAAATCAACGTTATTGTTTAAAATTTTATTTCATAAATAACTATTTGTAAAATTGTCAAGATAAAATAAATTTATTGAATAAAATATCAAATCTAAATTTTTATTCTAATTTAAGTGTAAAATAATTTAATAACTAAATTTATTTTTTCCATAATAATTATTATTAATTAATAATAAAATCAAGCTACGATAAAAAATTAAATTAATTTTTACAAGTTTTAAAACTAAAAATGGTTTTCGAGATTTGGCCTCCTCTTTTAGTGTTGGGGAGCATCTTGTTCCTTTCGAGCATCTTCTACATCTCAATGACTTCATGAAGTATAGTACAGGAGTCTTAATACATTTTGATACACTAATAGTATTAAGGTCGAATCGTTCTTTTCTACAGCTTGCATGTTGAGTAAGAATAAGAGCCAAAAGTTCACTTTTTCACATGATATTTATACTATGCCTATGCATCAATTAATGCATTCTCATTTATCACGGAGTCAGTTGCATGTCATTTTCGTATCAAACTATAGAGAAAGGGAAGTCGCAGCTAAAAGCTTGCAGGATCAGATTGATGCTGATTTTCATAGATTATGTGTTACAGATTTAAGAAAAGGCAATAGCTATACCCCATCCGCCATATGCATATCACTTCATCCTATTTGATACCTAATGTAATGTATTAGTACTCATATCTTGGCAGCTGAGAAAGTAGGCCTACCCTCTTCTCCACCATATCTGTCCTTGCCATCCAAGAATGCCTCCTCCGCCATTACTGGTGTCAATTTCGCCTCTGGCGGTGCCGGAATTTTCAATGGCAGCGACCAAGCTCTGGTAAGTCAAATGAATGCTTCCCAGCTCAAATTTACTTTTCTATACAATTATGTCAATGGGTGGCCGACCTTTGCTCTACAAACCTCTGGTAACTCCTTATCGGAAAAGGTCGGACCCAACAATATGTAAGCCTGTTCTGAAGAAAAGCCCAGTCCAAAATAATGATATGCAAAACTTGCGGTGAGCATGGATCGAGAACACGAGACCTTCAGATCTTCAGCCTGACGCTCTCCCAAATGGGCTATACCCGCTTGGCCGATCAGTTTCTAATTTTGTTTTATATTGTCAAACAAATTCAGAAACAATCACTTCCGCTAACGCAACAAGTTGGGTACTACGAACAATCGGTAGGAAATGTTGGAGCCCAAACCCAATTGTCGAAGTCACTTTTTGTGATTTTAATCGGTAGCAACGACTTGTTCGGTTACTCGGGCTCCTCTAATCTTCAAAAGAGCACCACCCCACAACAGTACGTGGATTTAATGGCTGCTACATTAAAAGGACTTGTAAAGGTACCTAATCGGCGTTACCATTAAGAGTGTATTCTCCACCGGATTCAATCCGTTTCTTGTTTAATTAGTGGAACCCCAATTTCATGTTTTTGGCAGAGAATATATGCAACTGGTGCACGTAAGTTTTTATTGGCTGGGGTGGCTCCAATAGGATGCATTCCATCACAAAGGGCCAAAAACAAGAGTGAAGAATGCAATGAACATCTCAACTCCATGACTGTTATGTACAACCAAGCTTCGAAGTCAATGATGGAGGAACTGAAATCAGAGCTTCATGGCCTATCTTACTCCTATTTTGACACCTACACCAGCTTGCTCAACTTAATTCAGAAACCATCCGATTATGGTCTGTAACGTATCAGTTACTAATGATTTCTTTCTTTCTTTTTTTTCTTTGCTAATTAGTCAGAAAAATATGCTTAAACTAAGCAAGCAATTAATGATCTGATCTCTTGTTTCAGGGTTTAATGAGGTCAAAGCCGCTTGCTGTGGGCTTGGAGACTTGAAAGCTAATGTCCCATGTCTGCCAATTGCTACTTACTGCTCCAATAGAAAAGACCATGTATTCTGGGACCCGTATCATCCAACAGAGATAGCAGCTCGAATTCTTGTGGATACCCTTTTCGACGGTCATCCAGATTACGCTTTTCCCATTAACCTGAGGCAGCTACTTGCAGTCTAAGCTCTGCCATTGACAATCACTTCTCAAAAGGCAGGCGCCATATAGATACCAAAAAAAAAAGAAAAGAAAAGAGACAAATATCAATGCACAAATGTACTTGCCTGAATACTGAGAATAGCTGTGATGATTATATATAGACATTTGGTTACGCAAAATTACAGAAAAACTATGCTTTCGACAAATCTAAATTTCTCATTCAATTCGTCAAAGCAGAGATCTTGGCTTTAAAAGCTTCAGTAACATCTTGTCTGTTCCGAAGTTTGCGGAATGATTGAATACAACGGCGTACATTTAAAAGTACTAAAAAATGATGATAATTAAGGATTCGAAAAACATAATTAAAGGTAATACAAGTAACATTATAATAAATTACAAATAGCAGGTTGAACTGTAACCACAATTTTAAAAATCTTGATATCAGTGAAGATCAGAATGTCAAGAGGACATAATGCAGCGGATAAGTATGAAATTGTGAAAAGAACTGCTTCGAAATTGAAAAAAAATTAAAAAGGATCGAAGTGGCTTATAAAGAATACCACCAATGGTGAAGTGGTTCTAAAATACAAACTTACAAAAGGGAACAGAGAAACCACAAAACTATAATAGAAACAAGATGTGCTTCTTGCTAACCTCTTCAAGAAAAAGGTTCTTAAACATTTGAGTTGTGATTTAGAGACAACAATGAGAATAAACTATAATGGTTTAGGGAATGTATGCAAGCACTGAAGTGTTGAAAAGGGGATGACTAGGGGGCTAGCAAAATGTAATGCCAGCTTTCGATGGTTGATTGTTTTGTTGACAGTTTAACATTTAAGAAACACTTGTTTATAAAAGAGAATAAAAATATGAATGAATTTAATAAAAAATAAGAATAAATATAATCATTATAATTATAATAGTTAAGATAAAGGAATAATTATCATTACTATTAATAGTATCGGTTTGTTAAAATCTTGATAAATAAAAATTTATTAAAATTTTATTTTATATCAAATTTTAAATATATTTTAATTAATTATATTTTATGCATCTTATTTATAATAACAGAATGTTTAAAATCAAATATATTGTGATATTTTATTTCCAATAGCTCTTGAAGACAAAGATATCCAGTATTTTCTTGCATCAACATATTATTAGTTATATAATATCCTCAAAATATAATTTAACAATAAAAAATATTGTACAATTCATCGACATAATCATAATATCTACCATTCTATTACTATAACAAAATCAAGTAACATAATTTAATACAATTTACATTCCTCTAATAATGCAAATAATGTAAAATATCTGTCGTATACACAATACCTTAACCAAAAGCTTTCAATTGATGCAAACTAACAGATTAACACTACAAATATTGTTTGTATCACAACTACAAAAGACCTTACTAATACAAAATAACTTGGTTAAGCAACATCAATTACATCATAAGTTCATAATACTTACAAAAATATTAATATGCTTCATCGAATGATTCATAGACTAGAAGATGGATAGAGGAATCCAAGTACAAAAGACTTTTTTAAATGACTTGGCAAAGCGAACAAAACCTGAACTTTAGCACGATCATTACAGAATAACATAGCAGCCTTATCCACATCCATTTGAGATATGCCAATATTAAGAAGCTCATTGATAAGCTCTTGCATCTTGTCATCAGTTAGAGAATCAGATTTAGACTCCGCAATCAAAGCATTTATAACAGCTGCATATTGTGAAGCCATTTGTTCACAAATAGACTCAAACTTAACAATGAAATTGTCTAACCTTGATTCAATAGTATTCTGAAATGTTGCTGATCTTTTTTTCTTGCAAGAACTTTCCTTTCTTGGTGATAGATTTTTTTGCCTTTTTATTCCATGGCTGCTTGAAGGAATAGCCGATCTCATTCTATTAATTCCTTTTTCTTCCTTTGTTTTAATTTCATGGACCTTATATTGAAGGTACAAACAACAAATAACATGATGGATAGCAAATAAGAAAACCATCATATTATTTGTTGTTTGTTGAAGTATCAAAAGTTGCTTTAGTTTTTGCCGTCGTTTGCGAATAGAGGGGCGAGCCATGTTGATCTACATTAAAAAAAATTTAGAAAATAATTATCTAACATATAAGTAGGGCATGTTGAAAAGCTAGGTAATAGCAGTGGAAAAGAGATAAAACAAGAAGCGAAGGTAATAGAGAAAGAAGATCAAGAAGATCAGTTTCTATGCATATTTTAAACCAAATAGCTGATGTACTTCTAGTCCCCAACCTTAATAAAAATAAATCAAGTTTAAGGATATGAATGAACTTTGCTAGTGGTGAATAAGTGATAATTGATCTTAAATGAGCTAAAATTGATGAGAATTTGCATGAAGAACAAATTTTTTTGTTGATTAGAATGTTAAGAAAAGTCTTTTGAAGAGAATATTTTTATATATGTTGCTAAGTTGCCTATATGTGGTAACAAATTAGTAATATGACATAACATAATGGGACATGGTTGTTTTGATGTATTTAAAATTATGAATGACAATGAAGTTGTGCAAGATCTTTCCTAGGTGATTAAAACTAAAGAAATTTGTCAATCACATCAGTTCAGTAAGCAAGCAAGAATTTCTTTTATAAACTTCTTGGAGAGCAAAGTAAAGGTTGGAACTACTTCAATCTTATGTATGTTAACCTATGAGTGAGGTTTCACTAAATGAGAGTAGATTCTTCGTATTAGTTATGTATGACTATAGCAGATATAGTTGAATTGCATCGTTGAGGACCAAGGGATAAAGTGCTTATTAAATTCAAAAAAGTGAAGACTGCAAAAGGAAGTTTTTGATTAAACGAGTGAATATTGTAGTATATTGGCTATATATACTACCTACCAAAACATTCGAAGTTAGAACACCATATTTGATAGTGTAGTAACACCATATCTGATAGTATAATAACACTAAATTCAATAAGGCAACAACCAAGAAGGGATGGGTTGCATCTATGAAATAGGAAATTTTCATGATAAATAAGAGTGAAACAACACCAATGACAGTAAAACATCAGCCCAAAGACAAAACACAACTCAAAATTGAAAGCCACCACATTGAGTTGTCCTATCCTTTTCCTTCCATGTTCAATCATATGATATAAACAAATTATGTTTTTTTATGCAGAGACATTTATATTGTGCATAAAATAGAAGCTCTAGAATCTAAGAAATGCAAGTGCATAAATGAAGAACTTACAGAAACTCGAACTGGGTATTTCTTGATGATCTTGTTAGATTTTTTAAGTCGTTCACCTACATCATAACCACAGACATCGTTTAGGATTATATTATTTAAGGGCTCTCATTATTCATAAGGCATTTAAATATGCATATCAATACACTAGTTTATATGTAAAAACTATACATTTACCGCTTCAAATTGTATACTTGTATAATAGATTCTTGCAGATGAATTATGAGCCTAATTTTAACTGAGAAGAAGTAAGAGAAAATAGTTTCTCCTAATATTTTAAAGGTTGCATGAATACCCTCATCAGATTAGCATATTAAAATGTTAAATTCTTTTCGAACATATTTAACCAATTGGGACTACTATCATAAAATTCATCTCACTGCCATTTGGATGACAGGACTTGCTGCAATGAGTTTTTCAAATTTGTTCCTTCAGGAAGATACTGGACATATGTAACTAAAATTTTAGCAAGAGGAGAATATAGGAACTAAAAAACCGTAGGCTTTGGGAGGTAATGGCGTGGCAGCCTGAAACTACCCAAACAGGCTCCCCAGTTGATAATTCATTAGTCGTGTTTTTTTTATTTTAAATGTCTTGAGTTTAAACTTAAATGTGGGAACTACAAAGAGATAGGCCTCTACTACTACTACTATCAACTCAATGAAAAAGCTACCTCCAGTGTCACTACTCACTAATTTGGTTGTCGATGTGAAGCCATTTAAGTAGCAGCAAAAATGATCCTCTAATACTATTCATTTGTGGACTTGTAGGAGATGCCACGGCACCATTTTCTATTTGGACTTTAGAGGTGTAATTTTTCCAAGAATATGGGACAATGATTATGTTCTTCCATTTTTCATTACCTTCGACTATTGCTCTTTCGTTTCACTCTGTCCTTGTGAAACGTGTGGGTGGAAAGTAATGGCAAAGAGGAGGAACAGATTAAAAGGATAGATCTTAACTTTGTCATTTTCTATGCAAGGTTGTATAGGACACACACATACACACAAAAAGTCATTGCTTACTTTAGTTTCTTTTCAAATTTTAACAGAACATTTGTGGTGATAAATCCA
>JANIJH010000005.1:37524445-37547967 GCA_024520975.1 Erythroxylum areolatum | reverse complement strand
CTCGGATGTTTTGTAAAATTAAAAGCAGCAGCTGAAAATCAGTGTGTTTTAAGAAGAGAAAATAGTTTCTCTTGATATTCAAGAGGTTGCCTGAATACCCTCATCGGGACTAGCATATTAAAATGCTAAATTCTTTTCCAACATATTTAACTAATTGCATACTGTCATAAACTACTGTAGATATAAATTGTTAATAAACTACTTACAGCAGTAACACTTCACACACAAAATCTTCAAGAATCCATAGTTGAAAGAACACAAGGACAACACAAAACCACTTCTTGACTAAAAGTGGTGATAATGTAAATAAAAGACAACAAAAGCAACTAGAACAGTTACGATTATCAAAAATAATATCAACACACTATGGTTAGATACCCAAGTGAAGCAATCATTCTCTCCTCTTCAGCGAATGTTGGCCATCAAAATGCAGAAACCAGAAACCAGGATGTCTCCATCTGCATTGAAGCTTACAGTGTTTACGCAACCTTTATGCTTGTCTAGCTTCTTGTAGATCTCAAGTCGTTGCACAGGTCCTGTATCATATAACAATCATCAAATTGGAGCTTCAATATATCAAAGTGAAACGAGATACAGTGATAGTGTCATGAATTAATCATTTCTACACCAGAAAACCGAAAAGGATGCTTGCATGAGGGAGTTGGAGAATCGTTCAAGGCATGCATACAAAACACGAGTTAAAACTTCGTCTCACTGCCAATTGGATCACAGAACTTGCTGCAATGAGTTTTTCGTTGCATCCCACAAATCAAATTCTCCTACTTTTCTGAAAATAATGATTGCCCCAATGTCCCTTACACCCCCATGAAGGTGGTGGCTCTGACTACCACTCAAAGCGTGGTTTCTGAAGTGGGGCGAGAGTTATAATTGATGTTAGGTCTTAGATACAGGTGTCGAAGCAACTACTTTATGGCTAGTTGTACAGGACACACAAAAGTCATTGCTGCCTTTAGTTTCTTTCAAATTTTAATACAACATTTGTGGTGATAAATCGAAGGATTTTCTTTTTTATACCATTACAAAACACAAGCCATGACATGCATATAAGCAAGGTCTTGAGCTACTCGGCTAACTAATAAAACAGCAGATATAGTTGCCCGCTCTAAACTAAATGAGTTAGAGCAGATCTTGGTTGAAAGCTGTTTGTTATTCCAGAAAGAAATAAGTCATTTCCTACTGTTCCAGGATTCATTCCAAGAAAGGGAACAGACTCCTAATAAGGACAGGTATTTCCATTTACTTAAAACTCATCACAAGTTCAGACGCAATGATAAGAACATCAAGTTATTCGAAGACGGCCTTAAATGAATCGTCAGTTAAATGTGAAAGAAATATTATTTTTCTTCTCGGTCGGTAAAAATCAAGTTTTCGACTACAAAAGAATCTGAATTTGATCATGATACCTTTGAACTTCTCCAGCCAAAGGAAAAATAACCAAAACAACAAAATCCAGATCAACAGTTCTAACGCAAACTCCAGATAAATCAACAGTTCTAAAGCAAATCCCAGAAAACGTTAAGAAAATCAATAGAACGTACAGTAAGAAAGCACCCACCTTTGCTTGGTGAAGGCTACAGTTTGCTATGATGGATAGAATTCAGGCCAACCCAGCAAAAATAAGGATCTGGGTCTTGGAAGAGAGCTAGAGAGATTAGTTGTTAGGTGAGAGTCGACTAGTTTAGACGAAGAAAAGTAGCGTGGGGTAGGTAACTGAGTCCCCTGTAACATAGTAAACTAATAACTAGTTGGCATTGCCTGTGGCGGAGGAAGAGAAGCAATTGATGAGAGAGAGTTGTAAGAGTTGGAATTTGGAAAGATAATACAAACCAAGCTCAAAATGACCTTAGTTTGGAGGAAAAACCACAAATGCGTCACAGAGACAGTTGTGAAAGCATGAGTTCAACATATGCGTTCTTTGGTGAAACCAAACCCAGTAGAAAAGAAGAGAGAAGTATACAATTATACGGACAAAAAAAAATTGAAGAAGAAAGAAAGGAAGAAAATTACCGGTGCTATTTCTTGGTTTCAGTTGTTTGCTGCAGGATTGCTTCTGGTTTCAAGTAAGAGAAAAGGTTAAGACTTAAGAGAAAATAATATCTGTTATTACTAGAGAGTGAAGGCGGAGACAATCGCGGGCAAAACTCCCGCCAAAAAGCATAGCGACGACTCCCAGAGGATTGGAGAATTGCCGAAACTATTAGCTCTTTAATGATAGGTTCGTACTAAACAGAAATGGTCATTCTATACCCAAATTAAGAGGAATGGAGTATTGTCGAAAGCCAATGGTCATACAAAACAGAGATGGTTTATTTTGTAGCCGTACCTTTTTTTCCATGCCACCTAAACAAGCATAACTTAGGAATTAAATAATAATAAATACCGTCTGCAATATGCAGGTACGGAAACAAAAATATGTTCTTAATTGTTCGGGTTGTAGTACAGTTTTGGACTGGGCTTTATGTAACACTTATATGTAAAACAAATCCATAGATTTGAGACACTTCTATTTCGCAAGTTCCATTATCTGGTCTTTGTTTCATAGTTCACACTTTGGCGACTTTTCTTAACCAGAATAGTAAATGAATAACGATATAAAAAATCAGAATTGATGCCCAAGAAACATCTACGTTCATTCTGGAATTTGCAAATTTTAAAATTTGCATTTCTTTTTTCAGGATTTGCCGTGGTTCTATTCTATCTGCTTCTTGTGGTCTACGAAGGTTACGTGCCTTCCAAATTTCTAGCCATTACTCCGAAAGAAACAATCATGCTTTCTGGGACGTAGTTCGTCCAACAGAGGACGCCGCACGTTGTTGTTTTTCCTTATTATCATACAGAATTCCATACATGAACGTGAAAAACTTTGGTATCATTGTACCCTGACAGAATAGGTAATAGTTAGCAAGCAGAAGATACGTGGACGGAAAGGAGACCTTTAACACTGTTCAGATTGCGAATGAAACTGTTCGGATTGGGAAGGAGACTGTTCAGATTGCGAAGGAAATATCTCCTGGAAAAAAAGGTTGAGGTCACCAGTAAGAACATCAAAGGCCAACATCTTGTCAACTGCGTCCTGCATTTGGATCAAAATTTCAGAATATATCCTGATACAATATGCGTGATTTCATCATTGCATTTGCCAGTAAGACCTTGTATTCCTGATCTTGCAATAATATCTTCTCGTTACGCAACCTCTCGACAACGTTGTTATTCCCAATAGCAGCCAACACCAATGCTGCTCGTTTAACAACATCCTCTGGCACGCCTAAACGGTCGATCAGCGATCTATCAGGTTAGAGACTAGGCAACATAATCAATGTCACTTCAAATATAGATCTACTCGTGTCGTAAGCTGAAGTCAAGTTCAATCCTAACGAGACCCTACTTGGGCCATTCGTTTATGGGTTTATAATATAACATGCAGTCTCAAGCCTAAACCGAGGAAGATTGTGATTGGTTGATGGAAATGTAAAACAGCAGGTAAACAGTATATAATTGCATGTGTAGGCAGACCGTATGTCAAGTGTCGGGTACTTGAGGGACTTGACTCTGGGTCCTCCTATTTTACACTTGAAGCACGAAAATGAAGCAAGCAAACAAAAAATTTTAGCTCTTACTTCTTATTAAAGACATTAGTATCCTATCATTTGTCTGTAATGATTCCCAATCTAAAGAAACACCAAAATTCAAAGAAAAACTCTTCTCGTTTTAACATCATTTGCATGTACAAAAACCTTTCAGCAAACCAAGTATAGAAAACACAGAACGTACCAGCAAGTTGTGCACAGTGAAGTCCTGCAAATCATAAACATGTAATTTTGGCATCAAGAATTCCAGAAATCATTCCCAGGACTCCATGAGACATGAAAAAACACGCACTCACCATAACTAAGATGTGCATGACCAGGAATTAACCTGCCAAATAAGAACCCAAAGAAATATTATGGAAAAGAAAAAATGCAAGAGCTCATAATCAAAAATAAAACAGGATGCTGGCGCATGTAAATGACGATAAACAAACAATAATGCTTGATCATTCTAGAGCCGAAATATAGTCATCTGCTTCCTGAGAAATAGGATAAAAGACACAAGACTTGTCTATGATTTAAATAACTTAAAATTTTCTTAACCTTTAAAATTCAAAAAAAAATCTTTATAATTTTAAAACTTTTAAGTTTGTTAAAAATAACGGTAAACAAACATGGTATGAACACCAAATATAGATCAATCAAATACAATTAACATGATAATAAAAATAGCTCTTAAATCTAGCTTATAATAATAATTTATTGTAATTATCTTAAATTACTGATTTAACTAAATTTAATTATTTCAAAACAGTTTTAAGAATTAAATTAGATTGTCATACTATTAACATTTGATTAATCCAAATGTACTGTTCATATCACCCATATTTAATTATTATTTTTTAGTAAAACTTTTAAGAGTTCTAAACATTTAAAAATAATAAAGATTTTTTAATAATTTGAAAATTAATTTATTTGAAAGAGCTGTTTAAATTTACCTATATAAGAATACGATGTCCTCAACATTTCCAGAATTATTGTCTGGCCTCAGGACACTCATTGTATAAAACTTCACCATCTCAGACTGGAACAATTCGAGAGAGTATTTCATATAACTTTTCAAGCATTTGCACAGTTAAATGGAAATTAGCAAATGAAACTTTACAAGAAAACATGCCTCCAGCAAGCAACTTTCATTGAGCAACTCAGTCAAGTGAGTACACACCAAAACCTATAAGAAGATAATGAAGTCAGCAATATTTTAATATGACTCTAACTGATATATTTGATGTTCCTTCAGCACAATGTCTTTGTACGATCACCAACATGGCAGATCAACTTCAAATGCATTACTAGCTGGTTTTAACTTGCAAAATAAGTTTAGAGAGGAATTGACATATCGTAAATAAGATAAAATGGTCAGAAATTTTCAAAATCAGGTACATAATGGTAAGTAGTCAGAAACTAACAAAAAAGAAAGGTCTGGTAGAATCAAGTAGTTGGAAGTTTTGTGATATGGATATGTTGGAAACTGACAAAGAATGAAGTGAAATGCTGGGACGCCCAGGCCAGAGCCCAGCCTGACAGCTTCTGCAGGAGCCCGGAGTCGAGGCAGCCAGGCCCAAGTCCGAGCCCGACACGTCCGGCCAGACCTATATTTATTTTTTAGATTGAAAACGTCATTTTTCATAAAATGACATTATTTTCCTTATGTGAAAGGCCTCAGGCGGGCCTGGGCAGCCACAGCTCACTCAAGGCCCGGCCAACCCAAACGCGGTCAGCAGGGCCTGGGTTCAAATGTCATCCCTAGGTATGCGTGCAAGTACTTAGCAACTACCACAAGCGTTTCTTTCCAGAAAAATGTTACTATGGCAAACGACAAGACTTAAGCAAAGCATCATCCTGCTGTTGGTGTAAAGAACTGGAGAAAATGATAAGTATCAATGTGTTGTAATCATCTAGTTCACCATGGCCACTTTGAAGTATAAAACAAACCCAGAAAAACGAGATCTAACTGGTTTTTAGAAAACCATTGTGCTAACAGGATTTTCTCAGTTCATCTGGATGAAGAATACCAAACCTTGGGAGGGTCAGCACTTTCAACAAAGTGGTTTATCGTTCCACCAAGCAAACCTATACCATCTGTATTGCATATTGTGATCAATATCAATGTTAGTCATTGCTATAAGATAAAGGGAAAAATGATAAAAATCATAGAAGCTAGTCCATTTTCCTCATTGCGTATGATACATCCAAGAAAAGAAAAATTAGGAAGGTTTACCTTCTGTAAGTGTGCCTTTACCAAATTCGTCCAACAGACACAATGATCTTGAAGTTGCCTGCCTGAAAGTTTGACGATTTGAAGAATAAAACTTAAAGTGTGGATTGTAAATGTCTATTAAAGCTTTGAGCAACTTAAGCTGGGATATTTACAACCTTGAATTTATAAGGAATTAATAACCAAGATAAGGTTTATCATATACATAACCGATATACTAGGTCTTTTTTCCTGACTTGTCCTTTCAAATGGAGATGTCGAAAACCACACTAACCACCTTCATACCTTAACATCATCCCAACTTGATGTAGATCTATCATAAATGTTGATTGTTCTGCGGTCATTAGTTTGCTTCCTATTGCGCAAAATATCCTGTTGCAAGTTGAACAGTAGGTAGTGTAGCCAATTACAATTCTGATGAATGAAACATAATGAAAACATGATTCAAGGAAAACCTATCAGTCAATCCCACAGTAGCAGCATCTGCAGGCACAAAACTTCCAATATGGGAAAGGAAAACAATCAAAGCAACCTGCAAGAACAAGTTTCAGAATGTAAATATACATAGGAAATTGGTGTAATATAAAAAGGAAAATCACATTCATAGCAATCATATGCACTGGAGACATTCCTTTTGCAACATTAGAAAATAAATCAAATTGAGATGAAATTCCATTTTTCTAAATGCTGCTGAAGTAGTGAAGCTTAAACTTGCTACCTATCATGTTTAAGGGCTCTGAAGTCAACATTGTTAATTTGCTAGAGTTTGTACATCTAAAAGATCATCTGGGCAAGTGCAGCAGAGTCCATTCACTTTGAGAGAGAACGGTTAACATATTTTCTGGAAATATAATTACAAAACAGACTCAAAATAATCACATTTATGCTCATATGTCAAGATGACATGAACAGTCATGAGTTGTCGTTAAAATCAATTATTTAACTGTAGCACAAACATGAAAATACAAACACATTCCCACAGTCACTCCATCTCTCAAAGATAGAACCAATAACCTGCTTTATGTAAATACTTTTTCCTGAATAATTTGGACCAGTAATAATGTTAATCCTTCCTGAAAAACAATTTTAAAATATCAAAAGGTTACTGGTATAGAAAGATGAAAGTAAAAAATAAACGGGAGTTAGAGATTAATTTGCTAATCATTATACCATCATGAAGAATTTTTGTATCGTTTGGAATAAATGTGTCAACAGTCATTTCCTGCAAAACATGTCTGGAAAAGTGAAATCAGGTATGAATCATAGTCTTTATAGCCAAATGGGACAAGAGGTCCTCAAGGAGTCGTTGCAATAAAAAATGGAGCATATGATTCATTCATATCTCACCTCCCGTTGTGTATGTCAAGCAAGCTTTCTTCAGTCAAAATAGGTCTCACATAATTGTTCTGGCGTGCAACTAGAGCCAGTGACAAAAGGCTAAAGAACAGAAATTGTATGTTATATAATATAATACAACAACAACAGCCAGTGAGAGTCAAGCTAAAACGCAGAGTCAAGGTATGTTATATAATATAATAAACCGAATAAATCGTAGTGAGGGAAAGAAAGCACTTGTAACGGATTCTTACCAATCGAGTTCAGCTGTGAAGTTTGCAGCCTTCAGCAGATGAGCTGAAAAGAGCAGTATATGTGACACCAGATCTCTGATGATTGCTCTCTCCATATCTTCAAGGAGAAGTTTGGCGAATGAACATCTTTGGGAAACAAGGTATAACCTAACTAAAAGAATTACATTCTACAGAAGTTATACGGCTAATGTATTGAGATCTCACATAGAAAATCCACCACGTTAAGGAAGCTAGTATGAACTTGAATCCAATAAATTGCTTGAACAAAAATTGATGTGTCCATATTTTCCCGCAGCCCATAAAAGTATTCAAATCTCATCAAACTTTGAATAATTAGAATAAGATGTTAAATTTACCTAAAATTTTATGATAAATATCTCCAAGGCTGTCATCCAATTCTTGTGTTTTTGGGGTACGATAAAAATACCTATTGGTCTCTCCATCAGCGTCGGAAAACTTCCATTCACAGTAAGTCTTCCTTAGTCAATGCCGAATGTAGTAATAGTATTACCAATATCTCTATTTTCTTAATAAGTGATTTAGCAACTTGCCACAAATTCAAAATCTGGAAGCTTTTCAAGTGATGCTTCATCAAGTTTTTCGTCAAAAATACACAGCAAATATCCTGCATACAAAAAACAAAAGAAATGAATAACAAGAAAAGAACCATAAATGTCACCAGCCCCAAAATCACCCATGTCTTTCCATGAAAAGATATAGGACACTGGCAGACTTAAATTTGAACTGCATTCAAAAAACTAGACACCCAACACAAAACTTTCAGCTCTGTGCTAGTTCTTCAATCACTACAGCCAAATGGAGCTCATAAGAGTTGTACCTGACAATGTCGCAATACTAAACTAAATTATCAGTAAAAAGCCCGATTCTTCTATTAATTTTAGCTTAACAATGAAACAGAGTATTCCACTAGAACTTGAATATTCATCTATTGTCAACAAGTTGAAATTGATGATTAACGGCTAATACTGCATGCATGCACTTTTTCATATATATGACTCAGGGTCTTAGTCGTTCATTCCTTCCACATGTATCCAGAATGCATCATTGCAGCATAAGAAAGTAATATAAAAGATAATCGACGTGTTATACGTAGTACTTTGTGCACTCTATATGTTCTTAACTGAGTAGAGATCCATACAAAAATCAAATTAAGCATGCCAAGTTTTCAGTTGTAGAATGGTAGAGAATGATGGCCAACCTATTTGGTGCATATAAACAACACAAGGAGCAGTCTTTAAGTCAGGAAGTTGTGCAATTTCATATGAGGCAACCTACATACAACTGTCATAATCAGAATAGTTGTAGACGGGTAGTAAACTCAATATGTGTGAGTTTCACTCATGTATATGATATGAAAAAAAGCACCTGATGCAGAAACTCAGGCAGTTCCTCATGAATTTGCCTCAATTCATCCAACTATATATAAAAAGCGGAATTAGTTTCTAAATGTCTATAACTCCATAAAACTGGTACCCAGCATTGGCGTTATGAAGATAAGCAAAAAGTTTTATAGATGAGGATGCCAGTTTGAAGCTTGACGCCAGTAGAAAAGGTTTAATAAAAGAGGAACTAAAAATAATGAAAACTGAAATTTCAAGATATCAAAACACACAAAAATTTCATAAGTTGGAGGTGAAAAAGAACAAACTGAAGTTGCAATTTCAGTAGAACCTCGTCGCAGAATCCGTCCTTCACCATTGTCCCATATCCCTTTTCGTTACTTCTATTCACATCAATGACACCGATGACCTACAAAACGCAGTACTGAAGTAAGAATATGATCTACAAATATTACTCGTAATGTTCTATTGACATTACAAGTCATAAAAAAGATGTTGATTTAATGCAATTTAACAATATAATAAAAGAAAAGGTAGAAGAAAGAAATATTTGACAACATCAGCAAAAGAAAAAGTAGACCATTAAAATTAGAAGTATAAATCATTTCCTTCTTTCACATTTTGGACCTTCACTTAACCTACTCAATTCCTTCTTTCACATTTTGGACCTTCACTTAACCTACTCAAAACTATTTCCTTTTGAGATTTTCTTTTCCTTTTCCATTAGCAGTAATTCTATTTTCCTTTTGAAACTTAAACTCGCACATGATTCAGGCATATGTGAGTTTAATATCGCACATAATTCGGGCATATATTGTTAGTATATACCATATTGACTAAACATGAAAATGTTAAAGAGTTTATAAGTAGTAAAGGCCAACTATCCAAATGACTAGTTCTAGTCATTTTGGCAATGCTTAACTTAAGTCCAATTCTTGTTGATGGACTCTACACTCTACCCATATTAAAAATTCTAATATGATATTAAAGCCAATGATTGTCGATCTGGATGTCCAGTCTCAGTTGCACTTGAAGAGGAATATTAGAGTATCTCATATTGACTAAACATGAAAATGTTAAAGGATTTATAGTAAAGGGTCAACTATTCAAATGACTAATTTTAGTCAATTTAGCAATGTTGACCCAAGCTCAATTCTAATATATATAAATAAAAGAAGAGGTAGCAGGATATTTGATAACATAAGCAAAAGAAAAGGTAGACCATTAAAATTAGAAGTATAAATCGTTTCCTTCTTTCAAAATTTGGACCTTCACTTAAACCTACTCAAATTATTTCCTTGTGAGATTTTCTTTTCCTTTTTCAGTAGCAGTAATTTTATTTTCCTCTGGAAACTTAAACTCACACATGATTCAGGCATATGTTCGGTCATTCTTGCTAGAACTAAAACATGGGATTCCTTTTTTGCTTTACATCAGCCACTCTATGGTTTCTCGTTTGTTCCAGGCTTCTTTAAGTTGTTAAATATTCATGTTAAGTGGAACTTCTAATGATAATCAAGATAGAAAAGTTTGATTCGACTATTCCTACGCAATAGCATGATTAAGCTAAGAGAATACCAAGGCAAGATAGACTAACCAATTCATAGACGTAAGCCAGCTCTGTTGAAATACATGAACCAGCCTGAGATTAAAGAAAAAAAGAAAGACAAATCATATTAAATAGTTAATAGTGCTCATCAAGGAATCTAGTGGAAAAAATGAAGCCTAGTGGTTACACCAGAGACAGGTGAAGAAAAGATTTATACCTGCTCAACAATGTCCAAATTCAAGTAATTCACATGATGTTGAAGGTTCTCAGATATGCCTACTTCAAATATCTTGACAACATGCAAGAATGAACAAACACTCTGCAACAGCAGAAAAGAATTGTTTTACATTGATTGCAAACTTTATAATTTATTCTTTCAGTACATTAATGGGTTTTAAATAGAAATGACACGGAAGAACAGATAATTTTCAAATGCAAAAGAATAAAATCCTTTCGTTATGAACATTCTGGATAGTAGAGAATGCTCTGGAACTTCCTTAATTGTCTTTGCTCAAAAACCAGAGATTCTCTCATGTAGGGAATTCCGTGGAAGCTGAGTACGCAATTTAACATAATTTAGGAGACATGTTCCCATGTCTTTCAAATTTATTGATGTGTTCGAAATATGTCAAGATCGGATGATTTGTGACATAGACAAGTATCAATCTTTGCCAATGAAAAGAACATATTAGGGGTGATTTATTTTCTAGAAGAACGTATTTTCTTCAACTTGATTTCTAATTATTTTCCTAGCTGGCACGGAAGCAGCCTCTTTGTAAAAATATAAAGGGAAGGCCCTCCCCACAAAGCGGGAAGACTTGTGCATTAGATACATTGACTTTGACTTTAAGAATATCTCCTAATATAGTTCATTGTCACATCAGCTACTTCTTTCTAGTTATTTTCCTACATAAAAGTTTTTACCTTAAAATGTAAAACCCAGAATTGATGTTTATGTACACATTTAAGCAGG
The DNA here is from genome assembly GCA_024520975.1 of Erythroxylum areolatum. Taxonomy (NCBI): domain Eukaryota; kingdom Viridiplantae; phylum Streptophyta; class Magnoliopsida; order Malpighiales; family Erythroxylaceae; genus Erythroxylum; species Erythroxylum areolatum. The sequence goes on along the minus strand of JANIJH010000005.1, from coordinate 37,536,669 downwards.
CAGAAGAAATTCTTCTGAGATACCACTGGACAAGCTCAGCAACATCTTATAAATTATAATATTGAGTCAAGGATTCAACTTTCCCAAGTATTTGTTTGTGTGCAACGGTTGAGCTATGAAGCAAAAGAGCCTGGCCTTACAAGTCGTTAATTATGTAATGAACCATTTAATATTACGCAAGTTCCTACCTTAAGCAGGGGTAGAAATTAAATAGCAGAAATAGAACAAAAACACAATAAGCATAACCTTTGCATGGACTGATACATCTCAGAGGCATTAGCATAAAATCCGACATTTACTTACATACTGTAAATATGGACAGTACCAACTTTAGCTTGCCACACGAGAATTTATGTAAGGTGGGAGACTTGTTTCTAGGAAGAATTACCTTCAAAAAGGCTGTCCAGTCACCAGTGGTACTCAAAGAGCTTGGTGAATTGAATTTCTACAGGCAAGAGAGAATGTTGATTATGTACTCAGATGCCAAAAAGGGGTGTCTAATATTTTCTTAAAGATTCTAGTAAATGACTGAGACTTCATTGCATAGATGCCAGATCATATACTACTAACTACATTGTATCTGCAAAGAGTCCCAGTTGGTTCAAACTGTTTCCTCTTCTCCTTTTCTTTCGAATAGATGCCAATAAGCAAAACAGCTTCTGCAAAATACTCTAAATCGAAAAGAAAAGAATTTGCGATATAGTTTCTTTAGATTAAACAGAGTTATCATGTTTAAAATGAGTAATACTTGTTGGCGTAGGCTGCTGACAAGTTCACTGAAATACTTAAATGTCATTTACTCTTGAAAGATGGGATGATTAAACAGAATCACCTTGAGAATGTGGGGAATGTCCTTGACAGACTTCAATGTCTCACGTAAAGAAACCGTTAGTTCTTCTGAATGGAGAAATAGTGATATCTTAATTTAATTTAAGGAACACGACCTTTCAGTTAGAAGAACAAAAGCATCTACAAGCTTTCAATTCTGAAAGCCACTCCCATCTTTCGGTTGAAACATAGCTTCATTTCTCAATTGTTCACAAACAAGGTATGTTTGCTATGCGTCCTCTATCTTAAGCTTAATTCCACCATGAAACCCCGAGTTTACCATGCTCGTTGTTATTATCCTTTTCCTTCTTTTGCTATGGCATGATAGCATTTTCCAGTTCAGCTGAAGAAAACCAAGTTTCATTCAGAGAACTAGTCAAAGGATACAGCATTGAGACGAGCATTCAGATTTTCAAGGTCTACTATGGGCCTCAGGAACCAACTTCTGGAGGAAGGAAACCATTTAAGCAATAAGACTTTAAAAGAATATCAAAACAGAAAATGACAAAAGGTATTAAAATATATGTACCTTAAAAGACGTCGACCCATTGGTGTCACGCACTGATTAAGGAAATTTGGTCAGTCGAATATGTAGAATATGCTTAAAGGAAGAACATAGCATTTCCACAAACCTTGTTCATCATGCCAAAAACGGAGAACCTGTAGTCAAGATGTTATTAGAGATCTTTTCCCAGCAAAGATGAATGATAGCATCGTACATCGTAAACAATTTACCCTTCTTTTGCTCTACCAATGCCCATGTGGCTGGGATGTTTGTCTACTTGGAAAATCTGTAAGGCGTCATGAGCTGCGGCATCAAGTTTAAGAAATTTATTCCTTTGTAAATGTAAGGTGCATCTTTTAGTTCAAGCCGTTTACAGAATGCTTTTAGTGTAACTACACATATGAAAAGGATACAGTGAAATCTCTGTGACTGAATCAATGGTAATGGATGTATTCCCGCATTCCCTTTGCTCAACGGTATCTACTATCCTTTCACTCTCTAATATGGCAAGAAGGCCTCCACTTGTTCGTACTTGAACATCGCTCCCCATGTTTATCATGGAACTCAGCTGTCGACGAAAGATTATGAAAAATGAAGGCAAACTCAGTAAAGGGCCTGGTCGCTTTAGGACAGGACTGGCATGCATAGGATATAAATTCCAGTCTCCCACAATATAAATGGTCCCCAAAGAATGGACGACTACCTAAAGAAATTCATAACTATGCTCGCTTACGAGGACTCGCAAGTGAATATAAACCTAAATCAATGTACCGAAACCGTAACTCATAGTAATAATAGCTAGTAATACACCAACTATGTTAGATTGCTCCACCAAGAAGTTAGGGAACAGATCATTGTTTCTCCTAGTTGAAGAGATAATTAGCATGTGCTTTATAGGAAACAAGTCAAAGAGGGATTCCGGTTAAAAGGAAAAAAGAAAAGGAAGAAACATTTTCATATTTTTAGTGCGGCATTTTTTGTTTTTTATGTCAACAACATTGGTAATGAATTTCACCAGATCTTATTTAACAGGTATTAAATCTGACCTTATCGCGAACAAGACCTAGCGCACCAAGAATCATAATTGCTTAAGATTGCCGAATGATGAGGCAATTGCAAACTTTTGTAATGCTGATACGAGTTTGAAACGAGACTTTGAAAACTTAAGACAATAGAAAGAATAATTTGAACAGAACATCATATTGGCTAACACCACAGACGTAAAATGCAGGGCAGGAAACTTCACCAAACTCCAATTGCAAGGCAATTCTTCTTCCAGACAAATGGTAAGGGGACCTAACCATTCACTTACATATGAAATTCTCTCCTTGATGTTCAAGCCCTCGTCCATTCCCGTTACTCGAAGATACAATAATCTAAGAAAACAACCAAAAAACTGGAAATTAGAAGAAATGGTTTTTAAGAGAGAGACAGAGACACAGGGGCATCACATACACAATTAATGGACCAAAAATATACTATCATTTCTCCAAGTTCCCACTGGTGGAATAGGGAGGAAGAGATTGACACAGAGATTTTGGCCTATAGTTCCAAAATGCACTTAAGGATTTGACAGTTAATAACGTCACGAGCTTAAGATATTAAATTGCTTATAAAGATTAAGTGATGCTGCCACCCCTAGATAAACAGGTCTTTCTAAATTCACTGGGGTCAAATAGAAATTTCAACTGAAATTTCCTTGAAATGAGAAAATGGGATAGAAAAAATATTCATCTCCATCTCCACATTGCTTTCTTGGTACATACGAAATTTCTTTGATTACCCCGGTAATTACACAAACAAAGCGAATGTTTGTGCACTGGTTGAATACATAATTGATAATAGCCATGCGCAATACAAATGGATATCTGAAGCAAGGACACGAGCTGAATGTTGCCTACCCACAAACCCGTCAAAAGTTATTGTCGCCCCAGCTAATCCTTAATTTCATTATCTTGGAATAGTTTCTTCTCTCTACCCATTAAATTGATAGAAAAGAATCAGGATCGGTTCATTCGATCCGTAATACCTATGCCACGCTTGCTCATAACTGAATATTGAACTTTTTACCAGTTTCACTGAGGGGGCCTCAGTTGTGCCATCTGCATCACATATAAGTCTTTGTGATTAAACTTAGCCCAGAAGCAGAGAGTCGACAATTCAATTAGCAAGGAACAGCTTACCACTTCGTTCTAAAGCAGATAAAAAAGATTCTTCACTCTTAGTACTTGCATAAATGATGCAGGGCTTCGCCTGATATTTTGCTGGAACAATTACTTAGCCAGAGATAAATCATTATAACAAGGATATAGCAACTAACGTGTAGATAGATGTGAAAAAACAGATGAGGGAAAATAGAATATGAAACACGAGGTCCGAGAAAGGAAATAGTTGAGGTCAATCAATGATGTAGTCAGAAGGATCACTCAATGTCCCCAAGAGCAAAGAAGGTCTAAGGTGCACCCCACTGGAGACAAGAAGCATGTACCGAGATCAATCAGGAGAAATTCTGAGCTGTCATCTTCCCAAACTTCAAGCACATGAAGTTGACGAATACTGGAATCATAATAGGAAATTCCAATCCTGTGTAGGAAATTCAAAATCACTCCTCTTCAGAGGTCAGTCTCACAAAATTAACTGAACAGAAACAACAACGGTCCAGTTTGGTTCATCATCACAGTTATTTTACCAATGTAAGTTCTACGAGCTCTTGGCTACATGTTTAATCTATCTTTAATTCTAGTTACCTCTTTCATCCCTTAAAAGTGAATAACAAACTAAATACTCCTTTCATCAAAGACTTATGATTTCTTAGCAAAAAGAAAAAAGACTTATGATTTCTTCTTACTTTTGACAAGACTGTCTTAAAATGAAAATTTTTTATATCCTTAACTTGAAATTTTGTGACAGCAAACTTTCAATTTTATATAATTAAATTGAAAATTGATGAGTTTTTGATGAAATAATATAATTATTACTATTCATTTTTCATTTTCTAAGAAAAAATTAAGAATCATAATTTTGATGGCTATTATGGGTAATATTTCTTAAATTAACATTTACATTCCATAGAATAATTTATATAGTATTGATCGCTATAAAGACACTAAAGTGTCGGTCATTATAAGATAACTAGTGATAGTTATAAATATATAACTGGTATAAATCCAATTCAAATGTGTTAATGTCTAGAATAAAAACGTGATCAACCTTCAACTCTTTGCTGTATCAAAGAACATTGTTGACGCTCTTGTAGATCAAAGTTTCAATGAAACAAACAATTCAGTTACACAGACAGACAAAAGGAATGCAATGGTACAAGAAGTAGCTCACCGGCGACCGTGTTGAAGGCATGCCATATACACCTGAAGGTTTCAGGTTAAACAAGTGATTAAACTCAAAGAGACATAACACATAACGTGATTAACAAGCCAAGCACAAGTTTCCAATCACGTGCTCGCCACACACAGAGAGAGATAAATGAAGCAAATTAAATGTTTAAGCAATTGCGGCTATAGATTTACGAACATTATAACAGGGCCAACAGGCTATGAAGGAGAGACTACATGAATTGAATTCCTAACACTGAATTAATAAAGCTTTTCGCCGGAAAATTTTCAAAAACAAAAAGAAATTTCGAAGCCTACACTGATCGGACACCGAATCAACGTCTGATGCACACAAACCACCACGTCATCATTATCTAGAACCTAAGATCGTGATGGAAATTAACTTTTTTCTGGAAATTAACTTAAACTGTAAATATAACGGGGAAAAGATCGACCGAGATCGGACCTCAGGCACAGCTTCAGTTTCGTCCATTTCCTCCATTTTCGAGCTCTGAGTGTTTGGTTATTAGTGAGGTTAAAACTGAATAACTGATCTGAAGAGATGCGAGTTTAAATATAAATAGGTATGGCGGGAACCAAAAGGATTGGACGAAAATTTTTAAAAGCGTTTTGTGAAAGATGTATACTTTAATACGTGACAAAAGATGCGGGGGATGAAACTTCTAAGATTTCCCTTGTAGTCAATGATATGAATATCATTCCATACCAACCAAAAAATAGAATGGTATTACTCATTTCGGAACCAGTCTTGGGTATCGGAAGTTTCACCTAATTCTGACTGGTGTTTAAAATACTGGTCAAATATTAGTTGATACCGTAAATTTTGAAAAATGCAGGGATTAAATAGCAAAAAAGATTTAACAAACCCCCTCGACAGTCACATCTCTCACCTCCCTCACTCTCGGTTGTTTCTCACTCCCTTTCTCATCACTCATTGTCGTTGCCCTTGTGCTACACATTGCGTTGACTTAATGTTGGAAAATATTGAGGATGCTAGGTATTTTCTAATTATTGATGAAATTGTGTAGAAGCCAAAAAGGTGACCAAGTTTATCTATAATCGTGCATAGGTCTTGAATTTAATGAAAAAAGATTTTACTAACAAGATTTGCAACAAATTTCTTATCACTTTAATGTTTTGTTATAATGAAGAAAAAGTTGAGACAGATGTTTACAAACAATAAGTGAGTTGCATTTAAGCATGTTAGGTCTAATGCTGGAATAGAAGTTTTTAGAATTATACTTGAAGATACTAAATTTTGGTCACAATGACAATTTATTATCCGAATTTGTAAGCCTTTAGTGAGGGTGTTTCGTTTGGTTAATAGTAATGAAAAGACAATAATGAGTTATTTTTTGGATACTATGGAGAGAGCGAAAGAAGCAATCAAGGTCAATTTGAATTATAAGTCTTCTTTGTACACACCTTATTTTGTAGTCATCAATGACAGATGTAAAAGGCAATTTTATTTTCTATTGCTTACAACTGGGGCATTTTTTAATTCTAGTGTCTATTTCAAACCAAGATTTACAAAGAAGGCTGAATTTAATAGGAGAATGTTATTAACTATTACAACAATTATTGCCTATGAGATGATATAAGATCTCCTGAGCTTATAAATGGAGCTTTATAAGCAGTCTTTGGGAATTTTGATATGTCAATTGCTATTCGACAAAGAGAAAAACTTAATCCAAGTTTTTTTTTCACTTTTGTTACTTGTTGAAAATTAATTATTACTTTATTTTGTTTACAAAGCTATTTTTGTTGTCTTATAACTTGTAGTTCTTAGTAAGACCAATTCGGAATTAATGTTCTCGAATTGCAAAGGTTTGCAATTTGAATTCTAAGTTAATGTGTGAATACAATAAGTTGTGAAAAATATTGGAGCACATTTGATTTCATTCATTCCAAGAAAAAGAATAGATCTAGCACAAGAGATCGAATGACTTGGTCTTCATTGGTTACAATTTAAAGCGTCGAGAAAGGTATATTATTATTATTTTAATTTACATATAATTTTTTAATACTTAAATTTTATTATTTACTATTACTCTTAATAGAACAAGTAGTTCAATATATCAAAATTGTATTGATAATATTGATCTTTTGACGAATTGGGTTTCTAAGGAATTAGATTTGGTAAATGTGAGTAACTCGGAAGATATCTTATATGGAAAACATTGACATATCATTTGGTATTATAAATTTGAATAATGACGATGATGAAACTCCTCTCAATAATGAAAATTTTGTAACAAATGATAATTGAGGTCAATAAAGTTATAACGGGTATTTCCCCCTAGACGATTGAATGAAGTTCTAAATTTTTGTTTATCATCTTCTTTAATTTTACTTATATCTGATGTATATGTTAAATTCTATAGATACAATGTAACTGTAAATATTTTTGTTTCAGAATTTGCTTCTGCTTGGTTATTTCGTCATTATAAACTTTTGTTTTAAATTGTAATAGGTAGAGAGTTAAGGATATTTATTGTTCTTTTTATTTGATGTTTTGATATAATTATGATTTATTATATGATGAAATTGTAATATTTTAAATAATTTGTATTGTTCTTAATTTTATATTTATATGATAATTATCTTTTTTATATTAATTGTGACTATTATTTATACTTGAAATATATAAAATTAATGTTAATAAAATAAATAAATTATTCTTATTTTAAACTTTTATTATTATAATTTTTGGAGATATAGTTGATGTAAAATTATAAAAAATACAATACAATATATATACTAATGAACTGTTTGTAATTTAAAAAAAATCATGAATTATTTTATAAATTTTAAAATTGCCAAAAACAGTACCCAATATTGAGCGATACTGGCACAATATCATGCTAGAATCCAATTCAATATCAGGGTTAGGGTCCGCTTGGTTGAGCTTTTATCAGTAGAGCTTTTGTCAGTAGAGCTTTTCTGAGAAGAGTTTTTTTTAAAAACTAGTTGACTGTTTGGCTGTCAATTAAAAAAACAGCTTTTTATAAAGAGCTTCATACAGTAGACTGTTTGGCAACATAAAAATAAAAAACGCTTTTATTAATTGTAACTATATTTTATTTTATAATAAAATTATTTATGCTAAATAATTTTTAAAGTATACCAATATTCAAAGTACCATTTTGTAGGAAATAATTTAAAGAGATGTCTCATTTTCTTATAAGAAATAAAATTAATATGAAAAATTAATATTAAAAAATATATAAAAATTAAATAATATTATAATTCAAAAATAAATATTCGTGCTGTAAGGTTCTAGTATTTTATAGACTCCTACCCTGATAGAAGTTTGTCAAATACTCCATCTGTTTCATAATAAGAGTCGTTTTAGATATATTTTAATTATTCAAAATAAGTGTCATTCTTGACTTTGTATACATGTTTATAACATTTATTCCAAAATTAACCTTTCATTTCTCTCTCATCTTAATTATACAGATCACAATTTCTCTCACAATTTTATTTAAGATGCTTATTACCGAGGTAATTTTATGGAAGTATTAATAAGGGTATATCTATAATTTTATTAGCTTTCTTAATAAGCGTGTATTTTTTTAAAACGACTCTTATTATGAAACGGAGGTAGTGTATCCCTAAGTTCACATCCATACATATTAGAATTTTTAAAAAGAAAATACAATATGATCAAACAATTTGAAGTCGCACTGATCCCAAGTTGAAATAAATTAATAAGTTTTGAGTCCCGGGAAGCTCCAAAACTTCAAGGGCTTTCCTATTTTTTCTTAAACCTTTACATACCTCCTTTTAACTTTTTTTCACTTTTAGGATGACTTTCAAAATCTTTGCCTACTGTCACTAGCTTTCAGTTTGTCAAAGCTTATCTTGTCTAGCTCCTCGATAAGTGGCCCGTAGACTTTCTACGGTTGATATGTTTCATCCTTTCCTTCACGTTAATCCCCCGGGCATATTTCCTTGTTGATGCAGGCGAACGTCAGCGTTAAAAACGCAGACGAAGGTCTGCCTTCAACACTCATAAACATAAATTTTTTGGACAAAAAAAAAATACAAAGAAAAAGAACCAATCTAAGAAGATGAGAGGGATAAGAGAGTAGAAGAAACAAAACAGAGTCAGCTAGTGGTTTTATATAGAAAAAACGAAACAAGAGGAGAATAGACACTACTTGAAGTTTTATACGTAAGTGACAGAAAGTAATATAAAAAAACAACTTCCGAAAAAAGCTGTATTTGAGCTTTTAAAAAGGTTATTTCTACTTCAAAAGTGCTTTTAAAATTTACAACCAAACACCTATTTTTTTTTTAAAATAGCTTTTGCAATAAACAAAAGTGCTTTTAGACCCTTCAAAAATTGAACCAAACAGAAGCTAGTACGAAATTCATAACATTGCCTGAAGTTAAAATCATTTTCAGAATATTTATCTTATAAACGTCCACTGTATCTAAATATCATCTTATATTTTTATTGAAGAAAAATGGAAAACAGAACTCTGCACCCAAAGTAACTTCACAGTTTTGGTTTAATAAAAGCCTCAAATGGAGTAGATTGGCAAATAATTTAAATCAGGTATCTTTTCATCCAGTGAAAATTAGGAGGAAAAAAAACTTATTTCCGCTTCTTTCAATCGATATTCCCCATACTGGTTAAACGTGAATTGACGTTATATCAATGTTCATACATTTGGATTATTTCATTTTAAAATTACACAATTCCATTTTAATATTTAAAAAGAATAAATAGGGGTTAGAGAATATTATTTTCTTTGTTTAGTTAGGCGTTTAGGCCTTACATACATCCTACATTTTGTTTTCAATTGAAAATGATCCTCTTATAAGCATAAAAATCAAATTACTTAATATGATGTATCAACCATTAATCATCGTGTGTATTATGAATTTTATAAGAATATTAATTCAGAACATTTTTTTGGCTTTCACAATTAAATTGCAAACCTATATCCCATTCTCGGGATGTAGTTTAAGGTCAAATACTTGACCAAGCTGAAACCCCATATCGAGGACATGAAAACTAGCAACTTTTTTTTTCACCTAGTACGTAATAAAAACTAATGTGAAATCAACTATTTATGTATGTACAAGAGATCTAATACTATTATGCTTCAAATTGAAATATATTAGCATTTTTTGTGTACATAAATAAAATTATATTCATTTTTGTATATATAATATGGATTTGCTGGTTTTAATGATACAACTTGAAAACAATGACAAACTAAATACTTATGCTTACAATAATTAGCCAATAACCAAACCACTCTATATAATACTTGAAACTATCGTCAACTTTTGAAATATCCAACTTTAGTAGAATTGCCATCAACGATTAGTTAGTGTATAAGGTTACAATTTTTTTTTCTTTTTAAGAAATTACAAGGTTACAAATTTTACATGCATCTTAATGAAAGTTTTCTAATTTGAACCCTTTTTAATTATTCAAATACCCTAACTAAGGTCTAAAACAAGAAAAATGCTAACAAATGAGAAAATTAATTTTGTATAAATATGTATTTATTGCAAGGAATTCAAAGAAAAGGATGGTAACGGCTCATGTTGGGTTGGATTAGATCCAAAATTCAAAATAAGAAGGATAATGAGTCAGATTGGATTAGAGTCATCCTTAGTCAGGTTCAATCCAACCTTCCTAAGGTATGACCCAACCTTGATTCAGAACTTGATTAATTCGAGTTGCACCTCATTCTAGTCTGGTTCATATAATTTGAGCCTAATTCTAATTGAGTTTTGGATCGTCTAAAATTTGCTCAAAACTCAAAAGTCCATAATTGCCTACACTCTAACAAGAAATTGACCTGACATCATTTTGTCATTCCTTTCCATCGAGAGTGTCATCACCAACTCACTATTGCCTCCGTTGTGTTATGAGGGGAAGAAAGTTGATCATTATCATTCTACAAATTAAATAGTACTCTCGATTAACAAAGGGTTAGAGAAACTTTCTAGTGAGGTATTAGGTATAAAATAATGGCAATGCTTGATTATACTTTTGAATTTGATATTATATGCTTAATCAATTCTTTTGTTGTTTTTGATGTTGAAATATTTTTTTCTTTATCCATAGATAATGAGTTTTGATGTATTGGGGTATCGCACCAACAACCATAAAAATTTGAATGCAAAAGACATCTTTAGTTATTCAAAAGCATAAAGAATGTATAGTAAGGAAGGGTAATTTATGAAATTAATAAATTAATGGGAAGACCATTGCCATATTTAATAGTGGCAATAATAGTTACACCAACACCCAAAAGAATTTGGATATAAAGTGTAAGAATTCCAAGTTCATTAGATTACTAATCACCAATCTAAGATAGAAGTTTTCAGATAGACAACATAACTACAGAGTGAACTACTAAATAGGTAGGATATATTTTAGAAAGATAAAAAGACGATCAAGAAAGTTAATCAAAAGGATTATTGTTGGACCAAGGGAGGTTCTTGTCGATATTTGGATGATAAAAATATAATTACTACCAATGAGGTTATTATTTTAACGGAAAGTAATATAAAAAGAAAATGAAGTTATAAATTCAAAAAGATATCTTATAAAGTTAACAAAGAGAAATTGAAGTTTACAATTGTCAAAATAAAGATCAAATCTAGAACAAAAGGAGATCAAGACTTATCAAGTTCATCCTTTTCTAATATATTTTAAATTGTAATCTCACTTTGTCAAATTAATGTTTAAAAAGGCTCACCATGCACAAATATTTCATTTTACTTTATTGCATAAGTCTTTCCATCCCTCAAAAGGCATTGAAGCTTTTGATTGTAATAGAAAGGCCTCTTTATCTTTGAAACAAACTTTAGGGAACATTTTGGAAAGCATTTAAATCATAATTACATTAAAAAAATTGACTTTGAGTGTTTGTGGTTGTTAAAATAATATTTTTGTAGGTGATTGATAGGCCTATATGGGTTAGTAGTTGATTAATATAGGTTAAAGTTAATAAATTTAATGTAGCATAAGTTTGTAGTAATATTCATTGATAGATTAGTTGACCAATATGCCTACTTGTCGACTAATGTCTCAATGGCTAGTAAAAATAGTTATTTTACTTATTGGTTTTTACATCAAAAAGCATTTGGAAATATTTTACATATATTTTTAAGTGTTTTTTAATCATCTGAGCATTATTGTCTCATATTTATGTCGGTGAGCATCTTTAGAGTTATTAAGTGATAAAGTAAGGAATTTTGGGTTGTAATATTTGGTTAGGGCATTATATTGTTGTATTTGGGGTATGTTCTAAGTGAGAATAAGGTTTCTCTTCATTTTAGAGGAAGAATGTAAAAGGCTTCCTATTTGCAGAGAAAGATTGTATAAGGTTATTCTTTACTTTGAAAGAAGAATTATAATAGAATTTTAAGAAGAATCATGGGAGTCGACATAGATTAGGGTTGTTTATTAAATCACTATAAATTGGTTTGCATTGTCTCTTCTCTATCCTCTTTAAATTATTATCCAATTTTTGATTGACTTATGTTAAACAATCCATTTATAT
>JANIJH010000005.1:37500961-37513943 GCA_024520975.1 Erythroxylum areolatum | reverse complement strand
CTAAACTACAAAGTGTGTAATAAAGTGGTTTGCAAAATCCTAAGTGGGAGCTTAGGTAGAGGACGTAGGTCTTAGCACCGAACTTCTATAAAAATAAAAATTACAAAAAGTTTTAAGATCTATTCAACCCCCCTTTTAGATCGCTTTCAGATTTATGCGTGATTCCTTCTCTGCTATGCTTTTGGTTTGGTTTTTGTCTTGTTTGGGTTTGTCACAGTGGTTGTTTGCATGGGTTGTCATACATGACATCTTCATCCTATAGTGGTGAATTAATACTGGTATTTGCATGGATCAACCCATAATTTGTAGTGACAACTTTCAGACCATTTCAAAGGAGCGGAAATTATTGGGAAGTTGTTCTTGTCTATCTCAAGTGTATTCAGTTTTCGTTCTTTATTATTTTAATAACTTGAGTTATTCGTTTATTGTTCTTTCATTAAAAAATTGATTGAAAAAATCCTCTGTTGAAGTTAATACGAGATGATCATATTATTGAGTGTGAAATTCTTTCACGGATAGTGAAGACAAGGGATAGTGTCAAGAGTTGAGTGATGTCAGCTCAGTAAAGTCTTGTATAAAACTATTGTCAATAGTGAAAGAATTAAACTGGGTAAAGACTCCGCAGATGTAAGCAAGATATACCGAATTATATTACCAAATCTTAGTTTTGTTTATCTTTGGTGCTTTTAATCTTTTTTATTTTTGTATTTATCATAAATGAATTGGAAAGTTTGTGAAACAATCACCCTTTTGATTTTTTCACTTTCCTCGGCAGTTTTGTCCTAAGACCAAACATTAAGGATAAACTCATTTCAAAGAAACTACGTGAGGTGAGTCCATCAATACATCATGCAGAAAGATAGTGAGTGATTCCAATCGGGAAGTAAAATGGCGTGGACTAGTCTAGGATAAAATTCTGCTCCCAAAGCTTCACATACACTATGGTTGGTACCGAAAACCAGACTTCCCACTTTAGAAAAGTTGAACAAGTATTCAACTATCCCTAATTAGTGCTCTCTTTGTTTATCCTCTAAAAAAACCCTTAACCACCTGTTGTTTCAATATGATTACACATATGCCACTTGGATTGAGATGTTGTGTAGATGTATTATGGACGGTGCTCCCAACACTTAGCAAGAAATACTAGATTGGTGCTTGGAAAACAACCATAAGAAGGAAAGGGATGGATGGATATTTGGTGTCACCGTATTGTATGCAGTACTCAATTCCATTTGGAACAAAAGAAACGGGAGAATTTTAGTAAATCAATCAATGGGAAAGCAGAGAAGTTTTTATCAGGACCCTAGTCAACAAGATAAGATGCCACATCTATTTGAACAAAGACAAACTCAACCGTAGTTCACATGTCTCCCCGAAGTAGAACATGAGTTAACATGTAGATTAGCGCCTCTGTCTGTGTAATACTAAGGTTGGAAACTAGCTAATTCTAGGGAAGGAGTAATCTAGTTAGCATCAAACGAGCTAGATATTGTATGATATTACATTTCTTTTAAATTAAAATAAGAATGAGTTTAGTCATAGGAAGACTAAATCTCCCACTTCAAATATAAATTCATGAAACAAGAGGGTAGGTAATGGCTTAATTAATAATGCCATTTCAACTTGGTGCCGCAACCAAATAGCGTGTGGGAGACCCAGACCAAGAAGGACGAGCGTTACGCAAATCTTTAATCCTTGGACCTTGTCAACTCCGTCCAATGCTACTAACCACTAAGTACCGTTTTGTTAAAATTTATACTAAGAAGGAGTCATCTTGTTAATTCAAATCTAGATACTAAAATTTTAATGTAAAATTTAAAATTATATTATATGCCATTGATTGAACTTTTCTTTTGTCTCAAAACGAACAGTAACACAACACCCATATTCGTTAGTTATTTATCAACCTCTCTCTCTGTACTTTGTAACGAGCCTTCTCACCACTGCACACTCCTTCCCCTGATAAAACCAGCGCAAGCAGCTAGGCGCCTCCATCGAAAAACATGCCTTCATCTTCGTTCACCTCTCTCTGACCGTCGCCGTTGATTAAAAATGGAGGCGCCGTCATTTGTTTCCAAAGCAAGGACCGCCTTCCATTCCGCCGCGGCTAAAGCGGAGCGTGTTCTCACCGATATTAAATCCGACTTTATCTCCGATCGCTCTGGTCCTCTCTGATTTTCTACCTTCTTTTCTGTTTTATCTATTTTTCCCCCTCCTTTTTATCTTCCTCATCTTTTTCCTGCCTTTTGCGTTTCTCTTTCACTGTCCTATTTTGACCTCGGTTTTTGGAATAAAATTGCGTGTGTGTCTGCTCGGATCGTTGACTTTTTGCCTTTTGTCTTCCTTTCTTTCTTTTCATTCGGAGAAGATTCGGAGAAACATTCACCTGAGGAGTCGGGAAAAGAATTGGAAGACAATTGTCTGAAGAATGTCGCCGAGTCAAAGGTGAGTTATTTTTGTTCCTTCCTTTTTTTCTCCCAATTCTAGCGTTTTTTTTTTCCTAATTCAACGGAATGGATTTTCTCTTTCTATTGGTTTCATCTGGAGTGCAAAATTTTTGTTGGAAAACTTGTTTTTACTGCGATGCTCGAAATGTTTTGTTTGGTCGCCGAGAAGAGAGAAAACATGGAAGCTTCTCCCTTCAGATTGGGTTACAGATTGTGTTCATTTAAGTTAATCCGAAAGGTTTTCTTGTTATTTAATATATGTTCTTTTCTTTTTTTAGATTGGGTTGCAGATTGTGTTCATTTAAGTTAATCCGAAAGGTTTTCTTGTTATTTAATATATGTTCTTTTCTTTTTTTGTTGGTTTCTCAATATCGTTTTCTAAATTTTCTTAGCGACCAATCAGGCCATGAACTTGGCTCTTTAGAGGTGATTTAGTTGTACATTTGGATTATACATTGTTGTGTTCGCTAGAATGTTGAACGTCGAGGCGTGCTTGTTTGATATTTTGGTTTTGATGTTATTTTTCATTTTTGTTTTGTGTATACGTTAACAGTTCAAAGCGTAAGTATTCTCGTTTTTTATAGTTTTTCTTAGATTTCATAATATGTTGCGAGCAAAACATTGAGAAAGCTGCTTTCTTCTTGTTAGTCACTCCGTAATTGTTCTCATGGGGGAATTTTGGCGTGATTTTAGGGTAACAAAGAAGGAAGGCACTCCAAATGGAGACCTTCACCTATAGGGACAAAGCAGGATTGGCAAGATAAATTCAAGAACATAAGGATAGGAAAGAGACCTCCTGAAAGTCATTCAGAGAAAATCGAAAATTTGCCAATGGCTGTTCCTTATTATGATGAGAACTTGTACATTTTGAACATGAAGAATGATGCTGAGGGAAAGGTAATGGTGACTCTAATATGTTTTGTGTTTGTGTGAAAGTTGATCTACCAGGTATCATGGTTTCGATAATTCTATGGTATATGAGATTGATTTGAAATGCTGTTTTTAGTCGTTTCATTAATAGTAGTAATTTGTTGATATATGGGTGCCTTAACTTTCTATTTTTGTTTGTCGTATTTGGTCCTAATTTATTTTTTATATCTTTTCTATATTTTCTTCTTTCTAATTTTGTAATTGATATTGGCAGAGTTCCCAAATTTCTTACATATTAGAAAGATTGAATGGCACCAACCAAGATGCCATTCCCTCATCATCTGTCTTGAAGCAATTGGCCATAGCTGTTGAGTAAGTTCTTGTTTTAGTTTGTATAATTTTTTAATTGAGAGTATTCCAATGTAGCATTCTGCTCAGGGAATAGTTGCTGGCTCCAATTGAGATAATCTTTCCATTGCTTTTCTTTTTATTCTCTTCTACATAACATTTTAAGACGTATTGTCTCTGTTCTTCAGTGCTGGCAAGAATTGTAAGTCAATGAAAGATCTTTTGGCATCATGTGGTGGCTCTTCACCAATCAGGGAGAGGGCAAGCTTAAGCCTTGCGGCTGTTAAGTCACTCGTGTGCCGTGACAAAGAGGATAAACTCACATCTGAGCTTGGTGATGATGAGAAAGTTTCAGCGCTGATGCAATCATTATTTGATGCAGGTAGAAGGTCATGTTGAGATTTTTCTTTTCATGATTAACACTACCTTATGTTCTTTTGCGCTATCCTGTGATGATCTTTACTTCCGTTGTAATATTTGCAAGATATTCGCAGAGGGAAACTTTCTCAGAAGGAATGTCAACTCTGGCTCTGAAGCATTGTTGTTAGCAAAAGACATTCATGGTGCTCCTCCCATGGGCTTTCTTGTTAAACTATCTGAAGTAATTGGAAGCTTTAAAACCCTCCGGAAAATGGCATTATTGTGGTGCAAAGTTGTTTCCGAGGTAAGTAAGTATGTTGTGATTAAAAATTGGCAGGGAGAAATTAGTGGATTTTGTTTTAGTATCTGAACTTCTATTTTAATTGCTGAATTTGTCAGAATTTATCCATTTGGAAATAAATAACATAATCTTGATGAAAACTCTTTGGTTTTCCATGCGGAACTACGTGTAAAATCTTAAGATGCTGTAAACAATTATCATGCAGAAGGAAAATAGTATTCTACCTTTGACAGCTGCCACTACATCCTAGAGTTTGCCTTCTTCGAGATAATTAGTAATTTGTACTTATATAATTGTTTTACATTCTATGTTAATTTAATATTGGAATATTACCATCCTATATAATTATAGCTTGCTCATACGTGTGTATTTGATCTTTGAACACATGCAGCTGAGAAGACATTGGTCTGAAGAACTTCATATAGCTGGTGTGCCTCTGGATGAGGTGCCAGATTTAAAATGCTGTCTTCTGTACCAACAATTTCAGGTTATAAATTGTTGCCTTTCCAGAAAAATACGTCGTGATCTAGCCATAGAGTCACTAGAATCAATTATGAAGGATGCTGGTTTACAAACTGAAGAATCAACAATTTTGAAAGGCCCAGTTGTTTCAAGCCATATCTTTTGTGCTAGAATAAGCAGTGGAGAGCTTGTTCTGAGATTGGGAGCTAATTGTCCAGCGGGTAATTTGACCATGTTAGAAACTGGGGAGCCCATATACGCTCCAGTTACCCAGGTTTGGCTAGCAAGTAGTTCAGATGATAACCATGTCTTGGAACCTACTCCAGTTGTTCATATCAAGGTGCTTCTGCTTATGTAGGAAGGACCATTGCTTACTGAAGATCTCATCAAAGAAACAGAAGAATTTGTGCTACGAACAGGCAGGTTAGTTTGTTGAGTTTATAACATCTTATTGGACAAATTGTATCTTAATTGCCAGTCTTTGTACAATTTGTGACAGTTCCTTCTATTTGCACCTTTTTATGATGAATCTGAAACCCTTCCTACGTTAAGGTTTTTATACATTTCTTGAGTGAGAAGACTCAAATAGTCCCGATAAATGCAATGGTTCAAAGGTCTATATGCTTTAAATATGTGCCATTACATTCTTGTTTGATCATGTGCGGAAAATGTCTAGTACTCCAGTCTTACGGTTGGTTGACTATCTATCTGATAAGTTGATGATATAGAAGATAGTAATTGAGGTTAATGAATTGCAATATTTGTTGTGATTAGTGTTGGTGCTGGGTGTTCTCAACTCCTGTCAGACATGCAGGCGTTCAAGGTATATTTCTCACAAAAAGAAAATTTGCCTTTTTTACTTACAAAATGTATGTACTTACAATACATGCATTAGGCTGCAAATCCTGGTTGTATCTTGGAAGATTTTGTAAGATGGATCTCCCCTCCAGACTGGATGGAAAATGACTCTAATGATGTGGCTAAAGAGTCTACCAGTGGATTTGATTCATCTTATTCAAAAGGGCAATTAAGTAGTCGAATGCAAAAAGAAGGTTATTCTCATTCTTTTGTCCCATAAGTTGCTGATTCCTTGACTCTTTCTGAACATCAAGGTTAACAAGTTAAAATTTTGAATGGTGCTGGATGTTCATGTCCTTTATTTGGATATCACCTAGAAATACATCTGCTACTGTGTAATCCATTGTACTTCAATTTGATCTATATAGGTATAGTTTGTCTAAAGTGCAAATATTGCTTTGTGAACTTTTACATGTTGATGGTAGGTAACTTGTGGCGTGAACTATGGGAAACATCTAAGCCAGTGCCAGCTGTTAAACAGGCTCCACTGTTCGATGAGGATTTGGCAGTGTATGTTGAAATGGCAAATGTTCCATCTTGTTTAGATTCTAATTTGTTACTAAAGTTACAAAAGCTTGGTGTGTCAAATCTGCAGGGAAGGTATACTGAACGACTTGGAGGATATCTCACCTTATGAGCTTTTTGAACAACTGTTTATTGCTTTGGTAAGATGGTTATTCAAAAGCAGAAGTTATTGTCATACACAGGGCTATGCCAGAGTAAATGGGCCATAACTTATTAAATCCCTGCCATCCATGTTATCTTATTACTTTGCCACAGAAAATCCGTCATTGTTCAGTTTAACAACAAATATTTTATATGTTGATGCTAGACATTCATATTAATCACGTCAGCTCCTTTTTTATAAATTTCCCTTGGTGTCATTTAAGACTTGTCCCTTTTTTGTTTTTCTCATCTCTTCCTAGTCTCTTATATTTATTGACTCCTGGATTTGATGCATACAAGCAAGAAAGCCTATACCGTTCTCCCAAGTAGATTAGGAAATGCTTAAAATCAGAAAAGAACAATTTCACTTCTGTTACTTGTTTTTCCAGTGTCAGTTGAGGCTTCTTATTCTAATGTTTGCATTTTTGGATAAAGTCAAATCATGAACCTTCTGTCTTCTTTTCTTTTAATGATGCGAGATCTTCTAAACATTTCAGCTTGGTTTGGGATTTGTAATGGCTGAGACAAAACTCTCCAATAACACTGATTTGTCAAAGCTTTTTCAAGAGTGCAAAGACTACATTATCATCACTTGTCAAGGAAGCAGTTGGGGGGAGAAATTGGATGATCTATGCCAGGTAACGTTTATCAATATATTCAATATCAACATTTTGTGCGACTCAGAAAAATGTTGTTTCTTTTGAATCTAACAAGTAGCTCAAGCTTTAATCTTTAATATAGGTTTACGAAACGGTCGAGGCCATGGTACTCAATCCGGACGAAGCCATGAAGACAGTGAAGCAGACAGAAGAAATTGCCAGTAATGGAGCTGAAATGAAACGTAGGTTCATGCGTCTGGGCCTATACTTTGGAAACAAGGATAAAACCCAGAAGAAAATATCACAAAAAGAAAATAATTCAGAGGAGAGCCAACCTCGGCAAGCATTTGCCAATTTCTTCGACAGTAAGTCATCTATATTAAGAAAGAAGCCTCCTAAGCCCGATGGAGTATCCCCACAGTGGCAGGAGACTTCCCCAGATGAGAGCGAATGGACAGTTGTGTAGCAATACCGTTCTGGTGCCTTTATATTCCTTCCAATCGTCCCGTTTTGGGCTTATAAAATGCAGCCTTGCGTTAAGTGTATAATATTTTGAGTACCTCATTGTTTTTCTGATGCAGAGAAAAGAAATAAGCAAATGAAATAGTTTCTTTCTGGTCCACTTCTCTTTATTTCTTTGGGCACTAATGCTATTCCATCGCATTTCAAACAACTATGTCACTTGATGACATCATCAGTCTATTCAGGACTTGCATGTTCCAGCGTAAACTACCAACAACAACGCCCAAAATAGCAAAGACTAGACGTTTCATAGTGTCCTGTCCTGGCACTGCTGATTCTATCTGCTCTCACTCTCCGGTTCATCGTCGGAGGAACCGCCGTCATCCACCGCGGTGTCTTCGTCCATCGTATAATCTTTGGAGATGAAACTTGGTACAAGAAAATTGGCAATCCCATATACGAACAGGAGTAAACCTCTGCCCATCACAAGGAAGACATTGGATTAATGACAAGTATCATTAAGTACATAGATTTTCGCTATTTACTGCATAAGCTAAGTAACTAACCCGGTTTTAAACAAGACCGTTAGGTCACCGGCTCTATCTGGAGAAGTTGCTGAAAGGATGAAGTAATGGGCGATGCTAGCCCTTGTCGTCGTTGGGCGACACTGGAGAACCCTCCTTGCGGTGGGTTCTTGGGTGGAACTTACTAGGAACAAGCTTGCCTTAGTTGGATACCTAGGTTTGGTCCGCCTTTGCAAGGTAATGATTGGAGACTGAAACTGGAGCTGGAGGGACTTCATGTGCATTCCTTGGAGAGTGAAACCGTTGAACTGTGGATAACGTCGCAAGATATTAGCTATTCCTTTCCTCGGCTTCCTGTAATGATCCAAGTAACTTGTGGACTCAAAAACTATTATATTGGGTCGGGTTGAGCTTTTGACTGGGCTGTAAAGTACTTTAACGTCTACTCTTTTTCAATCACACCTTAATTATCTGTTTCAAGTATTTTCCACGGTTCATTTTTCATTTTCTTCGTTTCCGTGCTCCATCCTAAATAATTCTTTCAAACGGTTGGCACCTATGCGTTGATTTATATTTTACAGTCTATCGCTTTGGTTGTAGTTTAGTGACAAATTATTTAAAGACATTCTTTATCTTGTACATGTTTAAATGTATACGATAAAGTTTATGTCTAATCGAAACATTGTATGATGAAATGATTGAATTATATGGAAAAGTTATGCACGAAAAGGTTAGTCAAAACTATTTTGACATTCTTAAATATTTGGGCGGTCATGATGCATTACTAGACGCCAGTCTTAATATATGATTATAAATTATTTAATTGAAGAATTAAAGATAAATTAAAAGGAGTTTCAATTTATCTAATTTTATAATCATTGCCAACATATTTGAGAACCTAATGGGTTTTACATATATAATTGATTGAAGAGAGCAAAATTAATTTAATCAAGTTGGACTTGATTGTAAAGTTTAAGAAACTTTATAATTAAACATGAGATATTTAATAAATAAGGATTAATACGAGATATTGAATCTTATATAGGCATAATTGATATTTAATTAAAATTATTTGTAATTCTAATTAAGTTTAATTGAAATTAGAATTTAATTTAATTAATTTACTAAAACGTCCAAAGATTATTATAAATAAGCTTAAGCTCTATAAAACTAGCACTTCTTACTTAACTCTCTCTGTAAGAGTTACAAAGTTCTCTCAACTCATTCTGCGGATATAGTTAGAGGCCGGACATTTGTGTGGCTACGGTGGTTGAGACGGATCAATTTTGGAAACAGTTCGAGAGATATGAAAAGACAAATATTAAGCTTCGAAATAAGGTGCAAATTAAATTTAGCTTTATTACTATTCATATTAATCATTTTATAGAATTAAATAGATCTTGGTTTTCGAAAAATCAAAAGTCACAAAAAAAATTCGTGATTATTTCGCTGCAGTTGGAGTCGGATCTCAACTCGGTTTTCTAACAGTAGTATCAGAGCGATTTTATTTCTATAATTTGATTAAAATGTTTGATTGCTATTGGTTATAATTTTGGGATTGAATTGTAAAAGATTTGCAACCAAAATCTAAAGGCGTTTCAGATTAATACTGTATAAACCCTAAAGCCAATTAATTAAGAATATAAAATTCTAGGATACACTTGTTGTTTGCTTTTCTGGATATTGTCGAAGAAGTTGTATGAGTTCTGGAAATATGAATGGAATCCATCTCAAGAGATGCAGAAAGCTAATAGATAGGCTCCTGCAGTGTAATTTGGGGTTCACAAATCCAAAGCACTCCTTGTATCCATTACCAATGTACACGCATCCATCATATTAGGAAATTAAACTATTTCCACACAACTAGAATGTCAGTAGAACAAGACAAAATTTGATAACGAAGTCCGATCAAATTATACCTATGTTTTCGGGGCTACTGCATACCCTTTTTATTAGGGAGAAAAACAATACTCACAAGTGTTTACACTCAACACTCAACTCACTAGTGTTTACACACACTCTCAAACCCTTACCCCAATACATCCCAAAATTACCCACAAAAAACTTACTACTCTTAATATTTCTCTTACTCACCAAAGAAGGAGAAACTAAGAGTTAATATTTTGTTTTCTTTTTTTTTGGATAATCTAAATGGAAAGGGGAGGGGGTTTATTTATAGTTGTTGAGCCTCCCCCCTCCCTCACTCACTTTCAATATGGGACAAAGTCCTTTACAAAAACTAACAATCTCCCACTTGAAGACTGATTTCAATATGTCTTCACACCTGATTGATGCAGTAGCTCGTCTAAATTTTGTCATTCTTATAGGTCAACTGAAGTCGATTGTCACCACCTTGGTTAGCATGTCTGCCGGGTTCTTGCTTCCAAGTATCTTCTCAAGTGTTAACACTTCATCTTCTAACAAGCACCTAATGAAATGATAATGAACACCGATATGCTTGGTTCTGGAGTGGAATGCTGGATTCTTGGCCAGATGAATTGCACTCTAACTGTCACTATATAGCACATTTTCTCCTGCATGAAACCTAACTCTGACAGCAAATTTTGAAGCCAAATCATCTCTTTGCCAGCTTCGGTTATTGCTATGTACTCAGCTTTTGTAGTGGATAATGCACTAATCTTCTGAATCTGCGATATCCAACTCACAACTGTTATACCTATAGTGAAGATGTAACCGGTGGTGCTCCTTTTTCTATCAACTTCACCTACATAATCTGAGTCAACATAACCTTGTATTTTTATTTCTCCTTTGCCAAAGTACAGGCATTTCTTGGCAGTGCCTCGAAGATATCTTAAAATCCACTTTACTGCTTCCCAGTGGATTTTTCCTGGATTTGCCATAAATCTGCTAACTGCTCCCACTACATGACCTATGTCTGGCTTTGTGCATACCATGGCATACATCAAGCTCCCAATAGCAGAGGCATAAGGAATCTTTAACATCAAATCTCGCTTTTCATTTGTCTGAGGTGACTGATTTTGGGATAGGCAAAAATGACTGGCAAGGGGTGTGCTGACTGGTTTAGCATTCGCCATATTAAACCGTTGCAAAACACGATTAATATATTCTGCTTGAGATAATTACAATTCTCCTCTCTGCCTATTTCTGGTGATCTACATCCCAATAATCTTCTTAGCTGGAACCAGATCTTTCATGTCAAATTCTTTTGACAACTGTTGTTTCAAATTTCTGATATCATCCATATTGGAACCCACTACTAACATGTCATCGACATAAAATAGCAAAATGATGTAACTGGACTGATATCTCTTGATATAACAACAATGGTCGACATTGCCCTTCAGGAAGTCTTCCCTATGCATAAAGTTATCAAACTTTCTGTAACACTGCCTTGGAGCTTGTTTCAGGCCGTACAAGCTTTTCTTCAACTTACACACTAAATGCTCTTTTCCTTTCTCCAGGAAACCCTTTAGCTTGTGCATAAATATCTCCTCATCCAAGTCTCCGTGAAGAAATGTTGTCTTCAGATCAAGCTGCTTAAGATGGAGATCTTGACTTGCGACAATACTTAACACTGTTCTGATGGTATTAAGTTTCACCACCGAGGAGAAAATGTCGATATAGTCTATTTCTTCCTTCTGCTTGAACCCTTTGACTACTAACTGAGCTTTGTATCTTTTGGAACCATTAAACTCCTCTTTGACCTGGTATATCCATTTGTTGTGGAGAGCCTTCTTTCCATTGGGTAACTTTGTTAATTCCCAAGTCTGATTTGAGATTAAAGATCTCATCTCATCTTTCATTGCAAGCTCCCACTTGCTGGCATCTTCTATTTGGCAAACCTCTTTATAAGACTCAGGCTCACCTCCATTAGTTAACAATAGATAATATGAGAATCTCCTATTTGGCACATGAGGTCGAGAAGACCTTCTTAACTCAGGAACAGGAGAGGTGGGCTGTGGTGATTCAAGTTGAGCTTCTTCTTCAACAATTTCCTCTGATTAAGGATTTACTTCCATTTTCCTCACTAGAAAATTTGGGATATTGTTGATATCAATAAATACAGGGTCTCTATGAGGGACTTTCTCCGATGCATGTCGATCTTTATATATCAGTTTTTCATTAAAGACCACATCTCTACTCTGAATGATCTTCTTGTTTTCTTCATCCCAAATGTGATACCCAAACTCATCCTTGCCATAGCTAATAAATGTACATTTATGAGATTTTGGATCAAGTTTATTTATGCCTTGATCACTGATATGCACATATGTTGTACAGCCAAATACCTTGAGGTGTGAAAGCTTCACATCTTTTCCACTCCAAACCTCCTCTGGTATCTTGTACTCTAATGGAACTGATGGACCTCGGTTGATGAGATAAGCTGCTGTGTTGACTGCTTCTGCCTAGAACTACTTTGGTAAACCTGATTGCATCCACATACTTCTAGCTCTTTTAGTTAAGGTTCGATTCATGCTCTCTACTACATCATTATGTTGTGGAGTTCCTGGCACAGTTCTCTATATTCTGATTCCATGCTCATAACAAAACTTTTTAAATCTAGTGTCGTCATATTCTCCACCATTGTCAGTTCTGAGCTTCTTTATTTTGAGACCCGTCCCATTTTCAACCATAGCCTTCCACGTATTGAAAGCATCAAATACTTCTAACTTGTGTCTTAGAAAGTAAACCCACACCATACGGGAGTGATCATCAATGAATGTCACGAAGTAGTGCTTTCCACCAATAGATGGAGTAGTTGTTGGCCCCCAAACATCAGAATGCACGAGCTCAAGTTTCTTTTTCTTTGGCGTTCTACCACCTGTTTGAAAGCTGACTCTCTTCTGCTTTCTAAGAATGCAGTCTTCACACGTATCAAGTTTTACTGACTGTAGAACTGATAGTTTTCTATAGGAATGCTTTAACTTCATTCCTTTTTCACTCATGTGGCTAAGTCTTTGGTGCCACAAGTTGGAATCTCCACTCCTTGTGCAACTGCAATTGAACAACATGCTCCAGTTATTAGGTAGAGAGTACTATTCTTCTTTCCTTGTGCTACAATCATTGCTCCCTTTGATACCTTCCATTCATCACTACGGAAAG
>JANIJH010000005.1:37474721-37489007 GCA_024520975.1 Erythroxylum areolatum | reverse complement strand
CCAAATTGTGGTCAGTGTGTGGTCGGTTTTGGGTCTGCTATGCTTGTGTGTTTCTGAATGTTGGGCCTCGGAGACGGAGTCCAACATTGTTTGGTAGCTTGTGTGTTTCCGAATGTTGGGCCTCGGAGACGGGGTCCAACAGATAGGGAATTACTTGCCTTGGTGCTATTTTTACAAAAATGGAAACACTATCTTTTGGGGCATAATTTTTTGTGAGAACAGACCATAACAACATCAAATATCTCCTCAACCAACATTTGACTACCAATGAATGGCAACGAATCCTTATGAAGTTATTACCATTTGACTTCACAATTATTTACAAAGCTGGACGGGAAAACAAGGGAGCTGATGCATTATCCAGGCTCCACAAAATGCTGAGTTGTTAAGACTTACACTTCCCATACCCCTTGATTTCTCCCATTGGTATGATGCATTGTTGAATGATCCTTATACCCGTAATATCATAGATAATATTGATCAAAATCCTTCTTCCCATTCTGATTTTCAATTAAGAGAGCACAAGCTTTATTTTAGGGAGCAATTAGTGGTTCCTTATAACCACCCTATTCAACAAAAGCTCCTTATTGAAGCTCATGATACTCTAGTAGCAAGACATGGGGACTACTTAAATACATTAAAGTGATTAATAGCTTCTTTCTTCTGGCCAAAAATAAAAAATTATGTGAAGACTTAAGTTCAAAATTGTTTAATCTGTCAACAAGCAAAATACCAAGCCTTGGCACCTGCTGGCCTTTTACAACCTCTACCAATACCAGAAAGAATATGGGAGGACATCTCAATGGACTTCATATCTGGTTTACCAAAATCTACGGGCTATGACACAATGCTAGTAGTAGTTGATCGCCTCAGTAAGTATATTCATTTTATCTCTATTTCTCACCCATATACTGCCAAGGTGGTTCCTGAAAATTTTTGCAGGGAATTGTACGCCTTCGTGGCATCCCAAGGTCCATTATTTCAGATAGAGACATAGTCTTTTTGAGTGCTTTTTGGCAGGAACTATTCAGAATCAGTAGCACCACACTAAAGGTGAGCTCTTTTTATCATCCTTAAACCGACGGGCAGACCGAATTGGTCAATTGCTACCTTGAAGCTTATTTGAGGTGTTTTGTTCAGGGCCAACCACGTTCTTGAAGTCGTTTTCTAGCATGGGTAGAATTCTCCTTTAATACTAGGTTTCATTTCTCCACTAGTACCACACCTTTTAAATTAGTTTATGGAAGCGATCCTCCTACTATTTCTCCATTTGTACAAGGTGAAACTAGAATTGCTAAACTTGAAGAACAACTTCTTGCTCATGATGATATGCTAACACTCCTCAAATAACACCTGTTGAAGGCTCAAATCAGAATGAAGCAGCAAGCGAATGCTCATTGGCATGAATTAAACTTTCAGATTGGTGATTCAGTTTTCCTCCATCTGCAACCATATCGGCAAAAGTCATTGGCTAGAAAAAGAAATGAAAAGTTGTCTTCGCGATTTTTTGGCCTCTATAAGGTCATTCAACGAGTGGGACCAATCACGTATGAGCTGGAATTACCAACGTCATCCAAGATACACCCCATTTTTCATGTCTCACTGTTGAAAGTAGCATATGGGTAATCTGCAACCACACCACCAGCAATGACGACTGGGAACTTGAGCTACAAATTAAAAAATTTCTTGCTCGCAGATAAGTACAAATAACCATACATTCCCACCTAAAACTATTAGTTAAATAGGTTGAGTGTCCTTTAGAGGAAGCTAGTTGGGAAAGCTATGATCTTATCAAGGAACAATTTCCTTCTTTCTGCCTTGAGAACAAGGCAAATTTCCAAGAGGATGTACTGATACGACACCTCCACCTTCGCTTCTTAAGATTTTAGTTTAGGAGGAAATTCAGAAAAGCACATGAGGATCACATGGGCCAAGATTTAGTCAAACAGTAGCTTGATTCCAACGCACATCTAGTAGTCATATCCCATTATTTTAGCTATTATGTTATTTTACTGATTGGCTTTATTTATTATTTATTATCTTTTATTGTTTATGTATTGCGAATCCTTAGGAATCTGTTATGAGTTGTTAGGAATCTAGCATTGTAAATACCTGATAGTTAGAGCAATTCAGTAGCTTGAACTATTAACTTATTTGTATTGGAGTTTAGTCCCTCCACATGGACTGCCTTGGGAGTTTAAGATCCTTGCTCTCAAATTTATCAATAAAAATTCATGCTATTAAGTACTTCTATTTTCATATTCTGGTCTCTATCATTGTACTTTAGCTAATTATATAAAATTTGATCCATTTTCTCATATGTCAAAGAAGATTGTAGCCTTATAAGCCAATAAGACTTGGACGGTGGAGAATCTTCTACCTGGAAAGAGACATATTGATTGCAAATAAGTTTACGAAGTGAAATACAATTCGAATGGAATAGTGGGACATTATAAGATTAGATTTGTGACGAAGGAATCCACTTTGATTGAGAACTTAGATTTCTATGAGACCATGCCAGTTGTAGAACTCATATCTGAATTTTCTTGGCAACAACTCACTATAAGAAAATGAGGAATTAGCGACGGAAACTTATCGATGGAAAATAAACCATTGAAAATTATCGATAAAAAATTCATATATATCGGTAAAGTTGACGGGAAAAATTTGATATAGCGGCAGTACTAATATCCGTAGCTAAATAAAGAGGGAAATCATTCCTGCAAAATTTACGCAAAATTTAGTGACGGTATAAGATGATCGTCAGTAAATAAGGGAGTTTTAGCGACGATATAAGATTTTCTTTCGTAAAGAAGGTGGAAATTATTAGCGGAATAAAAAATTTTAGAAAAAAATTACCAACGAAATTTTTTTGTTGGCAAATTCCATCAGTAAATTTAAACCAAATGACACCGTTTCTTTAACTTTAAATTGACCCAATAACTACCCCCCTTCTTCTTCCTTTCTTGCTGCGTCTTCTCTTTGTTTTTCTTCTCTCCGATTTCTTTGTCATGGACTCTTCTTTTGCGCTTTAGCGTTGTCTTCTTCGACCATTGTCATTATGTCTTTTAGTGGAGGTATTTTTTCAACTACTGTCATGTGTTTTTTCTTATATTGAATGAAAGTAAATTTGGTTATTTGATTACTTTCGTTTATTTGTGTAATTTGTTATTGGAAAACAACTTTAAGGTATAAATGTTAGTGATAGAAGGGATAAGACGAGATTTTAGTTGTGATGTTGGGATGAATTTCTAATGCATGTAAGGTGTTTGATGAAATGCCTATTTTTTTAAATAATTTCAGTTCTTTATTTTAAGTTCTATTTTAGTATGAAATTTATAATTTCAGTTCTTTTACTTGAAATATGATATTACTTAGTTAAGAGCTTAAATTCTAAGTTTCATACATCTCAAGAGTCAAAATGAAGTGGTTTTACAAATTGGTTTTTGTGACATTTAAATACGCGTTGCAATAACACCAAAGAAAGAAAAGAACAAAACATTGTTACAACTGAAATTGAGTTTGTGGAGACAATTTGCATTTAAGTATATATATGAATTGGAGATATTAAAAAGATAAAATATATGTGAAGTTATATACAAATGAATAACCATGGGATTGATATCATAGTAGCAATTTTCTCAGTTGAGGCTCGATGATAGTGGTTCTTGTTCATTTACTATGATACTGGAATGTATAATCTTGTGGAGCTTTTAGTCTTATAACTTTAGGTAAAGTACAAATAGTAGTCTAACTGGCCTCTAGGGCATTAGAATATTTTTATTTGAAATACCAAAACAAATATATTATATAAAAGCATATATTTAAATGTGATGTAAAATTTATATATTTACTCAATGCAAACAATACTACTAGGTTTGGTAAGAATCGAGTTAAATTTGATTGAGAGGAAAAAGTAAGAAGTAGGGTTCTAAGAAGGGCATACTAAATACAAAAATAAGAAATGAGAATGGTGTTACTATTAGTACCATGTAAATAAAAAAAAAAGACATATGGACTATTATTTCAGATTTTTTTAGTGTTGAAATATCGAATGACAACATCAGTAGCATGTATCTATCTCAAATATCATATTAGATTTGGTTATTGCACACTTGCTTATGGTATCATCAAATCATCAATTCCTTTCGGTTTAAGATTGGTTTTTTAGAAAATCTTGTTTGTTTTGTGATCCCACTTATTATATGTCATTTTTGTATAATTGTACGGAGTTATTTGTATTTCTATTTCTTCAAGTATTGTGAACCAAATAACATAAAGATAATTTTGTCTTTATCAAGCTCAGGTGAGTATTTAAACCTACTCTAGTTTTACAAACAAAATTTTACATCTGTTGATCCTCAATAGTGCTAGAAGACTAGCATAATTTTTTGTGTGTGGATTCTTAAAGAAACTAAACTATTCAGAATATTGTTTCTAGCTCCCATCAAAATTGATGATAGTAGAACAAAGAAGATGTTGTCAAGCTTTCTATAGAAGTTTGGCTGTATATTGATTTTGATACTCTTAACCGTAGGGAGAAAAGAATAGAGAAACAATTGCATACATCTGTTGTTACATTTACTACTATTACAATGGGTAATATTAGATTGTCTTTATTCATTTAATGTCGGGATTTTTTTAATTTTTAAAATTATTTACTGATGGAACACCAAAAATGTTGGTAAAATATAAGATATTTACTGACGAAACAAAAGTAACCGTTGGTAAATTTACCTACAGAAAGAAAAATGTCCATCGGTAAATTACCTGTGGCCGTTTCTCCGACGAAATATTCCGTCGTCAATTTTTATTACCGACGAAATTCAAATATTTTCTGTCGATAATTTCTGTCGTTAAGTGACATTTTTCTTGAAATGACTTTCTCAAAAGGATGAAAGCTACACCACACTGAAAGACATGAACAGGGTCTTTTAGCACTGTAATTTGTAGGAAGAGATTTACATAAGTTTGCCTACGAGTTTGTTGACAGATAGAGGCAACAAAGTTCATCGACTTACAAAGTGAAACCTTTAGGTATTATGAAATTGGTTCTTCAAGTTAACAACCTTAAAAAAATATGAACTTGTGCAGCTATTCACATATCGCAAAGGTAAAGTCTCCGGATTCCTTCTTGAGTGCACTGAAGTATACTATAATTAACGAGAATTTATCATTTTCGGTTGAATGAGAATGTGGATAAGCGTGGCATATGACGATACTTTGGAAGTGAAAATGATAGTAGGTTCAAAAGCTCTCAGTGTATGTCGATCGGTGGTTGGTTTGTGACTGTAAATTGGGACAGCAGGTATGTAGAAATTAACAATCAATAAGCAGCCCATTTGTGGTAACTTTTCTTTACAGTTTTGAATAATGATCATCAGACATCAGACATCAGCCCCAGTCCCCACCAACATTGGAAGTGTAACGTTTTTAACTGACTACATATTTAATGTCACTATTCCTCCGCTAGCAAACAATGTATAGCATTTACACCCCTAATATATATAGTACTTATTATAAATATGAATATATTTATAATATATTATAATTATCACGTTAACTATACTCATCATCATTATGAATGATATTTTTTATTTTATTTGCATTACATGTATTTACATTATTTCTCGTATTTATCCTTTGTTCAAAAGCTATATATAAATGATTTTCATATTCTTCATAAAGCCATTTATCTTGGTTGAGTTATCTATATTACTTACTATCAAAATCAAACGTGGAAAATTTCCAAAACGGTACTAATCTACACCAAGCTTAATCTTACTTTTTGCCAAATTCTTGTCAACCACGTACAGGTTTTCTATCTTTACTCTCTATATTGCATAATCTCCACTTCTTAATCTCTATTTGTTTGTGTGTGTGTGTGTATATATATATATATATATAATTCAACTGCTTAACTAGAAGTGATAATTTAAACAGACAAGAGTGTCTTTCAACTATTAATTAAGGGATGGAATGCTTCAAATGAAGACGGTGGTTTGACTTACGTAAAATGGCTTTCGGTTGCATACTTTCAACCAACCTATTAATGAGAATATTAGAAGTGGTTGGGATAGAAAGGCCATAAACTCAATTTGTCAATTTGAGGGATATATCATGTAAATACTTTATTCCTCATACGTAAAAGCATAAAAGTTGACCCATTTACAGATCAAAAAGAAAGCGATCGCTCTTTCCTCTATTTAATGTGTAATGGTTACGGAATCGAGTCACGAGTAGTATACTGCTTTACATGATTACATCCCAGCTTTACGTGAACCACATTAACATTTTTCCTTGGTAGCTCCAGGTTCTCCTTCTGCCTAAGACATAAATTCTTGTTGATAGAAATATTCCATTATTGCATTTGGCATCAACTCTACAATTATTATGCAGATATTGTTCATATGCAATAACTAGCTATTGAAACGTACCTGCTAACAAAAATTAGCCTGCACAAGAACTTTATTATCATGAATTTACATGCAGCTTCTTATTCATTTTTCTCTTGTATATAGATTTTTCCAGTTCACCATCATTTTGGTATTGTAATTTTTTAGCACTACCTTTAGCCAAGTCTTTGTAAAACTAATCTGTAATGCGATAATGCTTAGTAATTATGTTCGGGGATGAATATAGCAATTGTTAAGTATTTGTGAATAGCATGTCATCCAGGAAGCAAAAGGAAATAAATATAGTAGCATTTTATACAACTAACAGCTGCAATTGCAAAAGGAAAAATACAAATTCAATACCAGAACAGGTTCTAGGATTTCTTTTGAGACTAAAAAGCTGGGGAATTCAGGAGCTACGGTTCCTATAAAATGGGCAATTTGAGTAATCAGAAAGGGTTGCCAACTTTGTCAGATTGCTTTCAATTTATTATCCCGTTATACCTCAACCTATATCTATATGGCTATATCTACCTATATATCATATAGTCATTTGAAGACAAATATATCTATATGGCTATATCTCATATATATCATATAGACATTTGAAGACAAATATGATCGTGTGAATAAGGAAAACTTACTTCCAACCTTTCAACACTTACATTTCTTTGTATTAATACTTACATTTCTTGGTATTCAAACGTGCGAAGAATTTATTGCTTGGTCTCTCGTTTCATAAACCTTTCATTCCGATCCAAAGCATACCAAACTCTTTATTCACTAATTAATTGTGTAATTTCCACAGCATCCCGTACTTGTATTTAAAAGTTTAACCTTGTTTGTTGCTTGCATAATTTTTTGATGTCTAGATGCAAGGTTTCAGTTTCTATTAATTATGTTTAATTGACTAACTGAAGTTTGAACCTCTTTATTGCTTGATCAATTTTCCCTAGAGGTTCCAACTTGGGATATGCAAGTGCTGTGATATTATTAAGATATATATATATATATATATAATTATTAGATTTGGCCATATTAAGGTCGGTTGTATAGCTAGTCTTAATAACATACGCGATGTCAATAGTACTAGCAATAATAGAATTTTTATGATGTCATTATAAATAATTCATAGTACATGAATTAGCATAACTTTTGCAATTAGTAACCAATAACATTATGATTTTCATCTTTGAACTTATGATTTAAGACTTTGTACAGTTCACTCAAGCGCCTATAATTGATATGGTACAAACAAAGATTGTTGATGAAGTCAACTAATATACACCAATCAATTGGTTGCTAGTTATTGACTTAATAAATTAGAGTAGTGGTACATGCATGAATATTGTATGCCGCCAAATCTGCAAAGCAAGTTGCCCCAAATTAAATTACATCGACCAATTCATCATCTTAATTTTCTGCATGGAAAGGTATTTTTCATCATACATATATACCCTAGCCTCTACCAAACTGTTTAATCATTAAGACACGATTAATTATAATTTGTTTCCTAAATTAGTAAGTACAATATCCAAACTAATGGTACCATCAGGTTCTATTAACTTGAATCAAGCTGATCTAGAGCTTTACCCGATTCTAGCTAATTGTTTTTTTTTAACACTCAACTTTTTTTTTCAGTGGTCTATGAGCACCAAGTCCATAATTACCCACTTGCTATTTAAGATTGCCTTCACTTCATTATTTTCCCGATCGAGCTGCATGAATGCGTTGAAGCTGATAATTAAACCTAAATATCATGCAAACTTATCTATAATCCATGCACACACGCACACACACAATGAGAAGATATAATTAATTGATTGATTCCACTGAAGAAAAACTAAGGTTGTCATATTTATTTGAGGTGGCCAAAAAGTCTTCAAAATAGAAAGCTACAGTAAGTCGCTGAATCTTTATTTGGATAATGCAATATCATTGGTGGGAAATGGTTAAGTAGTTTCCATTTTCAACAGAGACAGTTGGGTCATATGGGTTGCATTAATTCTCAACACGGTCTTCTTCCGATGAGAAGATAAGCAAAATTTAAGACACTTCTAAATTATCTTACTCAGCCTCCCATGGTGCTCTCTATATTAACCCCTTCTACGACCCTCCATTTCGTGCCAGAGTCATCTTTAGTTGTACGTCTAAGCATTGGCAGCAAGATGACTTCTAAGTTGTTTCTTGTTTTTCTTCTTGGTGCCCTAGTTTGCGCTATCAATGCTAGGAAATTTGTGAATGAAAAAGGTTCTGTTGAGGAGCAAAAGACCTTCTTTCACCGTGGGGGTGGTGGACTCGGTGGAGGAGGTGGTGGTGGGTTTGGTGGTGGGGGGGGTTTAGGAGGTGGGGGTGGCCTTGGTGCTGGCGGCGGAGCAGGATTTGGAGGTGGTGCTGGTGGAGGAGCAGGAGGTGGTCTTGGAGGAGGTGCTGGTGGCGGTGGAGGTTTTGGAGGAGGTGCTGGTGGCGGTGGAGGCGTAGGTGGTGGTTCTGGATTCGGAGGGGGAGCAGGATTTGGAGGCGGTGCTGGTTGTGGCCTAGGTGGTGGAGGAGGATTTGGAGGAGGTGGCGGAGGTGGACTGGGTGGAGGAGCTGGTGGAGGGTTTGGGGGTGGTGCGGGTGCTGGTGGTGGTTTTGGTGGAGGCTTGCCTTAAGTGGTTGTCAGTGTTGAAGCAATAAGCTAAACGATCAGTTGGTTATCAAGTGTTGTTTAATTAAGCTAAGTTAAGTTTGATTGTCTTAATTTTTCTGCAAATGTTAATAAAGAAATCAGCAAATTAAAATTCTATATACATATCTTTTTTTGCGTTTCTTTCTATGTATAATAGTCTTAGGTAATTAATTAATTGGCAAAGGAAGGGAACTCACTTAAAAATTATATATTATTACAATGATCAATTATTATGTACGCTTGATCTATTGAGCACAAGTCTAACAATTGGTGCATGCAGATAAGTGATGAAATCAAAAATTTAAGATAAGAGGGCTCAAATATTTAATATTTTTAAATTTTAGGAGGCCCATTGACCTCTAAATAATTCCGTCCTTATATATATATACAAGATTTTGAAACTCGGACCAGGCGTCAAACCGAAGGCTTTACTGATCACCGATTCGACCGGTTCGAACATCGGTTGAACCGGTGTGACGTCATAATTATACAATAATTATATTTAATTTTATATAATATTAGTAATATTAAAAAACAATAGAAAAATATACCAAATAATATAAATAAATATAAATAACCGGTTGGGTCATTTGGGTTTTGTACTTTTGTTAGATATTTGGAGAAAATGTGAGTTTTACTTTCGAAAAAAATCAAAAAACGTATCAGCATTTTATAAAGAAAAAAAGGCAAAAAAAATTTATTGAATCAGTGGCTAACTGGTTCGACCAGTCCCGGTTTAACCGGTCAATTGATCGATTCTCACTAGTTCAATTGAAGACTGATTTTTAGGAGTCACCTGGACCGGATAGCCTACCGGTCATCGATCGAATCGGTCGAACCGGCCGGTCCAATCCGAGTTTCAAAACCATATATACATATATATATATATATATCAAATATTTTTTTTTAAATTTTGGGAGACCCAGTACACTATTGGCCTCTAAATAATTCCATCCTTATATATATATATATATTTAAAAATAAAAATATTTAATTTTTTTAAATCTTGAACTGGGCCCCATTTACCTCCGTCTCTGGTGCAGATATAAAATTAGTATTATTCCTTCGCTACCAATTATCGATGTGTGTGTGTATATATATATATATCAAATAGGGGTGAGCATTCGGGTAGTTCGGGCTGGATTTTCACTGTTCGGGCCCGGCCCGAATTACCCGAAATATTTTTTCTCTTACCCGGCCCGAACTCGAACTTTTAATTACCTGAAATTACCCGGCCCGATTTACCCGAATTACTTATTTATCCGGCCCGATTTACCCGAATTATCCCGGCCCGATTTACCCGAATTATCCTAATTACCCTATTTTATAATTTTTTTAAACCTAATTCGGGTAATCGGGCCGGCCCGAATTTTTTCAAAGTTACCCGTCCCGGCCCGAAAATAATTCGGGTAATATCCGGGCCGACCCGAATTACCCGAATTAGGTAATTTCTTTACCCGAATTAATTCGGTCCAGGTCAGGTAATCGGGCCGGCCCGAATAATGCTCACCCCTAATATCAAATATACGTAGCAGAAATAAAACAGAACCTCAAAAAATAGATCTTCTTATGCATATAGATATAGAAAAACAAAAATATGAAATGTAAGATATTTACATACCTTTCTGACAATCTTCTTTGTTCTTTAATCTTCTCCGCATTGAGTTGTCGTAAATTACAACGAGCAACACAGATCGTCTTTAATAAAAGTCCACACGAAGATAGAATGATAAAACCTTACTAAGAGATGATTAGAATTCTGTCTTTGTGCTAATAAAGACCAGAACTCTTGAGAGAATTACAGGGAAAAAGTGTGTGTAAGAAAAAGAATCTTTCTTTTTCACTTATGTCTTACACAAAATGTAAGAAAATCATTTATATTTTCTGCACCATTTGGCCTTCCATAATCCTATCACTAATAGAAAGTTACGAAAAGTTAATGGTCGTGAATAACATGCATTAATAGAAGTTACGAGAAGTTAATGACCATGAATTGCATGCATTAATGAAAGCCAACAACACTTGTTTTCAATCCATTCCATGCAACTTTTTCTACCACGATCATATCGCGATACAATTTCAAAACACTTTCTCTTATCTTGAATCACCATTCAAGACTATTTTATTTATCCTTCGGATCTCTTATGTGTGTGACTCATTAGGTTCTCGATTATATTAGCCATTTGAATTAACACTTAATTATAGTAAGTCAAGAGCCGTATCTAATAACAAATCATGATCTTCAATTGATCGGAAAGTTAGTGGTTTGAC
Organism: Erythroxylum areolatum; assembly: GCA_024520975.1. Taxonomy (NCBI): domain Eukaryota; kingdom Viridiplantae; phylum Streptophyta; class Magnoliopsida; order Malpighiales; family Erythroxylaceae; genus Erythroxylum; species Erythroxylum areolatum. The sequence continues at coordinate 37,477,670 of JANIJH010000005.1, read as the reverse complement.
TATAAACCCTTCCATACGCAATGTTGCCATGTAATTTGTCCTTTCACCATCTATACCCTACTTGGTTCAGAATATGATCAAAGTGTCAACTCTCATTAGATTGATTACGTCATATCTAGTCTAAGTGTTATTAGATCTTGCTCTAAGAATCTCATTACTTTATGTATCATTGAAGACTTTTATCATGACACATATCTGCTCTAGCTAGAGACTCTCTAGCAATGACCCTGACAAGAGGTCGTGGGTATCATCTCTTTCTATCAGGAGTAGTAAATCTTTTATTATCTACTCAATTACCTTCGAATACCTCAAACTGTACCCAATCGCTATTCTACGAGTAACTCCTGAAAGGTACCGATGAATGGAGCAGTCTCCAAGTTATCCTTGAGTACGTCAAGTCAAAGGATACTTACACTATTGCTATGATGAGACTATCATTAACACTAGAATAGAATATCTATATGATTATCTCATAGTAGCTCAATCTAATGTACTTCGTACCTTTAGTAAGCATCCTCATGTTAACTCTAAACAACTCATGTTACAGCTTATGAGATATACTACTTGACCTAATCAAGGAGTATAACATGTGCTAGTCTGTCCAGATTAATGATATCTTATCTCATTAATCCTATAACTAGGAAAAGTTTAGATAGTAACATAATTATATATGATAGGAATCTCATTATCATGATCTCATCATGATTTCCTTCATACTATATTTTATATCAAGGACTTCTTTAAATCAATTTAAGATCAACATCAAATTCATAAAAGTATGAACATCGAAATAATAAAAAAACTCTTTACTAATCAGGAAATGATTTGTACAATAATTGTTAAAAGTAATTGCCTTTAGAACACTTCTCTAACAAAAATTTAATTATAGATTGTAGATATCAAAAAAATGGCTTTGTCAAAGTTGAAAGTTTGTATTTTCAAAATATACAGTATAACTTTGGATTTGATAAATTGGTTCAATAATACAGTCACAAGCATTGCGTTGCTTCTAATCTAAATTATCCTTAATCTTTGTACCAAACCTCCTGTTGATCAAATAGATGGGGTCAAACTACTTAAAGAGGGGGACCCATTGCACTGTTTTAAGTCAAATTATGTTTGTCAAAATCTTTACATTAATTTGTTCTTTAGTACTGTCACTCTTCTCTTCTGTCATCTTCATTTCAATTATTCCATGATTTTCCTTTTATTGCTACAAAAGTATAACTGTAACACAGCCCTTGTATGCAATATTACGATCAAAATAATAATTGCAGATCAGAATTTAAAACGGTGCTTACGTAATAATATTTCTTTTGTTAATGAGAAAGCGAGTTATACGCCATTGATGCCCTGATAATTGGAGAGGATAGAGGTGATGTTCGATAACATTCCCTCTCCAAAATCATTAGGCCGAGGATATTAGACCTCTTAAATTAAACGCCAGATTGTTTCTCTATTTAAGGAACATACCATCATATATACTACCTTCTAAAGTCAACACATTTACGGAATTGAGTCACGATGAGTTGTATATGACTGCTTTACATTATTAGAACTTCTTGGTGTGATTCCATTCTCAACTTTACGTGAACATCATTAACACTTTTTTTGGTTAGCCCCAATTTCTCTTTCGGCCTACGTATACTTTGTCTAATAAATTAATCATTGTTCGTAGATTTCTATTATTACATTTGATGTGATCTGACTTCTACTTTGAAATTAAAAAAAATGAAATAAAACTTGAATAAAAAATTAACTGAGACAATTATAATGAGGAGGACATGTTTCATAATAATTATGAGTAAAAATTGGGTGATGAAAAGAATGGTTCATATATATGTATATATATAATTTTAAAAGCTTTTTTGACACTATTCAATGTGACAATGGTTGGTAATTATGTTCGCTGACCAATTATACAATTGTTATGTAAGTGCAATATGGTGTCCTAATTCTCACAAATTGAAACTAATTAGCTAGTTTGAAAAATATTAATATGTTTTGGTTAACAGTACGTCAGCCATGCATGAAACATAAGAAATAGATATCTTAGCGTTTTACACAATTATCAAATGCATGCAATTGCAAAAAGGAAAATACTAACACCCTGTTTGGAACACAAGTAATTGAATTCAATTTACTTGTTTGGAACAACAAGAAAGTCAAGAATTCAATTCCAGCATAGGTTTAAACCCCCCTCCTTGTGTAAATTCAATTCACGCTATAAGTTGTGTGAATTGAACTCTAAAAGCTGCTGGATACTAAGCTTTCGTTGCTGTACACATATATATATGTTGTTTCATGCATGTATCCTTACATAAATGTTTTGTATGAGATGCCTGCATGCTGTGGTTTATTCAGAGCTTTGCTGTCTCTGTGTTGCTGTATAATATGATGAAAACCATCGAAACCATTGTCTCTGTTTTTCTTTGTTTTTGGTTGCGTTTTCTGCCGTATATATATATGCTGGAGGTTGTTGTTTTTTGTCGACCCCTTGGACCTCTTTGAGACGCTAGAGTTGTTTTTATCGTCATCCATGGTGCAAGTGACGTTGTCTGGACCGTGAAGGAGGAGGAGGGACGATCATCGTGCATGGAGCTTCGACGTTCTCCTTCGGGAAGCATTGCATGTTAGAGTTTTGGACGTCTCATGCAGTTCGCATCGTCCACGTCTTCCCAACGTCGGCATCCGTGCGAGCTCCGGCATCCTCTGGTGGTCTGGAGCGTCGGGGCTCTGACCTGCTCCAGCCGGGTCATGCCTGACTGGCTGGAGGTTGAAGATGATACTATTTTTTTTTAAAAAATAAAATTATTATTAATCTGAAATTGAGCTTGGGCTACTTCAGATTGGGCTTGGGCTACTTCAGATTCAACTTTTAATCTTATGATTTTTATTATAAAATCATTTTTGGGTTTGATTAAAATTATTCCTTTTAATTATGTATGT
>JANIJH010000005.1:37448472-37465754 GCA_024520975.1 Erythroxylum areolatum | reverse complement strand
AAAAATTACAAACTTTATACCAATTTAAAGATAAGAGAATAAGCTACAACTTTGGTGAAGAAACCTTAGTCTAATTCAGCCTATATCAATACAGTTTATTCAATAACTATAGGACATGATTTTCGTCCCTGGTAGTGCTACTGCCTAAGCCAAGACTTACTTTCAAGCTCAATTTAAAGACCTTTAAGGACAGAATTAAAATTCAATTACTTCTTAAATTTTGTAGCCAAATGTCTCTAGTTCAATTTAAAATAAGAATCATTTCATTTGGAAATCTATAGATCAAAATATATCCACATTACTGAAGCATGTTCAAAACATTCCATTTATCAAATTCCAGCACACCTCAACATTTTCATCCTATCACCCCCTTTCGGGATAATGCATGATCTTTATGACAAGGAAAATAGTGTATTTCAGTAACAATTTCTTCTAGGAAATTGTTCCACTATGTTTCCAGTTTGTAATAACACCAAAATTGTACAATTTGATTCAGCATACTGAAAGTTATGTCCAAAAGAGTTCAGACCGTTTTTAAACTGTAACAGAATTCCTAACTCTAATTCTAGCCAGATTTTGAAATGTTTATAGATAGAATTAACATTCGGCTTCTTCAAAAAAGTTGTAGACTTATGTCTCTAGTTTAATATGAATCAAGAATAAACTCATTTATAAATACACAAATCAAATTATAATCAAAATACCAAGACATGTTCAATGAAAATTTTCCAGTTCAAAGCACACTTCTACATCAACATCTTATACAATCTTTCCTAATTCACCCATCATAAATTCTCTATCATAACATGCTATGAATACTAATCATTTACTTACTTGATTAGATCAAATTACTACTCAAAAGTCACTTGTCCATTAATCAAATATGCCATTTGTCATCAACTTACCAGCCCATTTGTTACACAATGATTGGCCCATTTATCAATTCATTACTAGTCCATTTGTCGCCAATTTAACTATGCCAAATGTCACTCAATTATAAGCTAAATCATTTAATTTTTCATGAATAAATTTATCCTACCACTTAGCGTTTGTCTAAGTCCAAATGTACCCCAAATTTTTGAAATTTCCTAAAATTTACCAAAATTTCTGAAACACAAGTAGCAACACCAAATCAGTTTTTTAACACATTTAAACCACCACTCTCAATATAATCACATTTATAAATCAATTATACCGGAAAAATATCAATGAGTGTATGTACGATCATATTCATGTGCAATAATCAAAATTTTCATGTATGTGCAAAAATATGCAAAGCATGATATGTATTTTCTAATTTCTCATAATTCACTATTCTTGCCTTAACACAGGTAACGGGATGTTACATATGATCGGCTATCTTGGGATTTCATATACGAAACCCTCGTCGACATTGGGATCCCGGCTTCGCTAATTAATCTCATCATGAGGTGTGTTTCCACGGTAACCATGCAGGTCAATTGGGATGGAGTTAGTGATACCTTTTCCCCTATTAGGGCCATCCGACAGGGATACCCACTTTCACCTTATCTCTTCGTGATGTGTATGGAATGTCTGGGGCACCTTATCCACAACTCTATGGCCAACGACAATTGGAAGCCTATCAAATTAAGTCGTAGAGGCCCCTCCATGTCTCAACTATTTTTTGCCGACGATCTCTTCTTGTTCTCTGAAGCTTCAATTGACCAAGTTTCGGTCATACGGAATATCTTGACTATGTTTTGCGCAGCTTTGGGGCTACGAATCAGCCCAAATAAATCTTGCTGCTTTTATTCTAGAAATATCTCTAATTTTGTAGCTCGCAACCTTAGCAGAGAGTTGGGATTCAAGCAAATAGTGGATCTTGGATGTTATTTGGGCGTACTGCTGCTACATGAAAAAGTCAATAAACGTACATACCAATACCTCATTGATAAAGTCCAACAATGCCTTTCCGGACGGCAAGTCAATCTGTTGCCATTTGCCGGTGATGAAACCCGCAAATGGCAACAGATTGTAAGTAGGAAGCACAAAAATGACAGCTTGTAAGTAGGAAGCACAAAAAAGTCAATAAACGTACATACCAATACCTGATTGATAAATTCCAACAATGCCTTCCCACTCCATATCTCCTGACTTCTTCCACACCAGCACCTTTGACTGGCTCACCCTCATTCTTCAGAATCATGGGTTGGTCTCTGGGTTTGAGTGGTTAGTTATTTTTGGTACTGTGTGCTAGTTCCTTTGGTCATGGAGGAATTCATCCCTTTTCGATACTCAATTCTCCGTGTCGAGTTCTCCTGTGACTTGCGTCCTAAACTACGTCCATCAGATACACCAGGCCTCAGTTTGGCACCTTCGCACCCGTCTTATTCCTCGCCCTCATTCTGAACGACTTATTGGGTGGCATCCACCTACCTAGAGCTAGGTTGAACTAAACACTGATGGCGCTTTTAACAGTGTCAACTCTTCGGCCATAACTGGTGGGCTTATTTGGAATAGCTCGGGGGATTGGCTTGGAGGCTTTGCACATAAGATCGGTCAGTGCTCCCCTGTCTCGACGAAACTCTGGGGAGTCTATTCGGATCTGAACCTTGCCTAGACCCTTGGCTTTCGACGCGTGGTACTCGAGCTAGACTCTCTCATGGTCAAGGACTTGTTGTCTAACGCTTCACATAGGATTAAGTCTCAACCCTCTAGTATTGGGCATCCATGAACTCCTCACTCGCAATTGGATCGTCCTTTCGCGGCACACATACAGAGAGAGAAATCGATGCGCGGATTGGCTTGCCAACCTTACGGTTCATCTGGATCTCGGGATCACTATTTTTGTTAGTACACCCTCAGGGTGTGAAATTATCCTACCATAGGATATGGTGGGGGTTAGCACCACTCGGTGGATCATGTAATTTGTTTCTTTCCCTTATAAAAAAAGAAAAAAAAAGAAGAGGTTGTGACTATTGACATGGAGATGACACGATGAAAAGAGGCGGTAGTTGCAATTATTCTAGACAGGTAGTTAGGGTTTTTTATGACTAAGGTTTTCTCACTTGGCAGGTTGCTTTGGTTATCCTAGGTTAAGAATAAGATTCTTTGTCAACTAAGATAACGTTTTGTAAGATTCAAATAAGCACTGTTTAAATATTAGGTTAGTGTAATCCAAACTTTGAATAAGAGGTATTTGGTTATTGGAATAATATATTCTGAAACATAATGTGAGCTTGTTTGATTCTTGGATTAGGAGTAATCCAATTTTGGAATAATCTATATTCAATTTATAATCTAAAAAGTATTGAATCATAAATCAAATTTAAAATTAAATTAATTATTTTTAATTGGATTAAGATTAATAATTAGATTAATTCTTAGTTTAACTTTAGAAAAATTATTTTGTAAAACTAGAATTAGTTATATTCTAATTGTGATATGAATGAATTAACTACAATCCTTCATAGATAAGAAATTTTTTAAGTTTAATTAGGAAAGTGTTTTTAACTAACGTTATTTATTTTAATTTGATTGATTACTTGTTTATAGGGTTATTATTATGTTTGACTTAGAAATTATTAATATGAATAACAAGTTTTTTAGCTTATTAGAAAATTATTTTTCTTGGTTAAATTCTAACAAATATTTTTATTTATTAATTAAGTAAAAATGAGCTTTCTTTAATATTTTAGAGAAATATCTTTCTAGTTTATTAAGTAATAATTTTCTAATTAATTAGGTAAGCTAATATCTAAATAAATAATGTAAAGGACCTCCCTAATTAAATTTAAAATTTTTATTTAATTTTGAAAGTGGTTTCCTTAAAGATTACAAAATAGTTTCTAATTAAAGAAAAATTATTTCTAATAAATTTAAAATGGCTTCCCAATTGAATTATATATAATATCTTACTTATAAATTTTTTGAAAAAGGAGTTTTCAAAAATTATAATAAGAAGAATAATTTTTTGAAAATAGATTTCAAGTAAAATTTTTTAAAACGGTCAAGATAATTGGGAATGATTTCCAATATGAAGTTGAAAATTATTTTCAAATTAAATTAAATTTCTATTTGAAATAGGTAATTTATTCATTAAGAATCAATATGTTTAATATAATTTAATTATCTAAAGAATTAAAAATATTATTTTAGATTATGAAGATCAATAACTAAAATCAAATAAGGTTTGATCTTTCATGCATATAATTTGATTATATTTATATGAGAAATTGAAGTGTTTTATTTATATGAATGACATATTTTTAGTGTATATTAAATTGCATGTTTAAATATATAACTTTTTAGATGCAATGTGAGTTCAATGAGATCATCAAAACCAAATCCCTTGTAAAATATTAGATATATGTTGATAATGTAATTATGACGTTCCATCATTTTACTATAGGCAAAAAGTGTAAATTAAACCTAATATTATCATCAAAATACAAGTTGGACTGTAGTATTTTAAAGCATTTAAAATGAATTCTAATATTTACAAAATATTAAAATAAATGTCGAGTAGATAAAAAATTGAACAAGAGTTAAACATATCTCTGTTATGTGCCATCAACCCTAATGTGACAGATTTTATATTTTTATTTTAATACGTAGGCTCCATAGACATAGTCGTTATGTGTCATCTAGGTCTACGTGTCAAATTTAAGTTAAATTTTAAATTTTAACAAAAAATAATTTAATTATAATTAATCCTCATTAACTAATTAAGTTAATTATATTCTAATTAACTTAAATTCCACAAAATTAAAACTGAGAAAATCTTTAAAGAACCTAATTCCTAATTATCCTTGGCTATCTGAAGCTTGGAGTCTTCTCCTTTCACGCATTAAATTTAGTTTTGTATAGTTGGTTGCACAACTTCTTCTACATCATTTTGATGCAAAATCCCATTTTCATTCTAACAAGAGTTTTTAACTTTTTTTCTCTTTTTTTCCACACAAAAGTTAAACTTAGACCTTGTGTTGGACAACCACAACAAGTCCAGTTGTACTTCTTTCTTCTTGTCTTGTTCTCATATATTTCCAAACAAACTTGAACGAAATCTTCATCAAAACTAAGTCTTATAATCTTTTAAACACTACCCAAATCTTATTTCTCTATTCCTTAGGCCTGCTACCATAAAGTTCTTAAACAAATGACATGGATTCTCAGTAGGAGAGGTCCAATGTTTTTCTCTCCTTGAAAATGAACAACTTCTAAATGCTAAAGCTCGTACTGAGATTAGCTTTAGCTAGTAAGGATTGATCATTCTCGTACTTATCATCTTTATTTTCTTAAGAACAAGAGTTTAATAGAACCTCGATTACATAGAAGCCACAAAGTACAAGCAAAAACGTAGGAGAAGACGCCAAACTTGAAGCTATAAGTAAATCATGCCAACCACCAATATAGCAAACGATTAAGTTTGTCCATGAAAAAAAAAAGAGGACTCCAAGCTTTAGATGGCCAAAGATATCTCTTGCATGAAGGAGAATACGTTAAGTTTTAGATTAGGTTATTGGAAATTTGATTGGAAAAATTAGGAACTAGTGATCTTTATATATTTTCTCAAATTTTGGGAAATGTAAGTTAATTAGATTATAATTAAGTTAATCAGTTAATTAGGACTAATAATAATTAAATTAGTCCAATTAGTTTTATTAAGAATTTAAAAATTAAAAATTTAACTTAAATCTAACATGTGGACCTCATGTGACACATGATATCCACTTGGCATACTGGAACTCCTATATCTAATTAAAAATATAAAATATTTGTTGAATTAGCATGATGTGGCATATAATGGACTAACACTTAAATTTGTTTAATTTTCTATCTATTTAGGGTTTATTTTGAACATTTAATAAATATTAAGGTTCAATTTGAACACTTCAAACTGTTAAGATTTAACTTATATTTTGATGAAAACATTAGGGTTTAATTTACACTTTTTACCATTAAGTATAAAACCAAAGTTTTATTTATTGTAAGACTTGTTGAGTAACTCAAAACTCCTTTAAGCCAATATAATTTATCTTAAATTATTAGATCCTACTTAAGTAAATTTGTATGATTTAGATGAGTAACTCATATTCAATGAATTTAAATGAAGGATTAGAAATAACATACAAGATATGTTTTGATTAGAGTCATTACCTAACGAATGTGAAAATCATATAAGATGTAACTGATAAGAGTATTATCTACTTAATTTAAGTTTAGTTAGTTTCTTATGTAACTCAAGATCAACTAAATTTGGATGAGATCCTAGTTCACTAGAGATATTACTCTTTATGAAATATTAGTAAATGTTATTAATTTCAAATAAAATAGTGAGAGTAATCAAATATATGATTAAAGTCGTAATCTTATTTGGCTGTCATAACATATAACCTATTACTTGATCGTTTTACATGTTTTAGTAGAAAATTATCTTTTTTAGTATAGATGAAACTAATTATTAGTGAAATAAATTTCTTAAACTTAAGTTAGATTTGACAAGAGCTTTTAAAGTTAGAAAAGGAAGTTGTATATATATTATGCAATATTGCTATTAGTCCCTGTTGAGGATTTTAGTGACAAAATTTTAGAGATATGTCATAAATGATAAAATGTAATGATATTTTGAGTTGACTAATATCTCATAAACTTAATGATAACACGTCATATAGATGTCAATACATGATGGCACAATGCAGATGGCACAATGCAAATAGTTACATGAAGTAGAGCTGAAAGGTATAATACCTTGATAGAATTGTTCCACTCAGTTTAGTGTACCAAAATCATAAACATAGACTAAAATTGAAGGCAAATGCTATAGAATGACAATATTTATCGTTAAAAAATGATTACATGACTTTTCTTGTCTAAATGAAATATGATAGAGATCATATATATTTCTAATTCGTGCTTTTGATTATTTAATATTGAATGTAGATTTAACATTACTATAATGTTCAAGGTATTAAAAGAAATAGAATGTAGAGTAAAAGTAGTTGATCCAAGTTTATGTAAATAGTTTGTATGTGTTGGATAAAAAAATACTTATGATATATATAAGTGACAAAGAATAGAAAGTTAAATAATTGAGACTATCTTTTTATGTCATGTTGGATGAATCAACATAATTAGAATAATAAATCTACATATAAGTATAAGTGTATTTTTTGATTATAAATCATATGAAACTTGTTAGGTTGAAGGATGACGATATCAATCTTTAGTGAAAGGATGATCATATTATCAAATTGTTAAATATTATACATATGATGTATTGAATTTAATAATTCATACAAATGATAAATACTTGTATTTCATTGTATTTATTAACGACTTTATATGATAAAATTATATGTATTAAATGAAATATTTACTTAAATTTTAAAAGGTTTGAAGCATTTAAATCTAAGTAAAAATTAAGCATTAAGAATGTCAAATCACTTTGAAGAGATCGATATGATATTTTGAAATTTTCTTGGTTATATATAAGAGATAAGATTATATAATAAATATCTTCACAACTAAATTCCATAATATGAATTTATGAAAGGAAGAAAATATGATATGAGATTGTATAATGTAATATTTATTTCTTTTATAAATATGCTTAGTATAATAACTTGCCTTTGATAAATCTAATTAAATCAATTAGCAAGATTCCATATTAGATATGGAATGGTAGGACTTTAAATGAATCAAATTTAATAATTTTAGGATATGATACTTAGTTGAAGCATATATTATCCAATAAATTTAGAACTATAAATTGGACAATAAAAAGTTATGTTATATAAAAAAAAAGTTGGATATCATCTTACAAACACTATTGAATAAAATATTTATTTTAATTCATAATTATAAGAGAATGATTCTTAAGATATGTAATGAGAGTAAGTTCAAGTTTAAAAAGAATTTCATAACAATACATTCAATTAGAACTATTGCGTTTGTTAATACATTTGATGTTATATTCGAAAGATTACGAGATATTCAAATATTCACAATTATAATGAATTCAAATAGTTTATTTTAAAGATGATTTTAGGATTTATCATGTTTATAAGAAAGTTAATGGGACTATATTTATCCTGTTCAGTGGGAGTATGTAAAGCAATATTACTTATTGAGAATAATAATTCATATTTTTAATTATTGAAGCTATAATAGTCAAAGAAAGCTCCTATTGGATATAAAAAAGTAACAACTTAATTTTGGGATTTAGATATATAATTTATTTAGATATTCTAGTCCAATTATATAGATATTGTACTAAAAGTATTTTATGTGTGATCATATTTGAGTTCAAGGTCATATGTATATTGACTTTAGTTTAACATAAATAAGTTCTAGTTAAGGTATATTTTACTTGCAACAATATTATTTGAAAAGTTTCTAATATAGCATCAATTGCTAATCAAGCTATAATGAATATTTCATTTAGTGAAAATAATTATTTAGATCAAGAAGTTCCTTAATGATTTTGATATAATTCCTTACATTATTGAAATAGTAATGTACTATAAAATATTAAAACTTGACATGTAAAAGGAGATAAGTTCTTCTCAAAGATTAAAGTACATATTTAAGTAGTTTCTTTTAATTATAATGATAATTGAGAAGAAAGTTATAAGACTTAAGGAAGTTCTAATTATAGAGAATCTTACAAAATTCTCTTACTAAACGACTAAATCGATCCTCATGTTTACAATGATGTATAAAATGAATCCTAATGTTTTATGGTATTCAAATTAAATCCTAATATTTTTAAAACGTTCAAAATAAATCATAACATTTAAAAAACGTTCAAATTGAATCCTGAACTGTTTAAGGTACCGTAAATTAGTTTTGCTGATTTGGATCTTTTTTAATTTTTTATTATGGGACCCACCAGAAATGTAGATGACCCCTACCGCAGCATTTAAGTTCTGAAGTGTGCAAGGAGCCGAGGAGAGGAGTTCGGTTGAGGGGCTAATTCAAATTTGTGAAGATGTCATAAGCGACTGGCAGATTGAACAACATGGGTAATGTTTAGAAGGCCAGTCATGGAAGACATAGATGCATTCTATACTATTTTTGATCCCCATACATCGAATTTTAGGGCCAGACTATTTCCTAATGGAAGCTATTTTAGGCTATTTAATGACACACGTCAATGGCGGAGATGTATGACTGTTGCCGAAGTCTAACAATTTCTTGGAGGAAGTAAAATAGAGGCGGCCATTTATCCAAGTAAATCACAAATGCACAGCCATGAAATGGTAAAAGCAGTAACAAACTTAGTCTAAACAAGGGTACAAGTCAAGAGGTAGAGAGAGAGACAGAGAGAGGGAGAGTCCTCCATTGTAGGAGGCCACAAGTCTGTTACCGTAGCATGGAAAGAGACTCCGGGATTAAGCACCCCTCATTACTTGCGTACAAAAAATTATACTGACGACACTCTGGGATTAAGCAACAATAGACAATGATAGAGAGTTCAGGGATTTGTCCTTAGGACCATTGATGTCTTTGCGAAGACAGGAAGGCTCTTGGAAAAAGTTGTGTGTTGGACAAAGGGGCTCTTCTGACTTAACTGAAGTTGTGGGTTCGAATCACCCTTATATATGCAGTCATTTAAAATTTGAAACTAGAATTTTGTCTCCCGTAAGGGATATATCGGATTCGAGCGGAGATTATTCTAAGAGTGATTGGCTTAAAAGTACCTTTTTATAATTGGAACCCTCCTAGAATATCTCGTAGGCAACCAAAAAAAAAAAAAAGCAACCCAAAGTAAAACACGGTGATGTTTCTTGTATACGTTGTATTTCCTTTGATCAAATCCAAGTCATGATAGGACTTGCTCAGTGACTTTGGTTTTTGCTTCTCTTAGTTTCAGCATCCTGAGATTTTGAGTCAAGCAGCTCGGGGAAAGGTGGAGCTTCCGGCGGGATTTCAACGTGTGTCTGAATACGAATAATCATACTCCAAGAAATTCATAGTCAAAATCATTAGAAACCAGTGGCCCATCTAGTGGTCAAAAAGTTACAATGGGAGTTGTAGTTGGAGTTTGGGTGTTACTAATCGTTGTGGTCATCATTTGTGTGATATGTTCTAGGAAAAAGCAGAAAAAAAAAGGAGATAATACCTTACTACGCAGAATATCCTCCCAAAAGTCTGAAATCTATTAGAAAATCCTTAATTGAGACGAAACACAAAATTCCTAGTTTATTTTGGCTTTAAGTATTTGCAGTGCTTGTAACATGTTTAAAACTTTGCACTACAAGAAAAGCAGGAATTAGCGACGAAAAATTACTGACGGATCATAAATTGTTGCAAATTACAGATGGAAAAAGAATTTCGGTCGGTAAAATTAACGGAAAAATCTCATTTAGTGACGGTACTAATATCTATTGCCAAATATGACGTGAAAATATCCTGGCAAAATTTGCGACAAATTTTAGTGATAGTATAAGATGCTTGTTGATAAATAAGGCAGTTGATAAATAAGGCAGAAATTATTGACGGAATTAAAAAATTTGAGTTTACCGACGGATCCGTCGGTAAAATTTTAACCAAACAAAGTCATTTTCTTTTACATTAAACGTACCCGAAGATCCCCCCACCTGCATCTTCTTCTTCCTGCTGCGTCCCTCTCGTGCGATTTTCTTCTCTTCGGCGTTGTCTCCTCTTCTCCTCTTCCAAAGACAGTCCAACGTAACCATCCTCCTGCCACTGTCTTGTTGGTATGCTGCATATTTGCTGCTCCTTAGCGGAAATTTGTAGTACCTGGGTGCTCATTCTTATAGGATGTTCCTATTATAAGTATATGAAAACAATGTACCTGTTAATCATGCTGGTGCTCAGCGGCAGTATAAGGTTTTTTCACAGGCCTTACTCAAACTTCGTTGCTTCTGCTTTTCTTGATTGGGAGTACTTCAAAGAATCATTTGCTTTTTAGGTCCTTCGCTTGTTGAATGAGCAAAGTGGGGAAGGGCGGGTTGTCTGCTTATGGGGAGAGTGGTAAGTTGCTAAATTTTCGTAATCACTAGTTTCCTGATATTTCTACTCTGGTTTGAAAATGATAAGGCACTCCTGATATCGAAATTGAATATACAACATTTGCTAATAAAGGATTCAGGCAAAGGCATTATTGATGACTAAGTTACATGAAGTGTCAATTTTCACCTACTTAGTGAAAGTTAAAACTAGAAAGTAAGAAAAGCATGCTAGTTTGGAGCTTGAGTTTGGTTTTTATAGGAAGCAAACTATTCCTATATACTTTATTCTTTAAAATACAATCGACTGTTTTAAATCACGATTAACCTTCGACTGTGGGGGTCTGCTCTCCTGAAGAAATGATATTTTGCACTGTTAAGTTGTAACTGCTAAATAATTTGGGGCTAATTTATGCTCTTTGCTATTTCTCTGTTCAGTTTAATCTCATATCAAGGTAGGCTTGAATAAATCTTCGTTTCCACTTATACTGCTTTACTGATTGGAATATGTTGTTTAGTTGTTCTAAGTGTTGACTTGACACCTTTTCAGGTTCTACAGTATAATTGCACCAGGAGATACTGTGAATGTAATTGGTGAATTTGATGAATAGGGAAAGTGTGATGTACTGTGAATGTAATTGGTGAATTTGATGAACAAGGAAAGTGTGATGTGAAATTAACAAGGAAAGTGTGTGAACTCTAAGATGAGTCTTTTAATTGTTCACCCATATGTCCTACTTTTTGGAACGCAGGTAATACATTCTTTTTGGAATTTTAGTTTTTTTTTATCACATATTTTTCCAATGCCTATTGAGCTACTGCTACTAGGCCTATTTTGTATGCATTGATTTTACTGTAGTCCCTACTGATGTATAGAATATTGTCAGGTTGCCAGTAGTTTCAGCTATCCCAGGCGGAGTATCCTAGATGAGAGACTGAAAATCAGTGAACACTCAACTTCAGCATTAGTCGTCGGTACCTTGCTGCACCAAGTTTTTCAGGGTTTGAGGATTAAAAGACTTTTTCTGCTCTAGTATCAAAATTCTTTGTGTGGAACATTGTTGTCACTCATAAGAATCGTGTATCTGAATGATATTTTGAACTTTTCCCACTTCTAGGCCGGGCTTATGAGGAAGAATCCTACAATAGACTTCTTGGAGGAATATGCCAGAATTGTTCTCCAGAAAAATATTGACAGTTTATATGCATGTGAAGGTAATTATAAGTAAATCTAAGTTATGATTATAGTTTTGCCCCTTGCTTCATCAATCCATTACACTTATCAAAGAAAACACTCTCGTTGCATGGATATTAGTTTTAAGTTCTTATTTTTCATTATGTGCAATTTTTAGTCCATGAAAAAGATTTACCGAAGATCTTATTTGAAGCTATCCCAAAATTATTAGACTGGATTCTCCGGTTCAAAGAAGCTGAGATGCGCTAGTGTCTCATCACTGCTCTTATGACTTTTCACTCTTATTTTATTAGACATTGATTCTTAGAGAACTTAGATCATTGTCAAGCATTGAGATACACATGTAGTTCGAAAGCGTGAGGAGTCAAATGTATTAACTGTTAGGAACCATGAAAAGAACTCTAGCAGTGAGTTCATATTGTGATTTAGCTATGTTGTATTTTTCAATTTGAACATATATGATAGAAATTGGTAGGGATGCTGATGCACGTAGTTTGTGGATGTATATCTCTTTCTTTGCTTGGATAATGGTTTGAAAGTTATTCTATAAAAGAACTAAAACCAAGTCGAAGTTCTTAGAATGATTGTTTTAGATTGATTGAGATGATACATGTTGTGCCTTGAAATTAGTTGTGTGTGAGAGTGGGTTGTTTGTGTTTATGAAGGTGGATTAAAAAAATAATTTTTAGTTACTTACTAACAAAAAAAAAAGTCCATTAGTAACTTCAATAAATTTACCACCAAAAAGACCGTCGATAAATTTTCGGTTAGTAAATTTACTGACCGAATACAACACAGAATAACCATCAGCAAATTTACCAATGGCCGTTTCTCTAACATATTTTTTGTCTATAAATTCTGTCGCTAAATATCCTTTCCCACGAAATATTTAGACATCTATCGGTAATTTTCGGTCGCTATTTTCCCGTTTTCTTGTAGTGTTGCGTTTGTCCTGCTCAGAGTATGAACTATCTTTTTCAAGACGGGTTTTACGTTTATCTAATGTTATGGTTCATCGCAAGCTAGAAATATTACAACTCGACAAAAACCCATTGGAACAATAGTCCCGCACCTCCTTTAGACCATGTTTTCAAAATTCCACCAGCATCGCCAGGTCCTGGCTATAAAGGATCTTCAAATCCAACTACAACGGTGATGAGTGGCGGCAATAAAAGTACCACCTACTCAGGGTTGTCGCATCCAGCATTGCCACCTCCATCACCAAACATAGCTCTGGGCTTGAACCAAAGCATGTTTTTGTACAAGTAGCTAGCATTAGTTACAAATTGATTCTCAGACGTCAATGTCCTGGGTCAAGGCGGGTTTGGATATGTGCATAAAGGTGTGTTTGCCTGATGGGAAAGAGTTGGCAGTGAAGCGCCTAAAGTCAGGTAGTGGACAAGGAGAGCGAGAATTCCAGGCAGCTATTTTATCGCTTTAGGGAAGCGAATGTTAGTGTACGGGTTTGTTCCAAATAAGACCCTGAAGTATCATCTTCATGGTAATACTTTCACTTCTCCCGTAAAACGCCCAAAAAACGCTGCAAGTGGGGGCCACCTCATTTCTTGTGGGTCCTACAATAATTTTTTTTAAAATTCCGTTAATGATCAGAGTTTAATTTGAATGTTTTCAAAATATTTTTATTTTGAACGTTTTATAAATATTAAGGTTCAATTTGAACACCGCAAAACGTTAAGATCTATTTTGTACATCAGTATAAATATTATGATTCATTTAGCCCTTTTGGCCTCTTAGTAAATCATTGTCCAATAGTAGTACGATTATCATATGTAATATGATATAAGATGCTTAAACGATTGACTTAATACATATGAGAGGTTGTGCATATGGGATATTACTAGCTTATGCCTTACAACCAATAAGTATATAGGTTTTAGTTTTTGTGACATATTTATTTAATAACATTCTTTATCTTATGTATCATTTAATTAAATAAATATACATAAGATAAAGAATGTTATTGGTTACATTGCAAATAAAGTTATGATAAGAATATAATTATGAGATTCATATTGTATTTATGTATTATTCATAAATCGTACTTAATTATCTTTCTATTAATAGAATAAAAAGAGTAGCTTATATTGTGGTTCTTCCTTATGAATTAAGTAATCATTCTTATAGAAAGAAGTATGGAGATATCTAAATAGATTTGTGGGTGCCTATTAAAAAGCAAGTTCACTAAATTAACCCAATATGATAATTTCATTTAGAACATTAATTGTATGTATATAAAAAATTTTATTGTGATGATTGTATAATTGATCCTTTAACTTGAGATCTTCAAAGTATTTAATATAAAGCTTGCTATATTTTGATGTTATTTAAGACCTATCATAATAAAGGATAACTTAACTGGTAGTAATTAACTATAATATGGTATGGAGGAATTGAGTGATCAATATAAGAGTCATCACCTAAAGTGATTAGGGATAATAACTTGCCATTATTGATTAGTTTTGATTAGGGAAATCCATGGCCAAGGTGTAATGTAATTTTAAAAATAATTTTTAGATGTCGTTAATAAAATCAATTAGTAATGATAGAAAACTAATATGATTGGATCAAATAGAGTAAATATTAATTATATGCTCTACCCCTAATCATAACATTATATAATTAAAAGATTGAATTATATGAAAAATCATGCATAAAAGGTTAGTTAAAATTACTTGGACATTCCTAATACTGGCAGTCATGATATGTTACTATATATCAATTTTGATTTATAGATATAAATTGATTGGTTAGATAATTAAAAATAAATTAAATAATTTTAATTTATCTAATCCTAAATATGATTTAGGTTATAATTTATATCTATTTGCAACATATTTAGAAACTTAATGAGTCACACACATAGATTGATTAAAGAGAGAAAAGGTGATTTAATCAACTTGCATTTGATTGTAAAGTTTGAGAAACTTCAAAAGGTTAAATATAAGATATTTAATAAATAAAGATCAATATGAAATATTTGATCTTATTTGAGTCTAATTAGTATTTAAGTAGTATTAACTATAATTTTAATTTAATTAAAATTACATTTCAACTAAATTACCTAAATGTCCAAGTCTTGTTATAAATAAGCGTAGGCTTTGAAAGGAACCGACACTTATGCCTACCACTCTCTATACAACTTATAGAGTTCATTTAACTAGTTTGTGTGAATATTCTGTGTACTTATATGACTACAATGCTGAAGAGAAACCTATTTCAGAAATTGATTTGAGAAAAATCGTAAGAAAAGGCTCAAGCTATACAATAAGGTACGATTTAGGATTATGTTTTCATTGTGTTAATACATTAATCATGTTATAAAATTTAAAGTAATGTTGAATTTTACAAAATTGAGCAAAAAGTTTCTTGTTTCTTCTGCTACATGTGAGATCATATCCTGTCCCAATTTCTCAACAATATAGTTGATAGGATTAGAAATCTGGAGTATTTTATGTTGAAATCCAATTTCAAAATCATATGCCCCACTTTTTCATTTACCATATCAAAATTTTGACTACTTATTGATGCATATTTACTTTGTCCTTATTACATTGATCTTTCTTTAGTAGTTTGCTCATAATTAATTATCTTGTTGTTTATACTTTAAAACTATATACCTATATGACTACATCTATACATTTAATATTAAAATTTGAAGAGAAAGATGATCATGTGAAGGAGAACTTGAAGAGGGAAATCTTATTTTTAATACTTATATTTCTTTCAATTTCTATCTATAAAGAATTATTGTTTGTTCTTCGTATATCATAAACCTTTCATTTTAAAACATGCCAAACTCCTTATTCTCCATTTTTTATGTAGTTACCACATCATTGCATAAGCATAATAAGTTTAACCTTGTTTACTGCTTCTTTAAGTTTTTAATGTTTAGCTCCAAGGTTTGAGTTTAGGTTAGTTATTAAAGTTTTAACCTTATTATTGCTTGCACAAATTTTCCTTGAAGGTTTAATTAGAAATACAAGGAGTATGGCATTGTTATGGCATATATAGATGGCATACTGTGACATATTTTAAAATATTTGGTCATTAAGGTCAATTATGTCTAGTGTTAATTATTATATCATATCAATAATAATAGTAATCGTAATTGCCATAGTATAAAACTTTAAAATCTCTATTACAATTCGATCCTTTTTATTGTTCTAACTATAAATTCTTATTGTCAATTTTGTTAAGTGAATATATATATTTGTCTTCCTATTTTTATTATATTTATCAGTGAGGTTTCTTATGTAACGTTCATCATTCTTTAAATTTATGTGTTTTCTGCTTTGACTTGCATCTTTTCAAAAATTTGAGAACATTTTTTGTTCAATTTCACAAAGGTTGGCAAAGCTTAAGTCCATTTGTGAAGACTATCACTGTCACTCTTGCATCGTGACTAAGGATTTAGTAATGTCAAAATTGAAATGTAAGCTCTCTTTTAACGTTTAGGTTATTAATATCAAGTAGCCAAAATAACTAGGTTTGCTCCTATTAGGGAACGGTGAAGTGAAAAAATTAGGTTAAGATTGACTTTGCTCATTACTATCTCTATAAGTAATTTTGTTTTTTATTTTAATTTTACTTTCTTATATGGATGAATCTTACTTAGTTAAACTTACTATTTTAAGACAACTAGACCTTCTTATGTGGATTTGAAGCCACAAACTTGAAAAAGATTGATGATTCGTATTGAAAGAGTAAGACATATTTCGTACATTTATTAAGATCTATTTCGTACATTCATTAATGTCTATCAACTTTCATCTTCAAACTTGTGATTTATAAAATTTGGAAGTTTTATGACTAAAATCCGGTGGGCATTAGCGTCTATTAATATTATAAATACTAAAAAAATTATAAAAATTTTCTTTATTTAATAATGGGGATCACTAATACCTACCAAACCATGGTCATGTAACTTTAACCATAAAACTTTGTATAGTTCATTCAAACACTGTTACGAAAATAACCCCAGATCCAATCTCGGTTTAATATAATAGCCCAAATAGATAATAACGAAAAATAAATAAAGCCAAAATAAAATGAGACACTGAACACAGAGATTTACGTGGTTCGGTCAATGTGACCTACGTCCACGGCCGGAGGGTGAGCAATTTTACTAA
>JANIJH010000005.1:37392002-37402199 GCA_024520975.1 Erythroxylum areolatum | reverse complement strand
CTTGTGAGTCAACCTAGATGTTTTCCTAGGATTGATTTGTTCTGAATGGATTTGATTTGCTTAAACTTCCATATTATTGAAATGTTGGTGATCTGATTCTGAATTCCAGACTTGAAGTCCGAGGAGTATCATAGTTGGGCATGTATTGAAAGTGCTTTGATCTGTTGTGAAATTCTGTATGTTATGTGAATTCTCAACGAAAGTTGAATGCCGGACTTAGGTTCAATGAATGTAAGCTTCTGATTTAACATCATATGTGATATGACATGATCATTAGGTGATGCATTTCATAAAATGCATGCTCAGATAAAGGTGTTGTGACTTGAGTAGCTAGTTTGAAGCGCTTCCACGTAGAGCTTTGCTCCGTGAACTCTGATTCTGCACGTAGAGCTATACTCTATGATTCTGTTATGACTGAGCCCTATGGGCTAGTATTTGTATAAGTATGTGATAGGCACTCAGTCACAACAATAAAAATGAACACGAGTCTCATGCATATAACATTATAAGACTGAAGATCATGAATGGTTTACAAGGTGATATTGAATGACTATGTGACATGCCATATTATGTGAGTATCTGAACAATAAATGTATGCTTAAAATGAGTAATTATGCAATATGCGATATGTATATAAGATCCGATGAATTCATCAATAATGGTTCACTCATTGAGTTCACAAAACTCATCAAAATTGCAACGTTGTCTTTTCAAGACCGAAAGACGACTCTAGCTACTGAGGGGCTCTTTTGTCGTATAAATTGTGTTTTGGCAAGAGAGGTCATGGCTCAAAGATTGATCAGCTGGGATTTTTGGGTGGCTTAAATAGATTTGATGTATTTTCCTCTTTCATGTAGTACTCCTGTATTGGATTTTGTGAATGTACATATAGATCTTATTGAAAGACACAATGTAGACATTCGGTGTTTATGAAATGAAATGAGAAAAAAGTTGGTTTTTAAATACTGTGGAATTCTTATGATGCTTTACAAGTGATTATATACCATGCCATATGGAGTGAGTGTAGTGATCGAACGTAGTGTGCCCTTATCCTAAGGTATGTGTCAGAATGACCTTCGGGCGCCCCAGTGCGTATCCCTGGGTAAGGGGGCCTACATAAGGATAACCCTTTTGGGCAGAATAACCAAACATAAAATTAAAGACATCCCCTAACATGTAGGCAAAACAATTTAAAATACTGACTTGAAATGCCACTTTGGTGACTACAGTCTCATCAGTACTCAAAAAGTCCACAAACACAAGGAATATATCTTTATGTTATCCTCACATTCTTTATAGGCATATAGTATGTGACAATGTAATATCAAAAAATGCAAAAATCCGAATGCACAATCTCATTGTCACACACTGGTGCTAAAGACATTGTCTAAAAACTTCATTTAAGACTTTCATAAAAGAAAAACCTTAATAGAGTGACTATCGTGCATCACCGAATACTGAACTGACCACCTAAGACACGAAAATCTCATATATCTCCCATATGACAAGTTCATTATACAAAAATTCACTCAAAAATAGCTTTAGGATGTCTTAATTCCTTTTCTGATCGACTATCATGCAATCCTGAGCACTAAGCATGAGATTCAAGACACAAGAACCTCATGTATCTCCCTTATATAATGTCCGAAGCATGAGAATTTATTCAAAATCAGATTTAGAATACCTTAATTCCTTTTCTGGAGTTAAACTTTAATTTATTCGTAATGTAATAAATCAACAAAAATGGAAAAACTTACTTTATAAATTTCTTGAACTCGGAAACTGACCCAAAACACCCCAAGTTACCCTTACAAGAAATCTAGAATTTTTGTGTGTTTTTTTAAAAACACTGTAGCTTCGTACAATTGACATGGGAAGCCACGCCCGCGTCGAAGTGCACTAGATGATGCGTTACCCACGCGCAGACGTGCGTTCACTATACGACGCATGATATACATGCGTTGACATACGTCCCCCATCCCACGTGCCATGTGTAGGGTTTGGATGCGGCGCGTGTCGTCGTCCCACGATTGTGGGAACGTAGGTCACGGGTTGCGTGTGCAGCCGTCACTCGTTGGAGTAACGTGGCGTGACACAATTGGCTCGTGCACCGTACACACCAACAGTACGCAATTGCCCCTGCTTACTGTAGCAATGTCTGTCACACTGATGCCGGAGGCGATTTTTGACATCCTAGGATCCTAGTTTTTTCCCCCGTGCAGCCCGTTTTTGACCCGTTTTTTGTAACTAGCCTTATATATACCACTTTTACGTAATTATAAACGTAAAAAAACTTTAAAACGAATCAAAAATCGAGTAAAAATCATATGAGATGAAAAATTGAGAAATAAAAAAACCTTCATTTCTGATAATCCGATCACGTAATCGCTCTAATACCGCATGTAATATGTAGTATATACCTTATTACATACCTTGGATCTACATGAAAGGAATAAAAATGAACATAATGTCAAATACCTGATTTGATTTCAATTCCATCTCTGATTTTGATGTCGATTTAGAGCTCCAAATGATCACAAATCTCCCAGAACCTTTTATGAAAAGTACTCTCCAAGACACAGGCTAAGTCTTTTTACAGTTTTCTCAAGGCCTAAGCTCTCTTAATGGGTCAGAGATTCCTTATGCTTACGATTGATATGAGAAACTATAGGAGACCTTAACGTTTATATAGCATCTATATCGGGCTTTCCCATCACAAGGCCGATATTGGTCTCGTCTACACTAATTGGGACCCATTTTCTACCTAGACTTTGGTCCATTAATCTAGATCATTTATTGGACTACTTTATTATCTTTATCTAGATCAAATTATATAACTTAACCAATAATTTATTTCAAAACCAAAAAATGCAATGAATAGTTGTCTAACTTTATAGGAAAGGACAAAATTGTCCAACATGTAAATCACATATTTTCTGGCTCAATGTAGGTACGCAAAATTTTGAAGATTGATGACCATGTTGTTTCATATGTTAACAGTTGATTAATTGGTGACTCCATTGTCAAGCCCTGGTTGTTCATCTTTGGCTTACGAAGCCATGCATTGTAAAAATACGGTGGAACTTTAGTTGCGCGTATGTGTGTGTGGGAGAGAAGACAAAGAGATAAAAGGAGGGAGGAGAGCAAGATTTATAAATAAATTAAATAAAATGTGGGTCTCATATTTATAATTAAATTAATTTTAATTTTTTAAAAGTGAGTCCCACCTTACTACGTCAGTAATGATGTAGTATAGAGGTCTATAAAATAATAAAAAATAATTTAAAAGTCATGTCAACAGTGACTTGACACTTAACTAAAGGGGTAAATTTTTTGTTCAAATGAGTTCTAATTTTAACATTTTCTAAATGTTAAGGTCTTAATTGTTTTCTTTAGAATGTTACGATTAACCTTGTCGAATGATGAAAAAATTAAAGTCAATAGTGATCCTTTTACCTTCAGAAGTTTTATGTATACTTTTATGTGCGAAGGGATGATTGTAATAAAAAGTGAGAGTGAACTTGCCAATTTATTTTCTAGCCTCTAAACAATAATACCATTTTTAAGTAGTTTAAATGTAAAGTAAATGATTAATAAATTCAAGTCGTTGTGCTGTTCTAATACATAAATTATCTTGGACTCTTTTTTTAGTATGATATATCAAACATTCAATTAGGGATAACAATGGTTGGGCTTAGCCCGACCCCTGTTATCTCTAGCTTGGTTGATTCTATCTAATTTTTTATTTTTTAAATTTTTTTGAAAACAACATTCAATAAAATGATGTCATTTTGTAATTGCATGTCAGACCTTGGATCAAGCTTGGTGTGGACAACACGGGCCTTAACATGGCCAAAGGTCTAGTCAACATAGGCTTGGCCTATTAACTTAAGGTCTGGTCAAGTTGGATAAAGTTGAATTGTCAAGCCTACTTTCAATATAATTTGTTAATAATTTAAAGATTAAGAAAAAGCTTTAGGATTATAAGGTGAGGAAATTGATATTTATGCAAGTCATGTATTTTATTGTCAATTAAAAGAATATGCATACTGTTTATAATAATCATTTTGTTATGTCTTTTCCTTCGTTCATAATTGCAATCAAATTCTTCTTAGTTCTAAAAAAAGTATTTAGTTTGATATAATTAAGCATTTTATAAAAAATATTTTTTTTTTATATTATATTTATTATATAGCAAATTTATGAAAGTTTAATAATAGTTTACTATCCTTTTTTTTCCTTAACGGTTTAATTAAGGGTTGATTCCAATACGTTGTCTTATAATCATGCAACTAACATAGTTACCTTTTCTTTACTAAAAAAGGAAAGCATACACTCGCTAAGTAGGAACCCTAGCTCCTGTGTAATTGCTCGGGTCAAAGACTCTTGATCAGACTCCAATCTGGTCAATGCTCTCTTTCTCTCAATTCACATGTATACGTACACACGTCTATGTATTGAATAATTTGATTTAAAAATCATTGAAGTTTGAATTTCGTTTCATTTCCTGATAGGATTATTAAATATTCTGTGTGATTGGTGAAGCCAGAGATCGAAAGTTTTCAAACTGACAAACTATGTGGGGGGTTTTAAGGAGAAGAGTCGCAAGTGGAGGCTCGTCTTCTTCGGTTAGCTTACTCGTCATTTGTTTCTTCTTTTTTTCTTCGTTTGTGGCATGAAGTTTTAATCTTTCTGTTATTTTTGGTTTTAGACTTTTTTTTAAAAATTTTGTTGATTTTGGTGGAAATTTTTTTTGGGGCTATTGTGACAGATTCTAAATCAGTTTCGGGCTGTAACTTCGGCTTCTAGAGTTCCATTTTCTCCGGAGAAGGAGGTGAGTGCTGCTACTATATTCTTGTGTATACATAATAAGTGGTTGTGGTGATGAATATGAGATGGGTCATTTCAGTTTGCAGAATGTGTGCATTTTGTTGATTGCACGGTAAATTCATCTTCTCCGGTTGTTGGGATGTGGGGACGGTGGAATTTTCCAGAAATGATTGGCAATCGAGTATTTTGAACACTTATAGTTCGTCCTAGATTTTATTTTTTAAATCTTTCTGTTAAAATTCTATCCAATCATCGACTTGATCTTAGTTGCAAGCTCTGCTCCCATCGAGTTCATTATTTTGTCTTTTGTTCTTTTGGTGCCATAAGTGGGACTCTCTCTCTCTCTTTTCTCTGTGAGGTTTGTAACATCTTAACTTATAAACAGATTTTACTATTTCAAGGGGGGATTGGCCAGGCCAGGAATATCACACATCTTATCTCACCAGGTAACCTCAGAGCATATTTGTGTTTTTCTGGTGTAGAATTAAGATCGCTTAAAAATCATGGTTTTTTCTCTTTTGCTGTTATAGGTTATTCAGTCAGTCCGGCACCATTGAGGTTAGTGATATTATTATTTTCTTATGCGTCTAGCGCCTAAGTAGTGTCTTGTACTGGAGTAGTGAGTGGAACTTTGTGGAATTGGAAGAAATTGTATGCGATTATATATTTTTGTAGACAAAATTGATATTTCATATATACAGAAAAATATTTAATTGAGAGACTCAGAAGCATGCAATGCATCTATTATGGGTTTGCTTGCCCCTTGACGTTTCTTTATTTATTTTGTAACAGTCTACTATGAGGCATGGTTAGAATTTGAAAATCCTCTTCTTGTTCTTTTGAGTTCCTATAGTCAAATTGCCTTCATGATGTTACCAGTGAAGTAATTTAATACTTACAGTTAATGCTGAACTGGTTAATCTGCACCACTTTGTATATACCTAAAACTCAAACCCTTGTGCCTAAGCAAATGAGTAAAAATTTGAGATGTAAATGAGTTCAAGTTATGTAAATTTAGAGTCTATTAGCTAGGAAAAAGGAACTATGTTTATGCCTGCGTTCAACTTTTTCATTAATCAGGTTTTCTCTCTTGTTTTTTCAGAGATGTCCTTTCCAGGATTCAGCTTGTGGCTAACAAGCAAATGTTGACCAGACCATTTTCTACAGACGGTGGTATGAAATCAATTGCTTTGTCTTACTACATTTTCCTTAATTTCTTGTAGACATGGATTTAAATATCTGTGCCTGTGTATTTTGATCTACTCTTTGTGTGGGATGCTGGATCCATATTTTTTCTTGAAGAGTCTCTTTCTTTGTTGGGGATATTTGATGCTTATGAACTACGATTGTACATTTGATCTCTCCTTCATTGTAGATACCAATCTCTCAGTAAATGACAATGTAGCTGACGAATATCTTAATTTGTATCTTTCTGATGTTCTAACTATAATAGTATTTTTTTTCATTGTTACACATTATATTAGAGGAAGTGTTGGGCTGATTGGGGATCCTGCATTTACTTTTATGTTATGACACATTCTACTTGTGCTTTTATTTTTAACATTTTTATGTTGTCCATGCTGGTTGTAGAGGATTTGGTTGATGCTGTTGTCCCTTTTATGGGAGAATCCATCACAGATGGCGCTTTGGCAACCTTTTTGAAAAGTATGGATTTCTAGTATCAATTCCTTATTGTTGTTGTTTCCTTTGTTATTTGTTTGGAATCTCTTGATCGCTATGCCTCTTGAACAGAGCCTGGTGACAGGGTTGAAGTTGATGAGCCGATTGCTCAAATTGAGACGGATAAGGTGTTGTTTTCCTGTTGCCATCTTTCTGTTTTTCATTTCAAGTTGACGGTAATCATACTTGTCTTTTTTATCCTTGAGACATTTATTTTCTTCAGGTAACAATTGATGTCGCGAGTCCAGAAGCAGGTGTGCTAAAAGAGGTAATTAATTGATTGTGTTTGTTAATATTATTGTCATCATTTGCTTTTCTCTTCTCCTGTTTTGTTGTTGGAGTTGACCATTTTGATAATAAATTGAACGCCACATGTGCATGTTTGCAGTTTGTAGCCAAGGAAGGAGATACAGTGGAACCTGGAACCAAGATTGCTATAATTTCAAAATCTGGTGAAGGTGTAGCTCATGTTGCTCCCTCGGAGAAAATTCCTGAAAAAGCTGCTCCCAAGAAATCTACTCCTGATGAAGATAAAGGTAAGGAGAAGACAAAGCCTTCTCCTAAAGTTGAAGCAGCTCCTGTAGCGGAGAAGCCCAAAGAACCAGCAGCACCATCACCACCACCTCCTAAACGCTCAGCTACAGAACCCCAACTTCCCCCTAAGGAAAGGGAAAGACGAGTAAGCATTTTTCTTTTCTGCTTCTGTACACTTCTAACAGTGCCATGTATTGTTTTATGTTTAAATTTATAGATGTTTAGAAAAGAGTGGATTGTCTGACTTAAATACCTTAACTATTACAGGTTCCTATGACAAGGCTACGGAAAAGGGTTGCAACCAGATTGAAAGACTCCCAAAACACATTTGCTATGCTAACAACATTCAATGAAGTTGATATGTAAGTTCCGCTTACGGGTAATATGGTTAGCTGTCTAATAAGTTCTCCTTTATTGTGCTGTTATTAATCTTTGGGTTTGAGGGTCCTCAACATGACTAGTATGTCACCAATGAAGCTATTTTCTTCTCTTTTGGGGTTTCCCCTGTACAGACTTCTGATGTATTCTTTTTCAATTGAAATGGAGAAGTATATATGTCTCCTATTGGCATTGCTTTGAGATTTAATTGATATTAATTCTTGTATCAAGTGTTTATGCTTTCAAACAACTGGTTTTAACGTGACTTTTATTGCTTTTGAGATCCATTCCTTGGATTTTTGTCACGATATACTCGGATTTCAAATTGGTGTTGACTTATAGTTTACTGCTTAAGAACCTGGCCTGGTTGAGTGTGTTGGTGTAGGAAATTGGTGTTTGGTTCTTGCATTGCTATGAATTAGGATAAACTGCTATTCTGCCACTATCCCCTTATATTGGCAATTCCTTGTTGTTTTTCTCATTATAGGACAAATTTGATGAAGTTGCGCTCTGACTACAAGGATGCTTTTGTTGAAAAGCATGGAGTGAAGCTGGGTTTGATGTCAGGATTTGTCAAGGTTTGCTTCACGTATTGTTATGGGCATGATGGTTAGAATCTATGATTCTTGCAGTCTAACATGTTTGAATTCCGTTTTCTTTTTCTTTTCCTCTTTTCTGTAAAATGGTTCAGGCTGCTGTTACTGCACTCCAGCATCAGCCTATTGTAAATGCAGTTATTGATGGGGATGATATTATCTACAGAGATTATATAGACATCAGTATTGCAGTTGGCACTCCAAAGGTTTATTTTCATCTAGTTGATTTTCTATTTTTATGGTCAATCATTTATCTGAAATTGTTAGAGCGTTTACTTCCATCCAAATAGCTATGTTCTTTCTGGCATCTGGATCAATTGTGTAGTGTGAGTGATCTTTCAAATTGTTAGTGTTTATGAAAGTATCTTTTGGTTCATATTAGGGTAGCATAAGTCAAATATGAGAGGTATTCTGTTGCATAATACAAAGCATCCACTTTTGTTATATATATGGGGACATACACACAAACACCAAAAACTGAATCAGTGAGAAATTTTTTAGGATTGTTTGGCTTGTAAGGAAGTTAAAGCAGGACTACTTTGTGAGTGGGAAATCAAATTACTACCTGCCTTTCTTCTTTTATCTGCTGGTGGATGATATGGTCCCAGGCGTAGGATCTAGTCACGGGACGATCCACCAGGGAATCCTCTTGATTTCCCTTGTTGGAGTTCTTCATTTTTTTTGAAGACCCTATGTTTCTACGCAAGAGGGAGACCTGTCCGTGACAAGGTATTGTCCTCCAAGCAATATTTATAATTTGTCTAATGCTTTATTCATAAATACCGTAGCCTTATATAGAGGCTGGTTACATCAGTTTATTTAGGATAAGACTTCTAACAAGAATAGACCCACTAGTTTATTTAGGATAAGACTTCTAACAAGAATATACCTACTAGACTTCTAACAAGAATAGACCTACTAGTTATGATACTAAATATTTAAATATTTAAATAGACTCCTTCTAAGGTAAGATCTCCTATTTTAAAGGGATGTTGTAAATCTCCTATCATTACTCCCCTCCTCGACAAGGAACTTGTCCTCAAGCTCGAAGTGGTTCATCTTCCTCCTCCAAGTCGGCCATTTCAAGCCAAAACAGCCGCTTACACTTGTTTTCCCTAGAGTATGGCTCATCACAATTAAAACAAAGTCCCTTTGCTCGTCTTTCGGTCATCTCCTCCTTTGACAAATGCTTGAAAAACAAGGCTAGGCTACTTCCTATACTGGATTCTGATATTGGAGAACCTCCAAAGGGTTTGTTGTCTCAGTTGTTGACAGTAGTAGGGTTGGCCCGAGAGCTTTTTGGCTGTTGCCGAAGCTGAAGTGTTGTTTATGGCTACTGCCCAGGTAGAAGTACGCCGAGCTCCCCCTCCTTGGTCCGTCAACTACTTCCTTTCAAAAGCCCTTGCTATTCATGGCTGTCTCTTGGGTGTTTGGCCCTTGCAGCTCTACATCTATCCGTATCCTGTCAACTAATCTAGTTGTAAAGAGGCCCACCTGTCGTTCGGGTCCAAGACCAGTGGTGCGTGCTACTTCTGTTCCACCTGGTAATATCAGGTTGGGCCTCCCCTGTTAAGTGAAATGCAGCCAAGCCTACTCGGTCCTCTTCTACCGTCCACTGGCTCTGGAAAAGTTGATCGCAGGGATGAAACCAAACTAGAGGGTTGTTTGAATCATTGTAGGTGGGGAATTCCAACTTCGAGTAATGCGGCACCATCCCGGCCTCGGGATGCCCTTTGTTCGGCCTCTCCCCTCTGCTAGCCAAAGCATGGCTGCTGATCGCCCCATCTCCATGCCCCCCACGATTCGGTTCCTTTCCTAGCTCCCAAAACCAGCAATTCATCTCATCAAATTGGGTAGAGTTCCTTTGCTAGAGCTCCTCCATCTATTGGAAACGTTGCTCAAGCCTTTGCATAAATGCCCTGAGCTCATTCTGGATATTCCCTGAGTCGTCCATCGTGTTTGGCTCTGATACCAAATTGATATGATCCCAGGCGTAGGATCTAGTCACGGGACGATCCACTAGGGAATCCTCTTGATTTCCCTTGTTGGAGTTCTTCCCTTTTTCTAAAGACCCTATGTTTCTACGCAAGAGGGAGACCTGTCTGTGACAAGGTCTCATCCTCTGAGCAATATTTCTTTGATAATTTGTCTGATGCTTTATTCATAAATAATGTAGCCT
>JANIJH010000005.1:37377770-37391992 GCA_024520975.1 Erythroxylum areolatum | reverse complement strand
GAGGTTGGTTACATCAGTTTATTTAGGATAAGACTTCTAACAAGGATAGAGCTACTAGTTATGATGCTAAATATTTAAATATTTTAATAGACTCCTCCTAAGTTAAGATCTCCTATTTTAAAGGGATGTTGTAAATCTCCTATCAGTGGAGTTAATTTGTTCCTCATTCATTTTAGTTCTTGCTTGATTTTCAAGTGTATCCAATATAAAGCAGCTTGAATGTTTTGAGTTGATTCCTTTTACTTATGTGAAAATCCACAAAAATTAACATGAACTCCTTTTGTATTGCTCTATTCATGGTTTATACATAAACTTCTTTGGGTTTTTCTGAGGCCGTCTTTTATCATACCCAGCTAATTCCTGAGTTTCGTTTGTTTTTAGGGTCTATGACAAGCTGCGCTTAAAGTGCATACTGATTGTATTTGATTAGTTATCCTTTTTCCCTGTAAAAGTTAATAAGCTAAATTGGATGTCCTGAGTAGACATAAATTAGGTTGCTCAGTTCTGTTGCATGTTTCCATGTTTCTTTTTATTAGGTGGAGTTATCATTAATAATAAAGGCCAGACGTGAAAAAAAAGATGGAGAGCTTTAAAAGATAAGGCAACATATTATGACCTTTCTATTTCTTTCAGGGGCTTGTTGTTCCTGTTATTCGCAATGCTGCTAGGATGAATTTCGCTGATATTGAAAAGGAGATAAACAATCTTGCAAAGAAGGCAAATGATGGAACAATCTCAATTGATGAGATGGCTGGAGGTTCATTTACAATATCCAATGGAGGAGTTTATGGGAGCCTTTTGAGTACACCCATTATTAACCCTCCTCAGGTTTGTCTTGTACTGGAGTAACTAGGATGACAACTCATGGGTCTTGTGATGTATGGTTGGTATATTTTGTAGTTCTGGTTAACACATGATTTCATAAATCCATAGATGTCTGAAGTTGCTTTTTTGTAATTTGGACTGAAATTTCCAACTATTAAGGAGATTTTTAAATTTAGTGGTAGGAAATGCATATGTTCCCTCATTTTTCCGTTGTGGACCTGGAATCTCATACTCTTAACATTCATTTGACAGTCGGCTATCTTGGGGATGCATTCGATAGTGTCCCGTCCAATGGTTGTTGGAGGCAATGTTGTACCAAGGCCGATGATGTACATTGCTCTAACATACGATCACAGGCTGATTGATGGAAGAGAGGCAGTGTTCTTCTTGAGGCGAATCAAGGATGTTGTGGAGGACCCTAGGAGGTTGCTTCTTGACATATGAAGACCATCTCGTCAGTTAACAAGTTCCTTCAGTTACAGTCTAAAATTGGGTATACCTTGAATAAGTACTTGGGTTAAGTTTTGAAGCGCTCTCAGTATTCACACCCCTAATACGGGTTCAACTGCGGCTGATTTGATCTAAAATGAGACTGACATGCGTATTTGAAAATGTTTATTTCATTGTCTGCTGTTTTTTCTTGGATTCTTCCAAGGTATATATTGATTCTCCATGTAACTGTTTTGAGAATAATTTCTAAAATGCATGGCCTTTTCATTATGATATATACCACCTGGGTGTGCTCTAAACCCTTGCTAATGGAATTAAAAGCAGGAAGCTTTCCTCCTCAAAGTTAGATGAGATGAGATCAGGAATACGTGGAATCGTGTCCATTTGTAATAATCCCTGTGGAGTATCCTAGCCTTGGTCTAGCGAGTCTCTTTATACTGATTTTTAATATAAAATTAATCTTTATTATATGATATTTATATACAATAAGTTGATATGAATTAAAGCTAATTATATATATATTATGAAAGGTTCAGTTAAGAAATTTGATAAAAATTACAATTGTTATTTTTACTACACAAGTAACCAATAATTTCTTTTGAAAATTGAAAATGAATTAATGTCAAAAGGTTTTCACGGGAGTTCAAGAAAGGAAAGAATCCAGAGCAAGAGATAAGCTCTGCTACATCAGGACTCCAGTAACTCTCAGCTACAACTCAAATGTAAAACAAAACAACTTCAGCTCAGATCACTATTGACCAAACTTTTTGCAACGAATATTTTTCTAATCCAAGATATTACTTTTTGACAGAACAAGTGGTTCTTTTTCCTCCAGATAGTGTACACAGAACAATCAAATGCAATCTTGAAGGTTATAGTTAAATGTTTGCTTGATGACTGCACTTGACTTTTATTTTTATTGTTTATGTTTGAATAAGTATTCTAGTCAATAAGGTGTTACTATTCTTTAGGAAAAAGTTAGTCCTTTTGTGATTTTGTAAACTATGACTTGAGTTGCTGGATTTATTGATTTTCTGTTTATTCCAAGGACTATAAATGTAAAGGATGACTGATAAATAAAAAATGATAATTCCTTTGCTAATATCCGTACCTTTCTTCCCTCCAAACTTAAGTCTTTTTTCTTCTGTTAGGGGCGGTTGGTTCATATGAAAGAATAGTAACAAGAATGAGAATGAATATAGTAAGAAATAAGAATGAATATAGTGAAGAATGAAAATGAATATTACTATTATAATTATGATGGTTAGTTAAGAGGAAGAAATGATTATCATTATCATTGATAATGGTTAGTTTGTAAGAAAATTGAAAATTAAAAATTTATTATATTTTAATTAATTAATTAATTATATTGTAATTAATTAATTACAATATATTGACTAATTAAAATATTGTAATTAATGAATGAATTATATTTGAATTAATTTTATTGTAACTAATTAATTAATTATATTTTAATTAATTATAATGTAACAAATAATAATAATAATAATAATAATAATAATAATAATTTAACTAAATACACTTTAATTAATTATAATTAATTAATGAATGAATGAATTATATTTTAATTAATTATATTGTAATATAATTAATTAATAACAATATTTTAGTTAATTATATTGTAATTAATTATATTTTAATTAATTAATTAATTACAGTATTTTAATTAATTACAATATTTTGATTAATGAATATCCGTATTCTCCAAAAGTGAGATATCAAACTATTAACCCCATCTCAAATTCATCAACCAAGCACCTCTTAGTTTTGACTCTTGTTCAAACCAATAATCTGGCATTAGAGCTATCTTCTTTAGGGATATGTGAAATGGAAACTGAAGCTAGTTTTTCACAAGTTGCTCCTCAGGTTTTTGATGGAGAAAACTATCAGCTTTGGGCAGTGAGAATGGAGACTTATTTGGAGGCTTTAGATCTTTGGGAAGCCGTGGAAGAGGATTATGAAGTTCCTCCGCTATCAAACAATCCCACCATGGCCCAGATCAAAAGTCACAAGGAAAGAAAAACCAAGAAGTAAAAGGCGAAAGCATGTCTATTTGCTATTGTTTCAACAACCATTTTCATTAGAATCATATCTTTCAAAATAGCAAAAGAATTTTGGGTTTATTTGAAGGAAGAATATGAAGGAGATGAATGGATATGAGGCATGCAAGTGTTGAATTTAATAAAGGAATTCGAATTGCAAAAGATGAAAGAGTCTAAGACAATCAAAGAGTGCTCAAATAGATTGCTTCACATTGTCAACAAGGTCAAGTTACTTGGTACCCAACTTACTGATTCTAGAATTGTAGAGAAAATTTTGGTAATGATGACAAAAAGATATTAAGCATCCATAAGCACCTTGGAGAACACAAAGGATCAGTCTAAGATCGCCTTGGCAGAGCTGTTAAATGCCTTGTAAGGTCAAGAGCAACAAAGACTTATGAGGTAAGATCATATTGTTGAAAGTGCTCTACCAGCCAAACATCAAGAAGTTAGAAAGAACAAGAAGAAAAATTATAGAAAAAATCAGTCGTCAAGCAACGAAAACACTATAAACAATCAGGTCCAAAGTAAAGGTGGAAACTCAGTAAGAAACCATCCACCTTGTCAACACAGCGGCAAAAAAGGTCATCCACCATTCAAATGTTTGAAGAGACCAGAAGCAAAGTGTAGCAAATGTAATCAGCTTAGACATGAAGTTGCAAGCAGATGCTAAGTCGTCGAGTAAGATGAAGAAGACCAAATTTTTGTGGCAACGTGTTTTTCAACTTAGAACTCCTTTAGAATAATGGTTGATTGATAGTGGTTATACAAACCACGTGACTTATGATAGAATTTTCTTCAAGGACTTAAAACCCACTGGAATCATGAAGGTCAGAATAGGGAATGGTGGCCATATTCCAGCAAAAGGAAGAGGAATCCTTGTAATTACAATAAGTTTCAGTACAAAGAGAATTTCATATATTCTTTATGTACTCAATATGGACTAAAATTTGCTTGAGTGTGGGTCCGTTGAAAGAGAAAGGATTCAAAGTATTCTTTGAAGATCAATGTTGCGATCTAAACAGAACAATATAAATTAAATTTTACATAGACCAATTAGAGGCAAGTGCACCCAGTCGATAAGTAATATAAAATGGTAAGAACCGAATATCGAACCCAAGAGAATTTCAACACGCAAGACAATTAAATTAAACGATGAAAAATTACTTGGACGATCAAGAATTGATTGATTTGAAAATAAAATAAAATAAAGTAAGCAAATCAAGGAAATATGAAAAATGCAAGGTATGAATTAAAACAACTAGATTTAATCAAATGACAAAAATCAGTTAAGGCATCAAATTTCAATTGGATTAGACACTAAGAATTGTAACGGTAGATTGATCTAGGAATTACTTTACTTAAGCAAGTCAAACCCAATGTTCATGGGAATTCCCTTCTCTTCTAAATCCAAGTTACCCACTTGGTTCATAGATAATTCAAAATAA
This sequence comes from Erythroxylum areolatum, assembly GCA_024520975.1. Lineage (NCBI taxonomy): Eukaryota > Viridiplantae > Streptophyta > Magnoliopsida > Malpighiales > Erythroxylaceae > Erythroxylum > Erythroxylum areolatum. Next base: position 37,387,206 of record JANIJH010000005.1, on the reverse strand, counting down.
AAGGCATTCAATATAAGAACCCTAAAACTAAGTTCGTTAATCCTAGGTATCCTTACACAAGATCCTAAGGTTGGTCTACACTTTAGTCTCAAGTATGTTGCTTGATTAATTTTTCGACAAATTAAATCCCATTGGTTATGACATTTAATCATCTAAGGTCTTAATCGAGGTGATCAAGCTAAATTAGGACTAAATATACATTCAATCAAGCAAAAATCAATACTACAAAAATTATCCTAATCTAATATCAATCTTAACTTTAATCGAAAAGAAAAAACTTACTCACTCATATTCATCAATGTAACATAAATTATGGTCATAATATATAGTTACATTGATTAAATCTACACAATTAAAATAAATAAAGAATTAAAAAAGAAAACAAATTAAGAACACCCCCTTTTTTTACAACTGTATTTTCTCGAGCCACTAACTTTAGGAATATTGTATTAGCCACCAGCTACTTCAACGTTGGTTCACACACTCCATCAGCTGCTTGCTTTTTCTTCCACATCTCTTATCTCCCAGTTAACGTTTTTGGTGTCTCCTTTCCACTGGCTAACATTTTTCTCCAGCTCTTGCTTTCTCCACTAGTTATCTTCAATTGTTTATCTTACAACCAGCTCTTTGTGTGTGTGTTGTGTGTAACGTGAGAGATCTCCAGCTAACGTGTGTCTCCACCACTAGCTGCCAAGATTGTTTATCTCCACCAAAAGCTCCTTTATTTCTTTTTTCTCCACGCAGCTGCTTCGTTATTCTCCAGTTCCACCAGCTTCAACGTCTTTCTCTCCACCACCAGCTGTCATGTGAGATTGGAGTGTTGAGTGGCATGTAATGTCTTGAGAGTTGGTCCAATCCTCCTCCCAGCTGCTTTCCTTCTTTCCAGCTATCTTCGTGTGGTTCACGCACTCTCCTTGCAGACCACACTCTCACACTTGCACCCTACCATAGCCAGCTCCTCCTTGCTTTATGCTTTCAACCCATACATGCACGCCTAGCCTCTCTTCACCAACTAACGTTTTGTTTTTTTTAATGCCACAAGCTGCCAACGTTTTCCTTCTAGTCACCAACTTCAACGTGTCTTGAGGACACCAGCTGCTTGCTTGATTCACTCCTATAATCAATGTTTAATCAACTTTTTTCTTCACTTTTTGCGCTAGCCTCTTCAACGTAATATTCCTTTGTCTTCTCTCTATTCAATGTCCACACCACCAGCTGCTTGTTTTTTGGATGTTTCTATGTATTCAAAATCCTATTATGCTCTCTTGGTTTTTCTCTTTTCATGCCTCACTTCACGCATAATCTCCTTTTTTTTCAACTTTTTCTGCCGTAGTCATCTTCTTTTGTCTCCATTCAACTGCTGTACAATTTTTTTTTATTAAACCTCACATGTTTTTAGCTCACATGTTTCTCTTCTTTCAACCGTAGATCACACACCACTCACTCACATGTAGCTGTCACACACATCTTTATTTTTCCAGCCCCTCTTCATGTCACACACTACACTCACATTGCTTTAGCCCACCTTTTACTACAGCCCACATTTAAATGAATGTCCATATCTTGCATGGGCGTGAGAGTGTACATGAAAGGTTCCAAATCTAGTGTATACCTAAAATTAAAATAAATAACTCTTAATTAGTGCAATTTAAATATTAAATTAAAAAAGTTTGGCAAATTATGTATAAAAAATTAAGACAAAATATCCATTAACAACACCCCCACACTTAAATTGTTGCTTGTCCTCAAGCAACTTACTTAGGTCACAACTAACATATTCTGTCATTTCATTTTCAACACAAATCAAGTATTTACAATCCCTTAAAATTTGGCAAACTCAAGTATCAAGCTACTACATATATCGTAATCTTTTCATCAATGCACATAAACAAAATCAAAGGTAGATATCTTTGATCAAAAGCAAGCATAAAATTAAAATGAACTTTTCTCACGATATTCACTCATGTAGATCAAGTGTACAAGGATTGTGTTTCGCTTAAGGCCTCCTCTAAGAGATTACACTACCATAGGTTTGCAAATTCACCTATTTTTCACTATATAGAGTACATGCTATCATGGATCAAAAGGCCTTTACTAAGGGTTGTAACGGGGCTTAGGTTAAGGTGAGGTAAAAAGGACAAAGGTTACTCACAAACATTCATAAAGTATTAAGTGATGTGGGACAATCAAAAAGAAATTCTGAAATGTGCAAACAAAAACACAGGATTACAACTACTCATTACTATCCAATGCTACTGTTTTAATCTTTTTTCTTTTTTTCTTTTCCTTTTTTTTTGTAACAATAAACAAAAAGAAGATAGTAGTTTTTTTTGGTAACAATAAGCATAAAGAAGATAGTAGTAACACAAATCAATAACAACTGAGTAGATGTACCTTTAAAATATCTCAGAATAGCGCATAAAACAAAAGTCCCTAAGTTAAGGACATCAAATACTTAATACTTCATTCAACTTGTGAAAGGGTCAGGCTAAAAGATTTTCAGGTTTTAATGCAATGCGATTAATACGAAAACAACAAGGTCAAAGGCTCAAAGGGGATAACAAGGGAAAAATAACTTGGTAGGTTATTTAAGCTAAAGGTTAAAAATAAAGAAGGCCTTTATCATATTCATAACCTATGTAACTAGCAGTATCAAATAAGTTCAGAGCAAGTTCTGAAGGTAATCCATATAGGGAAGCATCACATACAACAAACAAAATAAATGACTATGAGGTGCAGTCATATAGCTCAAGATCTCACATATGTTTAATTGAAAATCCATCAAAATTCTATACATTGCTTCATCACTCAACATCAATTATTGACTAAGTTTATGCAATTGACTACTTTAATCAATTGATATGGTTCACTATCCTCTCAAGCTACCTGATCCAAGTTTACGCATATAACTCAATTCTCCTTCCAACTACTTTGATAGAATCGTAAGGTCAAATTTATCACAAATGAGACCCAAGTTAGCTACCAAAAGAGTCGCAACCATTCAAGTGTGTATCTCTCAACATCAACATCAATATCATTAGTATGCACATAAACTCAATCCCCCCTCCCCCCATTTAATATGAACATTGTCCCTAATGTTCAAATAGCTAACAATCAAACACAAAAAGGGGAAAGAGGAAGAAGAAACTTCCCTGAAAAAGAATCGGTCAAGAACTCTTTGTCACTAACCACGTAAACCTAAAGAAAACTCAAAACAACTTAAAGAAATGCATTAAACTAGAAAGAAACGAAAAAGAAACAACGAGAAAAGAAAAGAAAGAAAATTATAGTCCTATTGGAAGGCATGCACTGCGATCAAAGAGGCGAAGTGTTATGAAGACACAATCGCTCCTCATAGTTATCCACAAATCTAGGCATATACAATTTAACTCGTCCATTTACCTTGAACGAGTTTTCATTTTCTCGTTTTACCTCAAGGACCCCAAAGGGAAGGACTTGGATCACCTTGAATAGGCCATACCACTTTGACTTAAGCTTTCTTGAAAAAAGACGAAGACAGGAGTTGAAGATCAATAGTTGGTCGCCTACCTTAAAGTCTCGGTGGAGGATCTTTTTGTCATGCCACTTCTTCACACACTCCTTATACAGCTTTGAATTGTTATAAGCATCCAAACGGAACTCTTCAAGTTTATGAAGCTATATAAGTCTCTTAGCACCTACAGCAGACAAATCAAAGTTAAGAAATTTGATAGCCCAGTACGCACGATACTCTAACTCAAATGAAAGATGACAAGACTTCCCATACACTATCTTAAATGGTGGCATGCCTATGGGTGTCTTAAATGCAGTCCTATACGCCCAAAGTGCACCATCTAGCTTTAAAGACCAATCCCGCCTATAAGCATTAACAGTTTTCTCTAGTATTTTCTTTAATTCCCTGTTTGAGACTTCAACTTATCTATTAGTTTGGGGATGCTATGGAGTAGCAACCTTATGGGTCACCCCATACTTAGCTAATAATAAAACAAAAATTTTGTTGCAAAACTGTGACTCCCCATCACTAATGATAGCCCTAGGTGTGCCAAAATGTGTAAAAGTATTCTTCTTCAAAAACTTAACAACACGTCTAATCTCATTCGTGGGCAATGCCTCTACTCCCACCCACTTACTAACAAAATCAATATCAACCAATATATTGGAAAAAGACTTAGGGAATGGTCCTATGAAGTCTATTCCTTAAACATAAAAAACTTCACAAACAAGAATGTTAGTCAATGGCATGTCATGTCTCCTACTAATATTTCCAACCCTTTGACAACTATCACAAGATTTGACAAATGCATATGCATCTCTAAATAAGGTGGGCCAATAGAAACCACACTCTAAAACTTTATGAGCTGTCCTAGAGGCACCATAATGTCCCCCAACCTCTCTAGAATGACAATGATGCAACAAAAAGGACATTTCCTCTTCAAGAATACAACGCTTAATAATACCATCCACACAAATCTTGTAAAGCAAAGAATCATTCCAAAGATAGTATCTTACCTCAAACAATTTTTTTTCTTTTGAACATAAAAAAGATCAGGGGGATAGATATTACCAGTATAGTAGTTTACATAGTCTGCAAACCAAGGAGTGACCATCATAACCATCAGATGCTCATCAGGAAAAGTCTCCTGAATGTCCTTCTTTGTTGCCCTCTCCATGGCAGCTTCATCTAACCTTGATAAGTGATCAACTACAAAATTCTCGGCTCCTTTCTTATCCCTCAGCTCAATGTCAAACTTCTGCAAAAGTAACACCCAACGAATTAGTCTTGGTTTAGCGTCAGGTTTTGTCATCAAGTATTTCAAAGCTGTATGGTCAGTATACACAATCACTTTAGACAAAACCAAATATGAGCAAAACTTGTCAAAAGCAAACACAACCGCCAACATCTTGTTTTCTGTGGTGGTGTAATGACATTGTGTACTGTTCAGTGTCCTACTTGCATAAAAAATGGGATGAAAGATCTTACCTCGTCTTTGATTTAAAAAGGCACCCACTGCATAATCACTTGCATCATACATTAATTTAAAAGGAAGAGACCAATCAGGAGATATAAGAATAGGTGCAGTCACAAGCATATCCTTTAACGATTGAAAAGATGTCAAACATTTATCGTCAAAATTAAATACAACATCTTTTGCAAGTAATTCAGTCAAAGGTCTAGCAATCTTTGAAAAATCCTTAATGAACCTACGGTAAAAACCAACATGGCCTAAGAAACTTCTAATGGATCTAATATTGTTTGGTGGTGGAAGTTTCTTAATGACATTAATTTTTGCTGGGTCTACCTCTATACCCTTGCCAGAAATTTTGTGATCTAAAACAATGCACTTCTATACCGTGAAATGACATTTTTCCTAATTTAGCATTAAATGGGTCTCTTCACACCTAATCAAGACTTTCTCTAAGTTATCCAAGCATGCGTCAAATGAAGTATCAAACACAGAGAAGTCATCCATGAAAATTTCAACACAAGATTCAAGCATATCAGAAACAATAGCCATCATGCATCTTTGAAATGTAGCCAGAGCATTGCATAACCCAAATGGCATGCGTTTATATGCAAATGTACTATAAGGACATGTAAAGTTTTTTTCTCCTAATCTTCTGGGGCTACTAGAATCTGCAAATATCCACTATATCCATCTAGGGCATAATAAAAGTCATGTCCATCTAATTTCTTAATCATCTAATCAATGAAAGGTAAAGGAAAATGTTCTTTCCTAGTGGCATCATTCAACTTCCTATAATCTATGCACATTCTCCACTCAGTTACCTTCCTAGTGGCTATTAATTCATTTTTCTCATTTTCAACCACAGTGGTACCTCCTTTCTTTGGCACCACATGCATAGGACTAACCTAACTAGAATCAGAAATTGGGTAGATAATACTTGCATCTAGAAGCTTTACTACCTCATCTTTCACTACCTCCTTTATGTGTGGGTTAAGTCTTCTCAGGGGCTGCATTATCTCCTTGCTTCCATCCTCCATGAAAAAGTGGTGCGTGCAAAATGAAGGGCTTATACCCTTGATATCTGTAATGGACCACCCAATGGCCTTCTTATAGTCCCACAGTACCCTCAATAATTGCTCCTCCATGGTTCCTAACAAACAAGAAGAAATGATAACTGGTAAGTGCTCAGGTGGGTTAAGATAAACATACTTCAAATGACTTGGAAGAGGTTTAAGCTCAAGAGAAGGGGGCTCTTCAATTGAAGGCTTCAAAAATAGCTTGGCTGGATGTTGGAGAGGCTCGTATGCGCTATAATGTGTCCAACATACCTGCTCCAACTCATCTGCAATATCCTCCAACTTTTTTTGCAATTCTTCCCCTAACTCTTCGATCATTCCTTGCATTTCCCCTTTTAACAAATCTACACAAACAATAGAAGAATCATCAGCATTAGAAGAATAAATATCAATAAAATGGCAAGAGTCAAAAGTAGAAGGATGCTTCATAGCATTGAACACATCAAACACTAGTTCTTCATCTTGAAGTCTCAAGATGAACTTTTCACGTTGCACATTGATGATGATCCGTGCAATGGCTATGAAAGATCTCCCAAGAATGATGGGGATGTCTATATCTTCATCCATGTCAAGGATTATGAAATCCACCAAGAAGATGAACTTCTCGACCTTGACCAATACATCTTCAATGATTCCCCTCGGATAAGTGACGGACCTATCTTCCAGCTGAAGTGAAATAGTAGTGGGTTTGGGCTCCGCTAATCCTAACTTCCTGAAAATAGAAAGAGGCATTAAGTTAATTCTTACACCCAAATCTTTTAAAGCCCTATTTATATGTAAATCATCAATAACACAAGGAATAGTAAAATTCCTTGGATCCTTAAGCTTTGGTGGTAGCTTTCTTGACAATATGGCTAAACACTTCTCATTTAGCTTCACTGTGGCATCCTCCTCAAGCCTCCTCTTATTAGACAAAATTTCTTTCAAAAACTTAGCATAAGAAGGCATCTACGCTATGGCCTCAACAAAAGGAATGTTTATATGTAATTTTTTAAATATCTCGAGAAAACGACCAAATTGTTTATCTAATTGCGTACCTTTCAACCTTTTAGGATAAGGAATCCGAGGTCTTACTGGATGTATGATGGGGTCAGTAAATAACCTTGGATGATCCTCCTTTTCAGCTGGTGCTTCCTTGGCCTCCTTGTCACTCTCCCGACTCTCATCTTCTTCAATCTTTTCCATTTCTTTATCCTTCTGCTTCTCCTAAACTTCTTCAAGTTGTCTGCCACTCCTTAATAAAATTGCCTTTGCATGTTCTCTCGAGTTGGCCTCAGTAGTGCTGGGCAATGAACCCAAAGGTCTTTCCTTCAACAAACTTGCAATCTGGCTCATCTAATTCTCCAAATGTCTGATAGAAGATTCTTGGTTCTACATTCTAACCTCGGTAGTGGAAATGTACTTCGAGAGTAGCTCTTCAAGATTAGATTTCTCTTTTGGCACAGGATTAGGAGCCTTGAAACCTGGAGGTAGAGGTGGTTGTCTCTGAACATTGGATGACTGTGATTGTGCCACCTGATCGTTCCGCCAAGAGAAATTTGGATGATTCCTCCACCCTAGGTTGTAGGTATTAGAATATGGGTTCCCTCGTTGTCTGTTATAATTGCCCACATAATGGGCCTCTTCTATCTCTTGAGCAAAAGGATTCTTGACTTGACACTGAGAAGATGCATGAGAATCTCCACCACAATGCTCGCATAAAGCATAACTCCTCAATGAAAAACTAGCTCCTCCTCTCATATTGTGCATCAAATTATCCAACTTCTTCGTCAAAACATCCATCTGAGTAGATAAAGCCACTGTATTGTCGACTACACGAGCTCCGGTAGGTCGTCTAGGATGCCTTTCTGTATGATACTGAAAACTACTTGTGGCTATCTCATCAATCAATTTGTAGGCCTGATTTGGAGTTTTCCTCATTAAACTACCTCCTGTTGTAGCATCTATGGTACTCCTAGTGGATGGGGTCATTCATGTATAGAAAATATTGGCCTGCTGCCATGTAGAGAACCTATGACTAGGACACTGTGGCAATATATCCCTAAATCGCTCCTACGCTTCATATAAACTTTCATTTTCATATTGAGTGAAGGAAGTGATCTCATTCTTCATCTTTGCAACCTTGGAAGGAGGGAAAAATTTTGCCAAAAATAATCTCATCATCTCATCCCATGTAGTAATCGATCCCAACTGCAAACTAGCCAACCATGCTCTGGCCTTATCCTTTAAAGAAAATGGGAATAACCTTAATCTTACTGCATCTTCCAATACTCCATTCTGCTTAAACAAATCACAAATATCTAGAAATGTCTCCAAATGGGTGTTCGGATCCTCCAGAGGTAATCCTCCAAATTGAGATGCTCTCACCATGGATGTAATGCTATGAGGAGTCTCAAAACTCGCAGCTGTGATCGTCGGCCTTATATTGGAAGGCATTGGTCTATTGTTGTGTCCCATAGTCAAATTCATCATAGTTAACTCCCTTCTCTCTTTAGTATACGGCATCAACCTCTCCTCGTGTTGTTCCATCTCTACAAACTGCTCTTCTCTAATCCTTTTTGCTATGTTACTACTCCGAGCCAATCTGGTTTCCTTACGCAACCTGCAAGTAGTTTTTTCAATCTCAGTATCTAGTAGCAAATTCTCGAGCCTTTAACCACAAGTGAGCATAAACAAAATGGAATAAATAAAAAGCAAATAATAACAGAACTAAGAATGGAAAATAAAACACATTGAAATAAAGCAATCATGCAAACAACTAAAATATGCAAATAAACAATGAAGCAAGAATTAAATTTGAGACAATTAATACCGTCTAATTTAATGACTCATAATAAGGAATTTATTCCCCGACAACGGCCCCAAAAACTTGTTATTGTCTAAACAAAACAATATAAATTGAATTCTATCTAGACCAATTAGAGGCAAGCGCATCCCGTCGACAAGTAATATAAAATGGTAAGAACCAAATATCGTACCCAAGGGAATTCCAACATGCAAGAAAATTAAATTAAACGATGAAAAATTATTTGGACGATCAAGAATTTATTGATTTAAAAATAAAATAAAATAAAGTAAGCAAATCAAGGAAATATGAAAAAGGCAAGGTAAGAATCGAAACGACTAGATTTAATCAAATGACAGAAATAGGTTAAGGTATTAGATTTCAATTGGATTAAACACTAAAAATTGTAACAGTTGATTGATCTAGGAATTACTTCACTTAAGCAAGTTAAACCTAATGTTCATGTGAATTCCCTTCTCTTCTAAATCTAAGTCACCCACTTGGTTTATAGATAATTCGGAATAAAAGTTATTTAATACAAGAAACCTAAAACTAAGTTCGTTAATCCTAGGTATCCTCACACAAGATCCTAAGGTTGATCTACACTT
>JANIJH010000005.1:37361462-37377670 GCA_024520975.1 Erythroxylum areolatum | reverse complement strand
CCACTCAGTTACCTTCCTAGTGGCTATTAATTCATTTTTCTCATTTTCAACCACAGTGATGCCTCCTTTCTTTGGCACCACTTACACAGGACTATCCCAACTAGAATCAGAAATTGGGTTGATAATACATGCATCTAGTAGCTTTATTACCTCATCTTTTACAATTTCCTTCATATGTGGGTTAAGTCTCCTCAGGGGCTACACTATCGCTTTGCTTCCATCCTCCATGAAAATGTAGTGTGTGTTAAAAGACGGGCTTATACCCTTGATATCTGTAATGGACCACCCAATGGCCTTTTGTGGTCTCGCAGTACCCTCAATAGCTGCTCCTCCATGGCACCTAACAAACAAGAAGAAAGGATAACTGATAAATGCTCAAGTGGGTTAAGATAAACGCATTTCAAATGACTTGGAAGAGGTTTAAGGTCAAGAGAAGGAGGCTCTTCAATTGAAGGCTTCGGAAAAAGCTTAGTTTCACGTTAGAGCTGCTTGTATGCTCTATAATGTGTCTAATAAGCCTGCTCCAACTCAACTTCAATATCCTCCAACTCTTCTTGCAATTCTTCCCCTAACTCTTCGATCATTCCTGGCGCTTCCCCTTCTAACAAATCTGCACAAACAATAGAAGAGTCATTAGCATCAGAAGAATAAATATCAACAAAATGGCAAGAGTCAAGAGTAGAAGGATGCTTCATAGCATTGAACACATCAAACACTAGTTCTTTATCTTGAAGTCTCAAGATGAGCTTTCCACGTTGCACATCGATGATGGTCCATGCAGTGGCCATGAAAGGTCTTCTAATATCTTCCTCCATGTCGAGGACTAAGAAATCCACCGGGAAGATGAACTTCTCGACCTTGACTAATACATCCTCAATGATTCTCCTCAGATAAGTGATTGACCAATCTGCCAGCTGAAGCGAAATAGTTGTGGGTTTGGACTCTGCCAATCCTAACTTCCTGAAAACAGAAAGAGACATTAAGTTAATGCTCACACCCAAATCCATTAAAGCCCTATCTATATGTAAATCATCAATAACACAAGGAATAGTAAAACTCCCTAGATCCTTAAGCTTCGGTGGTAGCTTTCTCGACAATATGGCAAAACACTCCTCATTCAGCTTCACCGTGACGTACTCCTCAAGCCTTCTCTTGTTAGACAATATTTCTTTTAAAAACTTAGCATAAGAAGGCATCTGCGCTATGACCTCAACAAAAGGAATGCTTATATGCAACTTTTTAAATATCTCGAGAAAACGACCAAATTGCTTATCTAATTGCGTACCTTTCAACCTTTAAGGATAGGGAATCTGAGGTCTTACCGGATGTGTGATGGGTCAGTAAATAACTTTGGATGATCCTCCTTTTCAGCTGGTGCTTCCTTGGCCTCCTTGCCACTCTCCCGACTCTCTTTTTCTTCACTTTTTTCAACTTCTTTATCCTTCTACTTCTCCTTAACTTCTTCAAGTTGTCTACCACTCCTCAATAAGATTGCCTTTGCATGTTCTCTCGGGTTGGCCTCAATAGTGCTGGGCAATGAACTTGAAGGTCTTTCCTTCAACAAACTTGCAATCTGGCTCATCTGATTCTCCAAATGTCTGATAGAAGATTCTTGGTTTTGCATCCTAACCTCGGTAGTGAAAATGTACTTTCAGAGTAGCTCTTCAAGATTAGATTTCTTTGTTGGTGCAGGATTAGGAGCCTTAAAACCTGGAGGTGGTTGTCTCTGAACATTGGATGACTGTGGTTGTGCCACCTAATCGTTCCGCCAAGAGAAATTTGGATGATTCCTTTACCCTGAGTTGTAAGTGTTAGAATATGGATCCCCTCGTTGTCTGTTATAATTGTCCACATAATGCGCCTTTTCTGTCTCTTAAGCAAAAGGATTCTCGACTTGACACTCAAAAGATGCATGGGAATCTCCACCACAATGCTCGCATAAAACACAACTCCTTAATGAAGAACTAGCTCCTCTTCTCACACTGTGCATCAAATTATCTAACTTCTTCGTCAAAACATCCATCTGAGCAAATAAAGCCACTGTATTGTCTACTATATGAGCTCCTATAGGTCGTCTGGGATGCCTTTCTGTATGATACTGAAAACTGCTAGTGGCCATCTCATCAATCAACTTGTAGGCTTGATTTGGCGTTTTTCTCAATAAATTAGCTCCTACTGCAACATCTATGGTACTCCTGGTCGATGAGGTCATTCCTATATAAAAACTATTCACCTGCTGCCATGTAAGGAACCCTTGACTAGGACACTTTGCCAACATATCCCGAAATCAGTTGGATGTTTCAATGTATTCAAAATCCTTTTATGCTCTCTTGGTTCTTCTCTTTTCACGCCTCACTTCACGCATATCTCCGTTTTTTCAACTTTTTCTACTGCAGCCATCTTCTTTTGTCTCCATTCAGCTGCTGTACAATTCTTTTTAATTAAACCTCACATGTTTTTAGCTCACATTTTTCTCTTCTTTCAACCACACATCACACACCACTCACTCATATGTAGCTGTCACACACATCTTTATTTTTCCAGCCCCTCTTCATGTCACACACTACACTCACATTGCTTCAGCCCACCTTTTACTACATCCCACATTTAAATGAAAGTCCATATCTTGCATGGGCGTGAGAATGTACATGAAAGGTTCCAAATCTAGTTTGTACCTAAAATTAAAATAAATAACTCTTAGTTAGTGCAATTTAAATATTAAATGAACAAGAGTTTAGCAAATTATGTATAAAAAATTAATACAAAATATCCATTAACAATCAACATTGCCTTATCTATGATACTACTGGTCAGGAGATTTTAAAGGTTAAAATGAGAGGTAAAAGTTTCTCATTCTAAGGAGGAGCAAATAGCTTATTAAAATGAAGTAAGCACCACAAATATGGCATACGAGACTTAGCCATTGTCATCTTCAAAGAATGTTGAAAATGAAGATATGACGAGAGGTTTAATAATGCTTGCTAATCATTTGCCAAATTGTAATGCTTGTCAATTTGATAAACAAAATAGGATGCCACTTCCTAAAACAACTTAGAAAGCCTCTCATAAGCTGCAACTGATTCACACAAAAGTGGTAGGACCTCAAAGAACGCCATCTTTACAAGGTATCCTATACGATATTCTTTTCATTGATGATTTTACAAGAATGTTATGGGTTTTTTTTCTTGAAATTCAAGCCAGAAGTGGTTGGAGCATTTTGGAAGTTCAAGAAGATCGTGGAAAATCAAAGTGGGAGAAAAATTCAATTTCTTAGGTTTGATAATGGGAAGGAGCATACCTCAACAGAATTTAATTTATTATGCAAAGAAGCTAACATTGAACATCAGCTCATGAATCCCTACACTTTGGAACAAAATGGATTTAGTGAAACGAGAACTAGATTGGTAATGGAAATGGCCAGAAGTATGTTACACGAGAAGGAGTTGCCTAAAAATTTTTAGGTAAAGGCAACCAACACAATAGTTTTTCTTCCAAAATCAACTTCCAACCAGGGCTTTGGAAGACAAAACTCCCTTTGAGGCCTTAAGTATAAACCTTCATTAAGCTTTCTTAAGGTTTTGGTTGTGTGTATTTTGCTCATGTTCTATAGGTTAAGTGTGACAAACTTGACAAAAAGGCAATTCCAGGCATCTTTGAGGGTTATAGTTCAATTTCAAAAGCCTACAAGGTATACCATCCACAAACTAAAAAAATAACCATCACTAGAGACGTGCACTTCAGTGACGACGAGCAATGGGACTAGAAGAATATAAAAACCAACTTTCCTGAAGAGCAAGCAATAGACAAATGACATAATGAGATGGAAGATGATCCTCCAATTAGAGGTACAAGGCTAATTTCAGACATTTATCATAGATGTAATGTTATAATATATGAACCTACTGGCTATGAAGAAGCATTTAAACATCAAGATAGAAGAAACAGTGAAGGAAGAAATGTCAACAATTTAGAAAAATAAAACCGGGGAGTTGGTTGATCGACCTGAAGATAGAAATGTCATTGGAGTGAAATGGGTGTTCAAAATAAAACTTCATGCAAATAGCTCCGTCAACAGATATAAGGCCAAACTCGTAGTTAAAGGGTAAGCACAAATTTTTGGTGTTGATTATTTTGATACTTTCAGTTGCCAGATTAGATACAATTAGATTATTACTAGCAATAACAACACAGAAAGGTTGGCAAGTGTTCCAATTAGATGTCAAATAAGTTTTTTTGAATGTTGTTTTATAGGAAAAAATAAATGTGGAGCAGTTGGAGGGATTTGTGAAGTAAGGTGAAGAAGATAAAGTTTGCCTACTGAAAAAGGCTCGCTATAGCCTAAAACGAGCTCCAAAAGCCTATTACAATAGGATAACTGAATATTTATTGAGCCTTTGCTTTATAAAGAGCTTTTCAAAGTCCACTCTTTATGTGAAATATAAAGATATTGACTTTCTCATAGTGTCCCTTTATGTTTATAATCTCTTAATGATTAGAACTAATACATGGCTAGTTGAAGAGTTCAAGCAACAAATGATACAGGTTTTTGAAATGATAGATCTTGGTCTTAAAACCTACTTCCTTGGAATGAAAATCAAGCAAAGTAAAAATAAGGAGTTGATTTACCATAAGAAGTATGCAAAGGATATATTGAAGAAATTTCATATTGAGGAGTGCAAAGCAATAAGCACACCAATGAATAAAAAAGAGAAACTAAGCAAGGAAGATGGTGCTGATAAAGTTGATGAAGGTTACTATAGAAGCTTAATTGGATGCCTAATGTATCTCTCTATAACAAGGCTAAAGATTTTATTTGTTGTAAGTCTCTTATCTCGATTCATGCGTTATGCTAGAGTAATGCAATTAAAAGTAGTAAAAAGAACATTAAGATATTAAAAAGGTAATGTTAATTATGGTCTCAAGTTTGAGAAGTGTTAAAACTTCAAGTTATGTGGATTCTCGAATAATGACTGGGTTGGATCCATTGATGACATGGAGAGTACTTCAGGATACTGTTTCAACCTAGGTTTAGGGGTTTTCTCATGGTGCTAAAAAAAACAGGAGCTTATTGCTCAATCCATATGGAGGCAAAAACAGGACGCAAAATTTATAGTAGCAACAACAACTATAAATCAAATTTTATGGTTGAGAAAAATTTTGTGTATTTACATAAGGACTAGAAGGATAACACAAAGATTTTTATTAACAATCAGGCAACAATTTCAATCTCAAACAATCTAGTGGAAAAACTAAACATTTCAACATTAAGTTCTATTTCTTGATGTAACAAAATGGAGAAGTAACCTTAGTTTATTGCAAGTCAGAAGATCAATTTGCAAACTTGTTCACAAAATCACTTCTAGTTGGCAAGTTCAAGTCTTTAAGACAGATGGAGTTTGCAGTTCCTAAAGCAAGGATGAGTGTTAAATGTTTGCTTGAGGGTTGCACGTGACTTTTATTTTTATTATTTCAGATGTTTGAATAATTATTCTAGTTATTAAGTTTTTCCTATTCTTTAGGAAAACGTTAGTCTGATTGTGATTTTGTGGACCACGACTTGAGTTGCTAGATTTATTGATATTCTGTTTATTCCAAGTATTATAAATGTAAAGGATGGTTAACAAATAAAAAGATGAGAATTCCTTTGCTGACTTACGCACCTTTCTTCCCTATAAACTTTTTAAAAAAAATTTCCAGTTTTGACTCTCTATTTTCACCTCTCAAACCAAAAGTTATTACATCATCTTTCGTAAGTTCTTTCTAGTTGTATGCCTATTTCATAATATCATTCACGTTATTTTTATCATATGATAGTAAGTTTGGAAGAAAAGTTCAAACTCAATTCGATATAACCTAAAATTAATGAGTTCAATTTAAGTTGATTAAATTTTAGATCGAATTTAGATATGAAATTTAGATCTAACTAGGCTTGAAGTCTAAATATATGAAACTTAAATTTTACTGTAACTTTTAAGTTGTTCTTTTCTTTTTTTAATTATTGTCTGCCGCTTCTTCTATCGCTCATCTCTTCTTCTTCATTATTATTTGTTGCTTCTTCTGTCTTTCCACTCTTTTTCTTCATTGTTTTCTATCGCTTTTTTATCGTTCCTCTCTTCTTTTTTACTGACATGTGTCACTTCTTAGTTTAGCCTCACAACCATCACCTGCGATGGTTATTGTTGTTGGTGGTATTGAAGATGACTGTCAAATTTCCTAGTGGGTTTTTTGTTAGAAATGTTGTAATATAAAAAAAAAGTTTGGCTACTACATATTTCTATACACATCAATGATAAAGCCACCAAGATAGTTGCAAAACCACTAAGATATTGGATATTTTTGGTTGTGTTACTGTAGACAAAGAGAGGCGATGGAGAAGAACAAAGAGGTGATGGAGAGGGTTCAAAGGAAACATCAGGTCAACTGTCAAAATTTCGATGGGTTGGGTTAAGTTTTAGGCCTTCCTAAATCTGAACTAGTTTGGACCAAGGCTCGAGCAAGATAAGTAGAGCTTAATAAAATTTCGAGTTAGACTTGAGCTGTGTTCCAACTAGACCCGTTGCTATCCTTACAAGATAGGTTAAATAAGATTTGGATCCTTTCTTAAAACATTGAGTAATACTAATAGGTAAGAATAGATGATTTATGGTTTCATTACCTTGAAAGCAAAGAAAACAATAGTTGTTATTATACCATAGTTGAATTTTTCGTTGGTACTTATGCTTTCATTGATTCCTAAGGGAATTATGGGTAGGCTTTTTTGAAAAACAAGGTAGCTTAAATTAACATACATTCTGATGAGGTCTTGTAAGAGCTTCTATCACGAGTTGTTAGTGAAATATATGAAATGATCTCTTAACTATTGGAATGAGTCTTCTTTCCCAAAATTAAGGTTATAATTAGGTAAATTTTAAATAGCTTAGTAATGGGAGGCTATTTGGATCCGACCTTAAATCCTTTACATGTTGTTTTCTTCTTTCTTCCACTATATTGCTTGGTGATTTTTGGACAAGTATAAGGAATTTCTTTAACCAAATCAAAATCATAAAAAACTACAACTATTCTCATGCTTATTAACTAAAAAAAATGTTACCTAAAGACTTAAACGTGGAAGAGAGACAAACTAGACAAATCCAAATCTCATTTAAAGGGTAAAAAAGCAAGGAGATAAATAGGTCACCATTTTTAAAACCCTTGACTCCTTTAACATAATTGTAGGCTCCCAATTAATGAGGATACTATAAGAGACCATTGAGACACATTGAAGACGCCATTTGAGATGTTGATTGGGGAACCAAACATTGTCATGAGCGAGAAGAGGAAGTTCCAACTTATAGAGTCAAATGTTTTATGAAAATCCACGTTCAGAATGCAACACTTGATTTATTATTCTAATGATAGTTCTTGAAGAATTCTTAGGTTGTAAGGATATTGTCTTCAATGTTCCTTCCATGAAGGAAAGCTCTTTAACATGTGCAATTTAAATCACCAAGTAAAATAGATGAGTTACCAACCTGCAATTTCTTTAGGTTCTCCTAAAGAGTTATCCTCTAAAAATTTAAGTTAACTGCAAAAATGAATATTGCATTAATTCTAATTTCATGGTTGATCAAGGTCACTTGGTAATGTATGAGTTAATCGTTAAAGAGGTTGATGTTCAGTTGAATATGAATTGAATAAAAAATGATTATGATTTTACCATTATAATGAGTTGAATGATTGCTGATAAACTTCTAATGTTTACCTAAGACTAAAGGCCTTTTTCGGAACATAGTGTTATAAACTTTTAATGTTTATTTGAAACCAAAGACATTTTTGGAGCATAGTGACATATTTTAGTCTCCAAGAGACCCATCGAAATAATCTTCTTTGAAAGCGAATAATCTTTAAACATATGAGGTTTATTGGAACGATCTTTGTATCCTAGGCTATTATTGACATATCTTGGGTAGTGAGGGTTGCTCAAAAACTCTCTTTTTTTTTTACTTTCTATTTGGTTTCTTCATATAGGATACTACTAATTCTTAGGTTATTCCTTATTTTTTGTGCACTAATTGCTAATTAGTAATGAGCTATGATTTACTAACAGTTTGTTTTTGGTCCTGAACAATATTTGAAATAGAAATAACATTGTAATCGACCATTGCTACCATTTAAACTTCTCCTTAATTTTCAAGTAGCTCCCAACCTAATTTGTCTTTGATAGTTCCCTCTTGTATCTCGTAATCAATAGTTGAATAAACTATTTCTTTGATTCACAGTTTGACTGATTTTTATCATCTCCAAGTTGAGCTTAGGTCAAGAGCTTGGGGATCAAGAACTTCAGTCAAATTCTTGTGAGACAAACTTCCTACCTATGAATATCTAGATTTTAAGGAATAAGGGTTTTGAGGGTTTCCAATGATAAGAGATTATTACTATTTCTATTTCTTCCAACTTTCTATCTTCATCAAGCTTCACTAGGTTTATTACTAAGCATATTCTTGCATCCATCTCTTCGGTGCTACAATATGCTAATCTAGGCATATTATGGTACCTAGTGAAAAAATACAAATACAAATTTAAAACGGACCAGTGCTCCAAAAGATAAATTATAAAAACTAGCTCATATTGAAATTCTCCTCATCTATTTCACTAACATCCCAAGTACGCTAATTGGTTCCGAAATAATGTTGTTTTAGTTTCACTTTCCAAAATATCATTTTAATTTTCACTTTCTTTGAGATAAAATCTTGTCGCTTTGAGAAGTTAAATTAAAAAGACATCATTTTGTAAAGAAAGTTTTAGCCTTGTAAATCAGCCATCAAGTCAAATTCTACCCAAAGTCTGACCAATTTAAACCTAATATGTTAATTACAGGTTAAGTCGGATAAAGACGAAAGTTATCCTAAATTTCTACTTATAACATGATAAGTTTACCTTATATATGCTACCTTAAGCACTTCCATCAAATTTGCTTCACAATTTAATTTGAATATAAACACATCTTCCTCATTCATGTATGTGTTCTTCAATCCAATCTTGCTCTAATTAGAGAAAGCCCGAGTTTGCATCAAAGGGAAGACAAATCTCTCATCAATAAACCGCCTTACCATTGTTGTGGCGAGGGAAAAACTTTCAACTTTCAAAAAGCCGATTTATCACCTATTAATTAACTCCATGTGAGTTTAGAATTAGAGTAGGAGGAAGAGGTAACAGGGGATGAAGCATTGGAAAAGACCATCTGCGATTAGCCATGGCTTTGGTTCCAGAACAAGGTTTGAGAGCCAGAGAGCTGGAAAAGCTGGATGAAATTAAGGGAGGTTGGCAAGGAAGGTGCTGGCAGAGGAAGCAAAGGAAGGAGAGATGAGTTTGTTGGAGATGAATCAAGTTCGCCACGACCAAAAGGAGAAGCCTTTGGCAGTGAGAGTTGAGGAAAACGTAGCTTCTTGGGAGCATACTTGATTGTGGCAATGT
Source organism: Erythroxylum areolatum (assembly GCA_024520975.1). NCBI lineage: Eukaryota > Viridiplantae > Streptophyta > Magnoliopsida > Malpighiales > Erythroxylaceae > Erythroxylum > Erythroxylum areolatum. The sequence goes on along the minus strand of JANIJH010000005.1, from coordinate 37,368,217 downwards.
ACCTGGGAAATGACTAAGGCAAGAAGTTTGAAAAAGCTAGAAGGGTTAGAGGACACCTTGTTCTACCTAATTTGACCAGATCTAATCTAATATTATAACTAGAAAGTATTAGCATTCATATTTTCTCACGATTCAAAGGTAATGAGTATATTAATAGACTAAGGAATTTACATGTAATTACAAATAGAAGCCCCCAGAAAAGTCCCTCGGCAATTCCAAGTGGTGTTTTAAAATCTACTCTTGTTCTGTCGTATGTTAAATTATTGAAGTGCAAAAAGGTAGAAAACAACTAATACTGCAAGCATCAATGTTGTTAACTTTGCTTTGAACTTAAGTAAAAGGTAGCATACGAAAAGAAAGCGGCCGAAAAAATATTCAATCAATTTAACGAAAGCATGCCTAAATTAACCATTTCAGGAAGTCATAAAACAGTTGATTATGTAAAAGAATATAAATCACTGAATTACAAAACTTGTCAAATCTACCAATTCGGTTGTTGCCCGGATAATTCAGTCGGCCAGACATAAGAGATTTTGTGCCTTCAACTAGATTCTCACTTCTATGCCTTCCTTCAACAAGTGCTCTTTAACAGAAAGCAGAGGAACCTGCATACCATAAGATTGAGGAATTTCAAGAAACGGGAAACAATGAAATGTCACAATATATATGCGTCATAGTACATAAAGCTAGACTTCATTTTCCAAGAATGCAATCATCAGAACTTTCATGCTTGTAATAAGGGTCCAGTACCATTTTCAAAGTGAACCAAATTTGTGGTTTATCAGGTGGCATATAGCCTACCACTTTACTTCAAGTAGTATATCAGTAAGAAAACTAAATCACAGGTTTTACATACAAACACTAAAATCATAACAAATGTCAACACCACACAGTCATACCTCCTTTCTGTGGAAGATCCCAGCAGCAAGGGCCGCTGATGCATTTGTTTTTGTGAAAACTTCTGAAAAGTGTTCAACAGAGCCTGCACCACTGCTAGCAATAACCGGTATGCTAACGGCATCAGAAATCGACTTTATTAGATCTATATCAAATCCTTTACCTTGACCTGAAAAACCATAACGACATCTGTGAAATATGCAAACACCTCCAGTTTCAGGAAAAGAAGATTAATTTATAGACATATCACAGAAAAATAGTGGTCCTGTAGTTCTACATTGAAGATATCATTACTCTACTCCAAAAATAAGAAAAATTCTCTTCATCAACAGTGGCCAAGAAAAGGCCATCAACGCAAATAGGAGCTGGGATATCACCAAAGACTTGGGGATCACCGTACAAGATGAGTATCTCAAAGCAAACATTAAACAATGGATAAGATGTTAGGATTATCTATTGCAGATGCTGATAGCATCCACACTAACCATTTTTGTAAAATAAACATTTCACACTTCTGTTTCTTAAAAACCGCAAAGCAATGAACAGTGATAAACACAGTAACTTACGGCAGGAAAGAAATAATCCTTACCATCGCAATCAATGCAGTTCAGCAATATTTCTCCAGCTCCAAGCTCTTCAACTGCTTTTGCAAGTTCATAAGCTCCAATTGGCCTGCCTTCTCTCCCACCATTAACCTTTAAGGAGGTAAACATTTGAGCTGTATCAGGTATTTCATTGTATAGAATACTGAAGCCACATCTAAGCAATAGATGAGACTCCCATTAAGGTAAAGTGCTGGTGATCATGGCAGGATGATTTTGAGTCACATGTCATTGCAAAACTAGCCTATGCTGCTCCTCTACTCGTCCTATCCGAATAATGAATCCAAATATATAGGCACTGGGCTGGGCCAACCCCTGCCAGACCAAGACAGAAGTGGCCCAGCCCAAGCCCTATCGGGCTGAAGCCAGCCCGGTCCCAATTTTATTTTTTAAAAAAAATGCAAAATGATGTCGTTTTGCTTTATAGGGCCTAGGATTGGACGTTCAACCTTTTGCTATCCCTACAGATATACATCTATATTAATTGATATGAAAACATTTTAAATTGCTTTTCAAGCTGTCTTTCCTATTACGAAGTGTTAGGTTGTTATCATCTCAGAAAAGGTTCCAATTGAATATTTTCTGAAATCTAGTTTCACGCCTATTTATTTGATTTTATGCATAGATATATCTTCTGATACTATGTATGTGCACTGTCTCTATATTTAATTTAGTCCTGGCAGCAAGAAAAGGTAAACTTGAATTAATATAGGAAGCAAAAAATAGTTTCAGAGCTTACTGCACACAAAAGAAAAAAACAAGGCTTACCGTGCATTGATACCAGGCATACTCTTCTCCATTTGGACCTGTAATCAACACAGGAGAAGACAACATTTCAGCTCATTTAATCAAAAAACCGACGTAGTATAAGACATCCTTTCCTCTCTTTTTGTTCATGAGAAAGATAAATGAAGACTATCCTTAGAAAGATTTAATTGCAGAGTGGAGGATGATTTTAAGTTCAGCAAAGGTAGGAGATTATAATGAGAAACGATTGGAACACGGTACCTCACTCCAAACCTCTGCTAAGGGAAGTGGCGCTTTAGAATTTTCAAATTCAAAGAGTTAGTATTTTTTTTCAAAGCTATATCATCATTATTCACTTGAATAGGTCCCAATGCCACATTAAATCTTCTGTTTTTATTGAAGATAGAATCAAAATATATAGTAGTTCAAGTGACAAACTGAGAAGTTGACAATGGTAAACTTGTAGAAATTATCCTTACCCTGGTTAGTTACCCGAATAACATTGAACTCCACATCATGGGGACTTTTGAGATAAACTCTACGAGGGTCTATACTTACAACCACTGCCTAAAATAAATTGAGACAAGTCAATAGATAGAACCATCTACATTTTCTGGCCACACTTAAACCAACTTTACATACAAATTAAAGGTACAAAGGCAAGACTATGGACGTCTTTATCAGAAGTTAATAAGGACAGGTTATGTAGGATAGAAGAGAAATCATTCAGGGCATTAGCATACATCATTCCAATATTGAAGATTTTTCCCTTTTATTGTTGGTTCTTGCAAATAGTGTGTAAGTGAAGAGACATATAGATTTTTAAAGCATTTCAAACTGTATAAAATACAAACCTGGTTTCCATAAACTCTAGATATCAGTTCAATGCTGGTCTTTCCAGTCTTAACCTTCAAGAATAATCAAAAGCCATTACAAAGGATAGACTAGCAATAAAACATGAATTGACAGCAAATCTGCTCCAATTAGCTAGCGGCATTCATACTTTAGTTCTCAAATATTCCTCTGCAGCATAGACAGCATCACTTCCAATAGAAACCTTATCTGCCCCAGACCTGAAATATTCTGAAGCTACTTCCAAACTAGAATAGTACCTAAATGAGAAGTGAAAATAATCAAGATTGATCAAAGACTAAAGAGTTTGAGAAAAACCCAATGTAATGACCAATATGCCAGCTCAACTGTAAAATAAGTGCAAGATTGGTCTATGGTACGATGGAAGAATCAAACCTTCCATTTGCATCCGTAAAATCTCTGATCCCACCTCCCACAGTCAATGGTACAAAAACATTTTCTGAGGTGCATCTCAAAACCTGCACAGCCATAGCAATGAAAAAAGATGAGATATATGATAAGCCATCTCAAGGAAACCAAAGGCAAATGGCCAAAACTGGTAATTTTTCATTGAATAACTGATTGTTAAATAAGTCACCTGCAACATGGGCAAATCACCTAAAGGAAAGTCCCGGAAACCAGTAATGTTCAGGAAGCTGATCTGAAATTCAACATCAGTACATTTCAAAACACAGAATCATTACTCTGAAGACAACATAACCACTCCATTTGACAACATAACCACTCAATTTATTAGATAAAAAAAGTCTACCTCATCAGCTCCATCTTTATAGTACTGACCCGCAAGCTCCACTGGCTTGCCAAGGTTTCTAACCTGCAGAGGTTTGCACCCATGTGAAGCAGTTGTTGATTTTACAAAATGATCCAAAACAAAAACAAATCAGACACTGATTTGGTGATGATGCTTTTGAATTGCATAAATTAAAATTTTTATGCCAACATATTAATCTATCGTATAAAGGACATGCTTCCATAAGAAATAAGCTCTTACATGACCATGGATATTTCAGTTCAATGATTTAGATAACCATTTAAGATGTTAAAGATAGTTCTTTGGATTTTATATTAGTATTCCTATGCATACAGATAAGTGGGAGTCTCTGACAAGACAATGCTGTCAGTAAACAAGATGACTATCAAGAAGCAAAAGTGAAATAAAATTTGAACGACATACGTTAGATGGCCCTTTTACTTCAATCTTTCATAAATTTTCTTGACATCTCAACTCTGTTTTAGAGATGCAATGTCTCTAGCTATTATCTAGCCTTAAGAGACATATTAATATGTACTACCATAAGAAGTTGAATTCTTTGACAAACCTCATTCTCTTGTGTATGTTCTCTCACATCATATTGGTCTCCTTTGGTTACTACAAGATCTCCTTTATCATTTGTTCTCACATCAAGACAAGCAATTACCTGGAAGGAAGCAGTATGCATGAGTAGCATAAACTTTCAGCAAGGTTGTTATATACAATGCTTTAAGAGTTTAAAACCAGAGATCACTGGTTATACTGATGCACTGTTCATATCATAAAAATCCTGCACAATTTTTTTTTTAAAAAAAAAGGGTCAAGGATGCATTACCCTCTTTGCAAGTTTGGATGCCTTCCCTTCAGGAGGCTTCTGTATTCAACCCAAGTTAACATTTCATTAGATAAGGAAGCAAAGAAAAATAAAAGCTGCATAAGTTTCAGGGTTAAAAAGGCTACCTTTACAAAGGATGCCTTAGGATGCAAAAACCTCTTGAGTACAGAAAGCCCAGCATCTGTAAAGACATAAAATGATTATCAGTAAAATGGTTAAAAGAGCAGTAAATTACATAAACAATTTATGGAAATCAATGAGAACCGACAACCTCTTGCACACCTCTTTAAATGACTTGAAGAATACAAATGTAAAATATTACAAGAATTGTCATTTTTTATTGCTAGCGGAGAAAGGCTGAAATTTAACATTTCAAAAGAGAAGAAACAACAGAGCAAGGTTGACAGTTTCTTACCTCCACTCTTCTCCGGATGGAACTGAACTGCATGAACACTACCCTTTCTGACAGATGCTATAAACTTGTCGCCATAATTGCAGGTGGAAGAAACCCACTCTTGATTTTCAGGTGACTTGAAAAGAACAAACAACAAATGTAGTCATCATGATTCCACACATCAAAGATAACCTCAAGATGCACGTATTGCTGTTGATGGTTGATCAAGTAACAACAACTGTAGTTTTTCCACTATTGATTAATATGTAACTGGTTAACACTACTTGCAAAAGAAAACGGCTCTTATTTCCAAAAATAAAATGTTCCAAATGTTCCTAAAAATTCTCCCTCCCATTAGACCATTTGTATCTACATGCATTACGATCACAATTCATAGATATCTCAGTTCAAAAAGGAACAATAAAAGGATCGAACCATTACTTGGTAATATCAAAGTCCAAAGATCTATAAATTATTCCATGTTTAACCATTCAACTGTACAACGAATCTGCATCCTTTTACGGTTCCCACTTTTTTTTTATATATATATAACTTGCTGTTGTATCTTTATTTTGTACAAGACTTTCACAAGTACGACGAAATTTGGGAAAATTGACCCTAATATCACCATAAAAAGGGATGAGGGAAAAGAAAACTTACAGGCATTGCACGGTAAGAGTGAACAAAATATACATGGCCATTGCCAATATCATCCAAAATTCCAGATTCATTATTAATGTGCAAAGCATTCCAACCAATATGGGGTACTCTAACACCATTTGATGAGTCAAAACGCCCCACCACACCAGGTATCAAACCAAGACCACTAACTGAGAAAAACACAAGACACGAAAGTTCTATTGATATTCAATATTAAGATTAAAAAAAAGAGCTATTTACATTAAAATGTCCTTCCTAATGTAACAAAAACCAACCTGGACCATTCTCCTCGCCGGCCTCAAAGAGCAACTGAAGCCCGAGACAAATGCCTAAAAATGGGCGATCTTTCTCAATATAAGTACACAATGCCTTTGCCATCCTGTGCAAAGTAAACAGTTTGGGAACTAAAACACCCAAAAAGAATAAACCTTTGGCTGAAGAATTCAACAATATAACCACAATTGATTCCTTTCGATAATAATTACTAAAAAACTTTTATGAGAAGCAAACCCTGTCTTGTTAAGTCTATCCATAGCGGGTGCAAAAGCACCGACACCGGGGAAAATCAGACAGCTCGCGTTTAAAATATCCGTTGGCGATTGCACCTAATCGCAAATATAGAGGTATATGAATAATCCATATGACAAAAGGTAAGAGAAAATCAAAAACTTACGTCTTTAACGTGGAAACCCAGATATCGAATCGCATTTCTCACACTACGCACATTGCCGGCGCCGTAGTCAAGTAAAGTGACAACTACAAAATAAATTAATGAACAATAAATGAGGAGAAAGAGAACAAAAACTAAGGTTAAATTGAAAATGGTAAATGACAGAGTGAGAGGCACGAACCGTGATCAATAGATGAGGAGGCGCGAACGGAGATGTTTCTCGGCGGTTTATGCTGAAAAGAATGATTGCTTTGGTAGATGTCTCGTTTTATAAATGACGATAAAGAAGAAGAACATGGCAACACTGGCGCCGTCATACTACCCAC
>JANIJH010000005.1:37165669-37196141 GCA_024520975.1 Erythroxylum areolatum | reverse complement strand
ATGTTTTGATGCTACTTATGTTCTATTCTTGGAATAGTTCAGTTCGGTAGTTATTGGATATAGTATGAACTATGTGGAGATAGTTGAGTAAATCAATAAAGAATCCGTTATCCTAAAGTAATTAGGAAGAATATTTTGCTGTTCTTGATTAGTAATGATTTTGGGAATCTTTAGTCAGAGTAAATTGAAAATTGGAAAAGTTGTTTTCAAATATCAATTACAAGTCATTTACTAATTAACAAGAACGAATATGATTGGATTATTTAGAGTAGATACGAATTCTATACTCTAATTCAATTAGAACATTAGATGACGAAAGGATTAATTTATACAAGATAACCATGCATAGACAGGTTAAGTCAAACCACTTTGACATTTTTAATATTTGGGTGGTCATGATATACTACTAGACGTCAGTCATGATCTATGATTATAAATTGTTTAATTAAGAAATTAAAGATAAATTAAAAGGAGTTTTAATTATCTGATTCTAATTATGAATTAGAATTATAATTTATTATAAAGACCAACATATTAGGAATCTAATGGGTCACACATAAAAAGGTCTATAAAGTATAAAGTAAAATTTGAATTAAGTTGGACTTAATTGAGAAGTTTTAGAAACTTTAAAGGTCAATATGTGATATTTGATCTTATAAGGATTTATTAATAATTATAATTAAATTTTGACTTTAGTTGTAATTTTAATAAAATCTAAGGATATGAAAAATAAGATTTTTCATATAAAAGAAAAATTAGAAAAAATGAATGCTAGCACTTCTAACAATTTTTCCTCTCAAATTCGATTTGAGTTTTCTCTGAATAGATCTGTGGATATCATTAAAGGTCGAAAGATTGAACGGCTCGTGAAATTGATAGTTTCGAAGAAACGGAAAATTGTAACAAGAAATCAGAAAAAGTTAGTATAACTTTATCAATTTCTTGTTTTATGATTCTAATTTAATTCTGTAGAAAAATTTTAAATTATTTCCGCTACGTTTAGATTTGATCTTGCGTAATTTTTTCAATGCATCCAACACTCTATTGTCTCCCACTCAAGTTGTTAGCGTCTTAACCATCCAGTCGATAATGATAACTTAGAGGGATAAACTTATTCATCCACTGATGTCGTCTGATGGGCTTAACACAGGCCGATGGCTTTCTCCGATGGATTTCCAAATCCCAAAAGCTTAAGTTACAAAGGTCGTAATGCGTCTCCAACAGTTTCTTCTATATTAGAGATGTTACGGTAATTTTTACTCCAATCACAACTATATTTTCACACCAAAAAAATATTATCAACATATTCTTTTATACCTTTTATTAATGATTATTAAAATTACTTTATAAAATTAACCCAACCTTACTTTTTCGCATATATTTTTATTCACAATATTGTTGTTGTTATATTTTTATGTTAATAGATAATAAATAATAAAATTTTAATTAAACTATAATTTGTTATTTGATAATACTAAATGAAATAATATATGAGATATATTGTACTATTTTATATTATTTAATTATAGTAAATGACAATATAATTATGTAATATCAAACATCAAATTTTATTAAAATTCATAAATCAAAAACATTTTGACATTAGAAAAAGACACAGAATATTCATTACAACAAAAAATTAAAAGGTAGTATCGCCACTGAAAATAAACATAACATAATTAACTAATCCTCTAGATTAGTATATTGTTCCCATTAAGGTTATATTAATGCATTCCTTAATTTGATACGCGCATTATTCGATTATTAATATCAATATATTTATTGTTTACTTATTTGAAATTTTCTAATGGATTTTTTAAAATTATTTATTTAAAATATTTATTTAAAATATTTATTCATAAGTAAATAATTATAAAGTTATAAACATAAAATGAAAATATTTATAAACATGATACTATATATTACTTAAATAAACATATAATGAAAATATTGGAATATTGTTAAATAACAAAATAAAGAATGAACGAATTAAAAATGAACGAATGAATGAAAAAAGGTAGAAAGAAAAGATCGAGAGTGAAAAAAGAAAAAAAGCTAAAAAAAATTAAAAAAAATATGAACAGTAATGGAGAGATGCTATAGTGCCGCACTAAATTTGGTGTGACGCTGTAGCATCTCTCTATTTGGTGTGGTAGTGTAGCATCTCTCAAAAAATAACGGTGGATTGGAGTTAATTTATCCTCCATTTTGGTGTTTTTCCTCCATTTTGGAGATGTGTTGGAGATGGCCTTAGGATATGCTATTGGTTGTCGAAGTGTTATTGTTATGGGTTTTTATTTGATTAGTGATTCTAATTTCAGGAAATTATCGTTTAACATTTAAACAATTCTTGTTTTGAATCTTATTGATACTTTAATTCTAAATTAAATATAGGGGTTTCTAAACTTTTAATCTGAACATTTCATATTTTAGAAGTAGAGTTTTGATGTTAACAATCAGATCAAATTTCACTTGGCTGTTTAAGGGTTCATGAACATTAATTTGAAAATATTCAAATTTTAAGGTCACTTAACTTAACTAGATTCAAATTTAAATTTTAAAGCTTTTAATTTCAATTTCAAAATTTTGATATGTAATAATAAAATTTTTCATTAAAATATGTAATTAAAGCTTGTTATGATAAAACTATTAAGAAATCGGGGAGATCCATTCCCACGAGTAATGGAGTAACTACATAACTTTTTCGTATGGTTTTCTAAAATTCAAGATCACTTAAATTCTATAAAATGATTAAACATAAATCATAACAAGGTATGAATCGTAACATATATCTTATTTCTAAGCTTAATCATTTTTATGATTTCCTTTAAACCAATTTTGAAATAGGCTTATCTCAACCACTGTAGCCGCATAATTTTCTAGCCTTTAACGACATCCATATAATATATTGAAAGAATTTTGCAACTATTATAGAGACGGTTAGACAAGAAATGCTAGCTCCCTTAGAGCTTAAGTCTATTTATAATATTTTTAGACATTATAATAATTTTATTAAAATTAAATTCTATTTTTAATTAAAATTGTAAATAATTCTAATTAAATATTAGTTATATCCAAATAAGATCAAATATCTCATGTTGATCCTTATAGGGATGACAATGGGTTGGCTTATAGTCTAAATTCAAGTATTTTCAATAAGCATAGGCCAAATCAGACTCATAACAATATGAGGATCAATTTTTCTAAGCCAAACAACAACATTTTGTTTAGAAGAGTTAGGTCTCTGGCAGGCCTTCGTCTGGGTAATCCAAGTCCATATTTAATTAAAAAAGACATTATTTTACACATTTATCTCTTAAAAAATTAGTCAGACTAGCTCATGGGGCGACCCATTGCCATCCCTAGATCCTTATTTATTAAATGCCTCATATTTAATCATAAAGTTTCTCAAACTTTATAATTAAGTTCAACTTGATTAAAAATATCTTTTATCTCTTTAACTTTTTATTTGTGTGTGACTCATTAGATTTTTAAATATGTTACAATGGATATAAATTATAAAATTAAATTATATTTATGATTAGATAAATTAATCTTCTTTAATTTATCTTTAATTCCCTAAGTAACAATTTATATCTATATATTAAGATTGATGTCTAGTAATGCATTATGATCATCTAAATTACGAATGTTAAAGTGGTTTTGACTAATATTTATGTATGGATGAAAATACTGCGTTAAAGAAAAGGGTAGGATTTGCTCGATTATGTGTGAGTATGGATATTTCTAAGGAAATGAAAGACAACATTCATATCCTAAGGTTGGCAAACAAACACTCTCTTAAAGAGGATAAAGTTATGGTAACTTACCAATGGAAACCATCTCTTAAGGCTCAAGGCAAAGAATGGAAACCTACAGGAAAAGTCTTTATTAGAGTTGACTAATGGGAGTTAATAGGTATGGAAAAGGATTTTTTGGTAAATAGTAAAGAAAGTAAGGAGGTAGAACTAGTATTTGATCTAGTTATCTCTCGAAAAAATAATAGGAGCAGTAGCAAAGGGAAAAAGTAATATCTCATTCAAATTGTATGAAATGTCTGTAGAATAAATAACCTTTCCAAGCTCAATGCATTAAGGGATTTTGTTATAAAGGAAAAGCCTCTGATTTTTTGTCTTTTGGAAACCAAAATTGGAGAAGTTAATTTGAATAAGCTTTGTTGTTTGGGTAGCAAATGACAGTTTCTTATAAACCACAAAAGTCATGCCTATGGAAGGATTATTATGGCTTTTGGCAGGGATTTTTCGAAGGTGAAAGCTCTGGATTCTAGTCAATAGTTTGTCCACACTGAGATCTACTTGAGAATGGAAAACTGTAGTGTTTTAGCTACATTTGTCTACGGGTTCAATATTGTGTTTCAAAGAACTAAACTATGGAATTCTCTTCAAAGAATTAAGGCTTCGATTAATGCTCCATGGTTAGTTAGTGGTGACTTTAACACCACTCTATTCAGATCCAAAGCAGAAGGAAATTATAACTTACTCAACTATTCTTTTGATATGTTTGATTGTATGCAGGATCTGGAACTTATAAATATGAAATTTGAAGGCCATAGATTCAATTGGTCAAATAAACAAAGCTTTATTTGGCACGTTAGAAAAGAATTGGATAAGGAAATGGTTAATACAGAATGGCTTAATACTTTTTTAGGGAGCACAACAAAATTTCTAGACCTTGGAATCTTTGACCATACTCCTATAAGGATCGAAAATTTGTTTACTACTACCAAAATCCATCATCCTTTCCAGTTCAACAACTTTCTGGTAGATATAGAGGGGTTTTAAGAAGCATTAAGCAAGGGGCTGGGGTGTAAGTTTTATAGGACTAAACAGTACATTTGCCTCCAAAAGCTCAAGTCTATCAAAAAGGAATTGAAGATCTTTAATTCAAAGAGAGATTAGAATATCTCTAAAGAGTTAGAAATAGCTAGAGATAAACTCTCAATCATACAGAAAATGTTGGTAGAAAATCCCACAGTTATTACTCTAGCTACAGCTCAAAAGGAAGATCTTAAAAACTAGTTGCAATTGATGGATAATCAATGTTCTATATTGAAGCAGAGAGCCAGAGTTAATTGGATAAAGGATGGAGATAGATGTACTAAGTTCTTTTTCAATTCAGTATTAGCTAGAAAGAATGTAAACAGAATCGTTTCCACATAATCTGAGCAAGAGAAGTTGTGTATGGAAAAGATGGAATTGCAAAGGATGCAATGAACTTTTACAACAACCTTTTAGGTTCAGATGTTTCCCCACCGAGAGTTGGAGTTGATCTTAGGCAGTTTATTTCAGTAAGAATCTCTTAACATGAGGCTTCCTTGGTAATTAGACCAGTTTCAGATTAGGAAAATAGAGAGGGTTATTTTTCATATGAATGGATTTAAAGCACCTAGACCTGATGGACTGAATGGGATATTCTTCCAAAAAACCTAGAGTAGTGTAAGAGGCTTAGTTAAAGAGGTTGTGCGTGAGTTTTTCCTACAAGGAGTATTACTTAAGGAGATTAACAAGACATTTCTCTGTTTGGTCCCTAAAAATTCCAACCGAGCCTCATGGAGTAAATTCAGACCTATTTCTTGTACCAATTTCCTCTATAAGATCATTGCCAAGATTTTGGCAAATAGATTAAAGGAGGTTTTGCATTTACTCACCAATAAGAATCAAAGAGCTTTTATGAGTAGTAGAGATATTAGGGATAATATTCTCTTAGTGCAAGAGCTCTTAAAAGGGTACAATCATCAAAAAATCCCTCAAAATTGTACTATTAAAGTGGATTTACATAAAGCTTTTGATAGTGTAAACTGGAGTTTTATATTAAGAACTATGGAGGTTATGAATTTCCCCATAACTTCATAAGGTGGATTCAAGAATTCGGTACTACTGTTTCTTACTGATTATTGATAAATGGGAGCCTTACAAAGATGTTTAAAGGCAAAAAGGGTTTAGGCAGGGAGATCCTCTGTCTCTTATCTTCTCCTAATTTGCATGGAGGTCCTTACACAAATGCTAAAACGTAACACTTCAAAAGACTCCATATTCAGATTTCATTCCAAATGTAAGAAACTTTCTTTAACAAGCTTATGTTTTGCAGATGATCTTATCCTTCTAAACAAGGCAAATGTTTACTCAGTCTCTCTTCTGATGATTACTCTCAATTCTTTTAAAGAGGTGTTGGGTTTAAATATCAATCACCAGAAAAGTTACTTCATTCTCTCTAAAAGCGCTTCTCATCTTTCTAATGCCTTGGCTTTAGCTACATGAATGGAAATAAAGGATCCTCCACTTCTATGTTTAGGGATTTCTATTTCATTTAAGAGACTAAGGTTTTGTGAATGTATCCCTTTAATAGAAAAAATCTAGAAAAGATTGAGATCATAGACTAATTAAAGCCCTATCTTATAGAGGGAAACTCCAGCTTCTGAAGTCGGTTATTATGTCTATGCAAATTTACTGGTGTTCCTACCTATTTCTCTCAAAAGGGCTTATTAAAACAATTGAAAAAATGTTGAAGTAATTTTTATGGGGGAAAGGAAATGGGGAGAAAGGAATAGCAATAGTTAGTTGGAAGACTATTTGTCAATCGAGAGAAGAAAGAGGCTTAAGCTTAGAGTCAATTAGCAAGAGAAAACATATTACTTATGACCAAGAAGATTTGGAGAATCTTAAGTAGAAAACAATCAATGTGGATCAAATAGATTCACATCTATATATTGAAAGGTGAGAGTCTTTGGTCTCTAAAAATCAAAGACAGTTACTCTTGGCTCTTTAACCAAATTCTAAGGATGAGGGAAGAAGTCCAACAGTACATTACTTGTCAATTGGGGACAGGGGAAAGAATTTCCCTACGGTATGACAATTGGATAGGGCAAGGAGCTTTAATTCATAACTAGTTAGCAAGAACTTTATTGGAGATGTTCCTTAAGAAAACCAAGCTCCAGAAAATAATTAGAAATGGAAGTTCGTTGTTAACACTAGATGATATTAGTCTCTTGTCCATTCGACCTTTTAGAAGCCTCGAGGAAAGAGTCATTTATCTGTGGAATGGGATTCCACTTTCAGAAATTATTATAAGGGAAGCTAAAAAGTTGAGCGATGGGACAACTAATAGAGTAGGATGGTTTCCCCTAGTTTGGAACAAAATTCTTAGACCTAATGCTAGTTTCCTTCTCTGGCTAACTATGTTGAACAGACTTAAAACTTTAGATAGGCTGAATTTCTTATCCTCCTTTAAGATATGTATTTTATGTAATCTGGAGGATGAAACTAGAGAACATATCTTTTTTGAGTGTAAATTCTCTAAGGAGATTTGGGCTAAAATCTCTAAACTATGTATCCCTTCGATTAAATACTGCAGACTCCCTGAGATCAAACTAGAATTATCCCATCTACATATTTCTAAACATGATAGGATATCGTATTGGTTTCAATTACTGCATGTGTTCAAGCTGAGTGGAATGAAAGAAATAATAAAAGGTTCAAAGAGGAATCAATTTCTCCATTCTTTCTTATTGAATTCACTATTGCTAGCATAAGGGAACAACTGATTATAATCAGTTGAACCTGAACTGTAGCAGAGGAATGGCTCTCACATGAAGAGTCTAGTCCTCGTATTTTCCTAATTCCTTCTTACTCAAATACATTCAAAATACCATGGGTTCATATCATATCAGTTCAAAAAGTAGAGATTCAAGCAGTTTATTCAATTCATCTACTTACGGGAAACTATTGAAGCATAAAATTTTCTGGACTCACCTGTTGGAAGGAAAGGGTTACTCAATAAAGCTTTCTTCTGAGTTGTCCTGTTGTCTCACCAGACCCCTGTTATCATCATAGAGATCGTTGTTTGGTGAAGAATCATATCTATAAAAGAGGAGAACAAACTGTTTCATGGAGCTCACCTGAGTTGAGATCATCCGCGGATTGGAATCCCCAAAGCAGTACCTGTAGAGTCGGGGAAAATGTTATGCCCTAAATTGCTAAAAGTCGTCGTGATTTCGTAGTTAAGTTAGTTACCTAAGTTTTGAGATCTCCTTAGAGTAGAGTAAAGAGTAGAAAAACTCGAGGGAGACACACTGACAGCTTCATCGCTAGAGCATCGACTTCACCATCTCCCCTTAAATCGAGAAGCTTTTGAATATTCTCAAGAAAGCAAGGGTTCGTTATACCCTAATTGTTAAACAACTTTAGCTTTGTTTGACATGTACATCGCCATTTTTGCATTTCCTGTGATATGTAAGTGTTCACGTGTGTATGTCTCATGTGGGAGAGTCCCTCCTATTGTAAACTCCTCTATTTGTTAATGAATTTTTTAAATTCTTAAAAAAATCATTTATACAATTATTACTATGAGAATTTTCATAGACATGCAAGTAATGTTTCAAATAGATTTCTCACAAGTACTTACACATTTGTTGAAGTATCTGCATACTTTAGTCTATAAGATTGGCTAATTCACAAGGAAAAATATAATATATGGTAATCTTTTTTACATTCTATTAATGTCAAGTCTTAATAAAATAATAATTAGGAACAATTTAGGGATAATACATTAATACAATTTGAATTTTATGATTATAATTTATTCATAATTTCATATGCAACATATATTTATCTTACAAACTTTTCTATATGCATCTAAATATGTATAAGACAAATAATTTCCTTTAAAAAAATTTATTGCTAAGCTATAATTAATCGATTGGCTATAAGACATATATCAACAAATGTAACATTTACAGCTACCTTTTGGAGATATGATTGCGGCTATTGAAGATATTAATTATCATATAGTGTTGAGATTAGAGATATCATGGGGCTAGGTCGAGTTGAGTCCGAAGTGGTAGTTCGACGGCCCGTGGTCAGGCCAGCCTAGCCCGACTCATCTTATTTTTTATAAAAATGTCAAAAAATGATGTCATTTTTACGTTATTGGCAGCCCGTGGCTGGTCAACCCAGGCCAAACTAAAATTGACATTCCTAGTTGGGATTGGGCATAAAGACTGGTTGGAATTTGAGCAATGACATTTTGCTCTTGTATTTGCGAGTATTAGTTAGTGCAGAAGGTGCGTGAAAGAAGTTGACGGTGTTTTTCAATTTTTGTGGGCGGGAGAAGACAAATTCTCAAGCGAAATCCTCGACTTTCGTCAGAGGAAATTCCTAAGATTGATGGGAAAAGCTCAAATGATCGGTCACTATTGATGGCAGTGAAGAAGTTTGGTGCTTTGCTGAAGACATGTAACTGTATCCAGTAGTCAGCACGAGAGTAGGAATGGATTTCCTGTATTTCCTTTAATGTTTGGTGAAGTATCTTGCTATCCCAGACGTCACTTGGGATTCAACCTAATCATAACAATTTGTCCACAGAAAATGCGAGATATATGGTCTCAGTTCTCGTAATCTTCTTGGTTGGTAGAATCCTGTCCCAAGTTGCTTGTAACCCATTTCAGGACTGGACCAACTTGAACTCCTCATGTTAGTCTCAATAGTCATTAGTTTTAGTACCCCAATATCTCGTGTCTTTCTAGGAACAACTGATGTAGTTATTATCTACTCCAATCGCATACACTACCAACTGCTTAATGTGGTCGTTATTCATTTTCCATGTTGACTCTTCCACTTGCGTTAGTGGTTATTTAACCAGGCCAACGTCAAATCTTCAAAACTCAACTTGTTTTACTAATCAATTAATATGAGAAATCAGAGTCAACGCCTCACCCTTAGACATCCATTATTGAGTGGCCTCACCATCATTTGTCATGAATAAGGCTTCAAATAGCCAGTTATTCCTGTTATACTGTAATTGTAATAACAATACATTATAATAAGATCAAATAGTAATTATAACCTATAAATCTTAACCGGAATTCTTGATATCTGGTGTTATTTTTCTATTTTGTTAGGTTTATCTTATTCAGATATGTAATAGAATTGGATTAATGATCCAGATCTAGAGCATCAACATTCGCTTCTATACGAATATTCCAGAAGCAAAACATATATTTTGTAATTGCACAAGAGGCGAATTGGTGGCATTTTAAGCATGCTTTTCGTTTGACTTGATTAAAAGAAAAATAAGCAAACCCTAATTGACTTCACGGATACTGGCGTTAAATTTGAAATTTTAAGCGTGCAGGACACCGAGAATGCCTCCATACGGCAACATGTCAGATGAATAAGACAAACTAGGAAACAAGCTTATGCTTGTCCACCAGCCACGATAGAACCCAGTGACTATGTTTTGTTCACATTCAAACTTCCCATTATCATATGACCCAAGAAGAATCTGGGTAGGTCAGCATTCCACACTGAATGGCTCAAAGTCTCTGAACAGAACAGGGAAGACCCTGCACCTAATTTCGAGAAGGAAATCCTAACAGCTTAAGTTGACTTCGTCCCAACTCACTCAATTTTTTCTTCTATTTTCCCACACCAAGAACTGTTTATATTTACCTGTTAGAAGAAGTAATTAATAATTAAAACTAAAGATCAGGTGGATGAAATGTAAGTTGCAATAGAATTCTTGATGAAGAAAAGGAACTAAGGAGATTTTGTGGTACAAAATAATCTTCTAATGAATCATCATTAACATAATCATCAGTATCTCTGCTATTCTCTACACATAATTCCAAAGACAAATCCTCAAGACGCAATGAGCTTTCAGGCTCTTGCTCATTAACTATCAGTGAAACTGAAGATTCGTTTGCCAAGACAATAGTATCGCTGTTGTCGTCGAAAGACTTGTTGGATTCCTCAATTTCACTGCTTCTTACCGTAATCCAATCATCTTCCCAAGTCCAATTGGAAACATTTGAAACTATTGACATACTACTTCCAGTTAATCTCCTCATCCTCTCTGCCGGAGAATTCGAACCACCTCCACCATCAGGACTCTCCAAGGAGTCCACTGAATCCCAAAATCCATGATCAAGCACACAACTTGGAGAATAACTCCTGGTGAATTCTCCAACTTCTTTGGAGTAGTACTGTACCTCAGACTCGTCAAGAAATGGATGTTCAAGCAATTCTTTAACATTCCATCTCTCTTTTGGATCTCTACATAGACACTTGCTTAAAAAATCTTTACCCTGATCCGAAAACCAGCTGGGAAAGTCCGGTACTTCATTGGAGAAGCCAATTTTGTACAAGGCTGAAACCGGGTCACTTAGCTCCGACCAAGGGTTGATCCCAGTTGCCATTTCAAGAATTGTGCAGCCAACAGCCCAGACATCAGCAGGAAACTCTTGTTCTTCTCCCCGGGCCACCTCTGGTGCCATGAACGCCGGTGTACCGGAAAATGCTGACGTGAAACTTCTGTTGTCCTCTACATATCTAGCACAACCAAAATCAGCAATCTTGGCTCCATCTTTGTGGATCAAAACGTTCTGACTCTTTACATCACAATGAATCAACCCATTAACGTGCAAATAATCCAACCCTCGCAAGATGTCCCTCGTGTATGTCCTTATCACAGGCTCATCAAGTTGACCACCACTCCTCTTAATTACCTCCTGAAGCGTCCCGCCGGGAACGTACTCCATGCAGAGATTGTACGTAGCCATGCCACAGTTCTCATCTCTGATACAAAAACCAATGTACTTGACTATATAAGGAGAGCTCAACTGGGAGAGAATACTCTGTTCCTTCTGCAAGAGCAGGGAGTTAGAGAGGTCGACGGACTTGAGGGCAAAGAGCTCGCCGGAAAAGACGGAAGTGGCTAGCCAAACGGTGGCGGTTGAGCCACGGCCAATGATAGGGCCTCTAGTCCACTCCATATGCTGAACAAATCAATAGCGAGTAGAGAGAGCAAAAGTAGAAGCTTATTGAGAAGAGGAGAGAAGAGGTTTTGGGTTTAGCTCTATCATATGGAATACGCATTCTATATATAGATTTGACTTTACCAGTTGTGACAAATGTACAAAAATCTAACAACCTCATACATTGTTCTAAATTTCTAATGCTAGGCCGATTGCGTGACTTGGTGGTTAATTAATTACTTAAGAGAGGAGGAGTGTGTCCTTCCACGTGGCAGGAGGAGAGTTGGGGAGGGGCTTGACAGCTTGGCCGTCGATGGGCGGTGGCCCAACTCCAATGAATGGGAAAAAGCCACCGCACATGAGGACATGTGGGCACGTGACGGAGGCGTGATTAATGGTTTGATTAGATTAGATTAGATTAGATTAACCCAAGGAATATACTTTTGTTCCTTTATACAATCTAGAGAATGCGGCGCCAAAAAGACTTACCCTCGCTTATCCATCCATCCATCCATCCGCAAAGCCGCGTGCTTTCCGACTTACGAAATTTCCGGTGCTAATTATTGTTTAATAGTTTTGATTTTGAACAAAGGAAGTAGAGGGATAATGATTATTTGTTTTCCGATAAGATTTACATTTTAAGTGAAATGTTTAAACCAACAAAACGCGTATGAATGCCTGTGAAAATGCCTCAAGAACCGGCGAAGACCTCGTGAAGAACGAAAGCAGCGGGCATCTAATTAGACTTGGAAAAGTAAGAAAATGCATGGTCAAAGATGTTACTTTCTCTCAACTTCAAACTGCGTTTACAGCAATCAAGTGATGGCGCTAACAATTAAAGTGCATTAGAGTGAGTCTCAAGTAATTCCAAGATAAAAAAAAGTTAATATTCTTGACAAGATCAGTTCTTTCACTTTCCATGTAATGTTGTTCCCCTTTTGACGGGGACAATGGGGCAACTTTTTTTTCTTTCTACGTCTCAGACTCGCCAACAGAATACCCACCAAGGCTTTGTGAAAATGCGGCGATAAAGAATCAATCTTAATTGTTCTTTTCATATTTGAACTGTTGCATGCGAACGAGTTTGGATATACCACTTAAAATAATTAAGACATCGGTATCTACCCAAGAATGTATATTCTCTCCACCTAACCAACTCTTCGTTCATAAGTCATAGTTTCTAATCCTTAGGAATATAGAGAAAGTCACGAGATTGAAGTGATAAACAAATAATGTAGTCTCTGAATTCGAGGATCATAGTGGGTTAAATGAATAAAAGAAAAGGAAAAAGAAATCGTAACCGCATAAAAATTGAAAAACTTTGCTTTCACAGTTGTTGAGTTTGACTTTGAAAATTTTGTTCTGAGGTAATTTAGGGGTTGACCCATTTAGGAATTGGTAATAATTACTTGCTCTCAATTGAAATGATTATTGTCATCTTTGTGAGCCGAATTTTTTGTGAGAATTTAAAAATTTTATTAAAGAAAGTAAAGAAGTGTACATCTTAGAAACAGTCTCTTTCATGTAAGAAAACTACTAAGTACACTAAATATCCTGTTGAGACAATACGGCAACATTCAAAAACAAAGAGAAATGTTTGATGTCGCATTACAATTAGGGTACAATCACTTTTCTTTTTATCAAACCTTTAGACATTTACTTGATTTAGGAAGAGGAAATCGATGCTTTAGATATGAGACTCTGCGAGCTGAAGTTTTATTTAACCTAAAACTTGAGATTTGGTGGCATCTATAAGTAATCACTACTAATCCTTAACTACATGGCGTAGGTTGCCCATATTTTACTAGTTGTCAATTCAATTTTCAAAAACTAAAGAAATCCATTTATGTAAGGATCACTCCCCAATTTATTTTTAAATTTTCATAAAATTTAAATAAGTTTTTAATATTATTTTATTAAAAATAAATAAAAATACACGAGATAAAATCAAATCTATGAATTTTCCCTTTAATGTATAAAATTTGTATAGTAGAGTAGATCCTTCAATAATAAGTTTAATAAATAATATCTCTCAATTACAATATCAAAGTATAATCTAAATATGGTTTGTAACTATAAAATATATTACATCTATATCTTAACAACTACTATTGACTATATCTTAATAGTTGTAATTAACACCTTCTTAGATTGATCTTAGTTAATTTGATAACAAAATACTAATGTCGAGCAGTATAGTGATATTTTGTGAGAATATCAACAATATGACTAATCATAGATAAGCGGGGAAGAGTAACAAAGCTAGTATCAAAAATTTCATGGATCAAAAGACATGTCATCTCAATATGTTTAGTACGCTTGTAAAATATAGGATTTGCCACAATTTGAATGACACTTCTAATGTCAACATACATAGGAATAGATTGTGGATAAACCAATTCAAAGAGTGGGTTATGAAACTAAGTAATTTCATAATATGCTAATGGCATAGTAAGATATTCAACCTTAATTGAGGATTTGGAAACTCTTTTCTTTTTTTTTACACTTTGAAGAATTAGTGCATCATTTAAGCTTACACATTAACTTCTTGTAGAATGTCGTGTATCAATGCAACCAACCTAATCAAACAAGCTTCTAAATACTCTGGTAGTTAATTTTAAGGTTAGTATTTTTACTTTTCATTCAATAAGGAGTATGAAAATGTTCGAAATAGTAACATTTTTCTTATTTATTTTACGTATTAAAGTGACTTTTATGAATTGAGTTGAAGTTTGAAGGATCATGAAGTAAATTTAATTGACTTATAATTTGATAAAAGTAACTAAATTTCTAACAATTTGATGAACTTTACAGTTAAATGAATGATTTAGAATCTTGACTAATGTTTGGGTTATTTAATATTTTCTCAAAATTACTTCTTATTTAAGTCAAAAGTAATGGAATTGATTTGATTAAGGATATACAAATGTTTAGGTGCGGGAGAATTTGATGTATGTTAATTGCACTATGTTTTTGGTATAATTTTGAGAGTATTTAAGTTGTATTTTGAGGATTTTTATATGACTTAGATACTTAATTTAGCTTACATGTTATTTATAAAAACTTATGTTGTCTCTTCATTGAAGAAGGAATGAACTTGGATAAGTTGGAGCCAATTTCAAGAAGTTTTAGAGTGATTTTAGAGGAATATAGTTTGAATATGGCCCTATGTTTACTAGCATAAAACCTGCTTGGTACCATGTTCAATTCATTTAGCTTAATGGTGTATTCTACTTCTTCGACAACTTGGCAATTGAAGAAACATAATACAAACACATCCCTATGTAATCCCATGTTATATAATAATGTGTTATGCTTCTTCAATAGTTTGGCTATATGGAGAACACAACTTAGACATGGTCTAATGCTCCATAACATGGCACCTACATGGTACTATGTTCTAACCTATGTTCCAACTAGTATGTCTTAGCTTTGAAATAAAAAAGGAGAAAACTCAATATGGAGTTAACATGGTACTGTGTTCTAACCTATGTTCCAACTAAAGTGTCTCATATTTGAAATAAAAGAGGAGCAAACTTAATAAGGATTTAACATTGTACTGTGTTGCTAACTCATGTTATTGTTAAATTTTACAAAAATTAAGGTTTTTGTTAGCTTTGAACTAATATGAAACTATATTGGTCTTGTGTTAATCCTGTATTTGATAAAAATAATAGGGTTTTATGAAATAAAAAGAGCAAAAAGAGAAGAGAAAGGGGGAGAGACCTCCAAAAGGAAACAAAATCAATCACAAGGAAAAGAAGGCTAAAAACATATTTAAAAAAACGATCTTGGAGAAAAGCAAGATTCTATCAGACTTAATCAAGAATATCAATATTCAATTCTCACAAGAATTCATCTTTTATCTTGTTTTCTTTATTATTCTTTATTGGTTTTTTTTTTGTCTTTATATGAACTAAATTGGGATATTGGTTTAGGTGGGAAGCACCCTAAAATCTATTATTTCCTTTGATATTTATTTAGGTGGGGTTTGGTTTTTTTTAAAAAAAAATTTTCGTTGTTGTTTCGTAAAAAATAAAACAATCATCAAAAATTTGTTTGGTCTAAATAGTTTTCATTTTTCGTTGTTAAAAATAAAAAAATGACATCATGTTTTTAAAAACGTAAAAAATGTGCTTTTGTGTATTTTTAAAATAAATTTTTATTTGTTGCGAAAACAAGTTTCCCTCGCAACAAGTTTCCCTAATGCGCTGACTGAAATTCTTCAGCCTCTTCAACTATTTCTCCTTGTGCACATTTTAAAGTATTTCTCCATTTACAAACACAATATTTTTGACATTACGTATTTAAAATTCACATAATATCCTTTGCGTTAAATGGTCTCTACACATCTTCTGCCATCTTCTCAGTGTTTGTGTCTTCTCGTCTGTGATTTCTAGGTTTGCTTTCATATCAGCTTATGTGTGCCTATTTCTTGACAAATATTTCCGTTATTTGCATTGAAATACGAACACAGTGATCACCTTCTCTGGCGTGAATACGAAGAAAAGAACTATAAGTTATGCTACAGTAACATAAATGTTACTATTGCATAATTAAAAATTAATTCATTAATTCATCAACACTTTTGTTTAATGAGAGAGGCCCTTCTTGTGTTGCTTATCGAAGGGCAAGCTTGGTTGGTCATGTTAACCGTTTGGTTTAGGAGAACAGAGCCAGGGAAATAAATTAGATATTTCCCTGGGATTGGTTTTAAAAAAACATTTTTTTTCTCTTATTGCATTGTTTACAATGACAAAACCCCCATCCTCTCATGTTCTTGTATTCACACAAAAGAGTGCATGTTATTGTAGCATAATTAAAAATTCATTCATTAATTCATCGACATTTTTGTTTCATGAGAGACGCCCTTCTTGTGTTGCTTATGAGAGAACAAGCTTGGTTGGTTTCTTTTTTAATACCAAAACTTGACAAATTATCTAGCTTATTTCCCTGACTCTATTCTCCTGAACCAGATAGTTAGCATGACCAACCACGCCTGACAAAATATCTAACTTGTTTTCCTGACTTTGTTCTCCTAAACTAGATGGTTAGCATGACTAACCAAGCTTGCCACTTGCTTTGATGTTAAAAAAGATAGTCTCTTTTGTCTCTTATTGCATGGTTTAGTAGACATATTTATGATATGAATTTAAGTTTAATACTACTTTTGACTTCTGGTTCATAACGTTTGGCTCACTTATGGTTCAATCCATAAAATCAAGCTGTTTGAATTATGAGATGGAAAACCTGTCTTTGTTCTAAATATAAAATGGTAATTACATGTACAACATGACATATATTTATATGGGTTAGTGTAGGCCTTCGGTTGGGGATATTTTTAGTACTTTGTCTTTCCTTCATATATACAAGTAAATAAAACATGAGAGTGCATATCTATACTCATAATTGTGAAAAATGCATCCAAAAGTGGCATTAAAGGTGAAGAACATGACTTCTAACAATGAAGTATGACCACTAACTCCCCAATACCCCACCTACTTCTTGCCCTAAACCTAAAGTCCTTTGTTATGGGTAAGGCTGTTTAATAATGAAGAGCAGTAAAAGCCAAATAGCCTAGTTGCCATCTTTTCTTATCCCATTGGTGCACAGAATGCCTCGCAGGCTGCCAAATGGACATTGACAACTCATGAGGATAATTTGTATGGTTCAACTTCGAATGTACCTCGAGAAGTAAAATCCATGTTTATAGGTAACATTTAAACATCCAACTTCTTTGAAGACTCATTTAGTTTCTGGCTCCCATATTTATCTTGTAACATTTTAAAGTATTTCTTTATTTACAAACACGATATTTCTCCCAAGGGTTGTCACAAAACTTGTCTGACTTTGCTTGTGAGGAAACAATTTTACCTTCCCTTAACCAACTGTCTTCCCCATTTGTGTTCCTCCATCACAAATTTTCATAGAAAGCTTATAGTTATATCTTTTATAGCTAAATTTAATTATATTTTCTGTATTCATAACTTTGTGGATTTGGTTGTTTTTATTTTGAACTATATTTAGTATTTAATATTTTGCAAAAATTGTTGTATTTATCTTATGTTTATTTTGAACCATGTTTAGTATTTAATACTTTGTAGAAATTGTCGTGATTGATATCACTTATATGTAATTACATTTAATGATGGAAGGTTTGAACAATATGAACAATTCCAATGATTGTGTGAAAATAAATGAAAAAGATGGAGTGTGGAGTAATACCATAGAGATGTATTTAATCTCCTTGCTGGTTGAAGAAGTGAAGAAGGGAAATCGAGCAATTACTACTTTTTCCAAATCTGGTTGGAAGAATATTAAGGTAGGATTTCAAACAAAATTCAATAAGGAGTATATTGATATTCAATTGAAGAACAAGTATAATGGATTGAGGGCTAGATTGAAAATTTTCAAGAACTTACTCAAAGAAATAGGAACCAGCTACAACTCCTTTACTGGTGAAGTTAATTTTACAAATTAATGTTGGGAAAATCTATTTAAAGTAAAATATGTCTTTAGTTTTTTTTAATATATCATATTATATAATATTCATTCTCATATTCCTTTTTCATCATTATAGGTGCATAAAATGACTCGCAGATTCAAGAAAAAAGAACGTAAAGAATTTTTAGACTTGTGTCATATTTTTGAAAATACTACTGCAACTGGTATGCATGCACATCCATCAACTAAATCTCCATCGAATAGTACAGAAGATGAATATGGAAATGATGTTGATGAAGATTACTTGTATAATGAAAAAGAAGATTAAGATAAAAGTTCTCCATCTAAGAGAAAGAAATCTCCTAGCAAAGAAGATGCATTCTAACGTTGTAGAAGAAGTCTTACTTATACTTGGTGAACAATCAAAAAGGAAGAATAATTTACTTGAGAAAAAACTAAGTGAAATATCATCCACTACAGAGAATAGATCTCAAGAGTCTAATATAATGATGGAATGTCTGAATTTCTTAGATGAACTAGGTGTTGACGGTGTGCAATATGGAAAAGCTGTGAAGGCTTTACATGATTCTCCACTTTATAGGGATATTTTTATGAAGATGACAGATACAAGGAAGCTAGATTGGATTATGTCACTTTAATTATATTTTCATGATATTGCATATTGAATTCTTATTGATTTGACACTTTTATATTAAGCATTATTTCATATTTTGAACATTTTAAGTTTGTGTTTTGTATGAATATTTGACTTAATTTTAACTTTATATTTTGTATGAATATTTTTAAATATTTGATTAAACCTTTTGATTAAATATTTTATTAATTATTTATTGTTGGCGTTATAGATACATAGATTTCTTATCAGATTTCAAATCAGATTTTAATGATGAATGGAAGAAGGTAATCGTATTTTCTGTAGTTGGGAAAGAGAACAATTTTTTTCACTAAAAACAACGATGTAGAACTTCTGCTCTACCAGGTCATAATTGGATATTAGAACTTTTGAATGAGATTTTTACAAGGATTTATGAAAACTTAAGAATGAGAAAGATAATCTTCTTGAGCTTATGTGATGAGTTGAAGAGTTTATGAGGCTTAAAGGCAACAAGTCATTTGATTGTTAAGGAACAAGTATCAATTTTCTTAATGACTATGGGGCATAGTAAGATAACTAGAGTCAATGCAAAATACTTTCAACATTCAACCTAGACAATTTCGAAGTACTTTCGTAAAGTCTTATATGCAGTTAATCGTCTTGCTAAACGAGTTATCACTCCACCATCTTTTACTAATACACCTCCTGAGATTCAACATAATTCAAATTTTTTTCCATATTTTTAGGTACTTTTATTTATTTAATATTTTAAATAATTATTTTAATATATTTTTTTAATTTTTAGGATTGTATAGGGGCAATAAATGGTGCACATATTGATTCACATGTTCCGATCGATGAACAAATATCATACAGGGGTAAAATAATTAATCCAACCCAAAATATTTTGTGTTATTGCTCATTTGAGATGCATTTTACATATGTAATTGTTAGATGGGAAGGTTTTGCAAATGACTTTTCAGTTCTTTTGGAAACAGTGACAAATCCAACGAATCAATTTCCTATGCCTCCACAAGGTATTATATTATTTTAAACAAACATAACAATTATGATTCATTTTTAACATATGTTTGTTAATATTATGTTCTTTCTATATTAGGTGAGTACTATTTGGTTGACTCAGGCTACACTAATATGTCTAGATTTCTTTCACCATACAGATGTGGACAGATATCATTTGCGAGGTTATATATGTAGAGGAAGACATCAAGGTCCATAGGAATTGTTCAACTATAGGCATTCTTTATAAAAAATCTTATTAAAAGATATTTTGGTATTATAAAAGCAAGATTCCCTATACTTAAAATCATGTCCAGTTATGATATGAAGAAACAAAGATGCATTGTTATTACTTGTTGTGTTATACACAATTATA
The DNA here is from genome assembly GCA_024520975.1 of Erythroxylum areolatum. Lineage (NCBI taxonomy): Eukaryota > Viridiplantae > Streptophyta > Magnoliopsida > Malpighiales > Erythroxylaceae > Erythroxylum > Erythroxylum areolatum. The sequence continues at coordinate 37,175,915 of JANIJH010000005.1, read as the reverse complement.
TTAGAATATATGGACAAAGCAATGAGTTATTTGACAGTTGTGTCGAAAATGAAGAACAAATTAGGGAAAGTAAAAATAAAGATACAAGTTCTTAAGTGAAGTATAATATCACTTAAGTACAACTTCGAAATATGTCTTAGAAGTGAGATGAAATTGTTAGGAAAATTTGGAATGATTATATTATTTCTAATTGATTTATGTTTTTTTTTGTAAATGATAATACTATTATGTTTTCAAGAATTATAATATGATTATCTTTTATTGATTAGAATGACTTAATATAATTAAAAAATAGAAACAGGATGATAAAACCAAACATGCTTTTATTTTTGGTTTTGTTTTTTTATTACAAATTTAAACCAAAGTTTTTTTAAAGAAAAATAGAAGCAAAAAGCAAAAAACAAAAACAAAAAATCACAACAAAAAACAAAAGTGAAACTAAACGGCCCCTTAATGTAAGATTTTAGCTTTTGAGAATCATTTATACTTAAATTATGTTGAACTAAATTATGTTAGCATTCTAATTCAATTTTGGATTTCATACATTAGAATTGAGAGGTTAAATATATAAATAAACCACAACATGAACAATGATGGTGAATAGGGTGCTGGAGAAAAAATTATACAATTTTTTTGGATTAGGATAAAGTCTATCATTTGAATTTACAAATGGAGTTAATACGTTCTTAGCTTGTTTAGATTAGAAAAAGATTTTGGGTCAAATCAACCAGAGGATAGGAGTCTATTGTTTGGAAGAGAATATGGTCATAAGTTAAGAATTTCTACTATTCCAAATAAACAGAGTTAATTATTAAGTCCAGATAAATTCAAGTATGGGAAAAATTCTAAGAGCATTCTTCATCTAGATTTATTCTATATATTGATTGTTTATTCTTATTTATCACATTAATTGATTGACTCTTATTTGTGAATTTAGTTTTGTTTATTTTCTTTTGATCACTCAATTAATTGTTTAGATTGGATAACAGAAAGATGATTAATATTGATAGTTACAGTCCTCAATACACTTGACTCATATAAACTATACTATAAAAACGATTGGTTAATTGCCTAATAATTCTTTAATTTTGTTTTTGTGTTTTATTTATAAATTTATATGACATCAAGGGTGAATGTGATGCAATATCCTAAGTATTATTATGCTATAAGCCATCAAGTTCTTCTTGCATAGCTCATTTTTAACATTCATGATCCGTAACTTGGAGTAAAGGTAGGTATAATAATAGAGGACAATATTGCAACTAAAGATGTTTTAGTACCAATCATGACAGTAGGGATACCTGTTTGGAGGATAAGAGACTTGAGTGGAACTTTGAATGGACACTATGTCAGGTGTTGTGGCAAAGATGAATTATGAGGAGATGTATATCAAAATTGTCCTTGCCCCTGCTTTATTTTGTATGCACAACACCAAGCCTAAATTGTATGATAGGAGCAAAAGGGACAATATCAGAGAGATTGACCCATCGTCAAAAGCAATGGGAAGAGAGTGAGGAGGAAAGTTGGGGGTGGCAGGATAAAAAGGAAAAAGAATATTTTTTACGTTGAGTGAGTGGTGGGATCGTAACATACATAACCTTTTCGATGTGGTGCATAACCAAGGAAAGCACATCTCACAGATTGAGCAAAGAGCGTAATTCGTTTATGAGAAAACAAACACATCTGAAAAGAAATTTAGTATGTTCAGGTTGCTGGAGATGAAGATAAGGAATACGGTGATTGATGGTAAAGGATAGGTGCAGGAAGTTGATTAATCAAGTGTACAACAGTGGGTAGAGTCTCAACCCAAAATTATGATGAAGCAAAATATTTATTAAGTAAAGAACTGCACCACATCACGAAGGTAAGGAATTTTTCTCTCCGTCGCACACCATTTTTATTGAGGTCTATACAAAAAAGGAGTTATCACAAACTTCATATTTATGTTACGAAAAATACATCCAAATAAAGCGATAGTGATTATCAATAAAAGTCACAAAGACATGAGCTATGATTGGCGAAGTCCCTCATTCATTACTATGCACTAAATCAAAAGAATGAGTGTCATAAGATGGAAAAGGAAGAGTTTTGTTTCTCTCCACTTTGCAGCTAGAACAATCAAAAGTAACATCTTCAGAAGAAAAAAGAATTTTGTTTCCTAGAACCCCAGATTTTAACATAGATAGTAGAGTGCTATCATTTGCATGACCTATTTTAACATGTCATAACTTCCAATCATGCTGAATAGGATTACAAAATTAAGAAACCACTCTCGTAGACTTGGTTAGTGCACTAAGATGAAGAGGAAAGATTCTGCTTATTTAGGTCCCTTCTCTACTCTCTTTCCTAGCACCAACTTCTGCATAATACAACTAGAAGGAGAAAAAACAACTTTGTAATTATTCTTAACCATTTTTTTTAAGAAAAAGTTAATTAACAGATATGTTAGGAAAGTAGAAAACTTTGAATGGATGGAGAAGTACCACTAATAGCAATAGCAAACTCAATTTACAAGTTGCCATCATATTTTTTGAGGATACTGATAAAATTATTAGATGATGGAGTCATGTGGCTTCAACTCCATCACTTCATATTGAGCACTAGAAATCCCGATATGAAACTGAGTGGTGATAAATTTATGATATGACATTCTTTATGCATATAGTTAAATTTGGATGTCCAGTGTTGGCAGAAAGTCATCTAGGTAGCTTCAGCAAATCCAACTCTCATATTGCTATAGTCAAATAAAGTGTGAATAGGAGAAACACTGTTTACATTAGGTCTACTTTAGATTTACAAGGGTGCTACCATGCTTAAGAAAGACATTGGAAATACCAGAGAGAGACACAACTAATGCTGTGAATCCATTAATGCATTGAGCTATCCACTTGGAGGACATACATACTGGAATCAAGGTCATAAAGCATGCTACTTTATGAGAGTCAAAAGATGCCAAAAGTTCAACATTTAGTGACGGATGCTACCATTCAACCCAACAATTCATGCGCGACCTTTCCAATTCTCAACCGCTAATCACTTATGGCACCAAATTGATTGTGTTCGGTGAAAGAGTGCTATCAGCATGATACTTGAAACGGCAAAAACTTCAGATACCTGTTCAGGGGCAAGGTCAGAAATCTTTCCACCAATAGTTAACGAAACACTAGGCATTGTCCACAAGCTTCTGCAATCAACTGCTGATTCTCCCATTGGACTAGGCAGTCGATCACACAGTTGTTATAACAAAGTCTCAGAATAATCAAATACTGTATCAACTAGAACTAGCATAAATATGCCATGCATAGTCAACTATTCTTCCCAAAGGGAAACAGAGACCTGCAGTTTAGCAAACTCATTAACATAGTTAAGTATACAATCCTGGGTTTGATTATACTGCAGCCATCTCACAAGTAGAGCACATTACAAAGGATCCTTTCTGATTATTCTTAACAACACTCTCAATGCCCACGCTGATGACAATCAAATAATCAAATGCAGTTAAAGACAATAGTAAGTACACAAGTAGTGGAAGGCGATGATAACCTGTACGAAATTTTATCTTAAAAAATGTCTATCTAACCTGACCCCTCGAGTTCAGGCATATAAAAACTAATTTTTGAGCAAATCTTTTTGGGTTGGTCCTGCCATATGCACAATACCAATGCTTGTCGGAGTATTTTGAGAGTGGCAAAATGAATTGAAAACCAGATAAAAGAACAATTGCTTTAATTTTCACCCAAGCGAAATTTTGAGTTACCTTTGCCAAAAGCATCTCAATTATGGCTTCCCATACTGGGAAACGATAGCCTTACATTCTTGACTAACAACTCCAGTAGCTCCAATGACATGATTTACTTCAATAATAATAGCCTGCAAAGAAATCAAAAACCAAAATTTTTTTATTAATGCACAGATTAGAAATCACAATCTCCATATATCAAATACTAAGAAAATACACTCCAAAATTATCAGGCAAACAAATGTTTGTTTGATAGACAAAAGCCGAAGCCAAAAAGCTAAATGTGATTGTCTAAACTGACGCTAAATGCCTCTAAGAAGTGTAAGCCTAACTAAATAAACAGGGAAAGAAAAGTACTGACGTCATCATAGTCTTGACAAGTTATTTAAATGTTCCCTTAAAACTTCAGAAAATGGGTCAACAAATAAAGTTTGAGCGAGGAGATGGCCTGGCCATGGCTAATTTCTTACGAAAGTCACATCCTTTCCTCGTGTAAACAAAGAGAAAACCAGTAGCAGCTGGCTATAAATCCAGGGAATCCACAATCTTGCTTTAAGGACCAAGCAAAAAATCTTGCTCGTCATAAAAAGGCCAAGCAAGGAGTGGCTCATTTGAAAATAAAAAACTGTAAAATAGAATCAAATTAGAAAAACCACCCACATACAGGGTCAATTGAACGATTTCAGAATAGTGTACAAAAATAAGTTAAGCTACAACTGGTTGACTACCCGCCAACATCAATATTCCGGAATCAGCAATTGCAGCAAAGCCGTTGGCACAAAATCCAGAAAGATGAAGCAAAACGAAGACCTAACGGATAAAAGGATACAACAAAAACGTCCCACATCCGCTGACGAAAGAAGTCACACCAACATAGTAGACACTTTGCTTACCAGTAGTTTTATCATCAATCACCACGTTACCCATGTCAAACTGCCAACCAAAGAAAAGCCTGCATATTCTGAGAAAAAATGGTCATCAAGTAACATAGATATTAAGAACCACAGATAGACAACCTGCCAACATCCTTTTTGTATCACTGGAACATAGGTGTGCACACCCTTGTAATGGTTTGGATCCATGCCACCAAACACTTTCTTTCCCTTCTTCATTGGCATTGCAGTTAAACCAAAATGAGAACACTGTTTTTTTTACAAGACCTTGGTTGACCATTTTATACCTGAAACAATACTTAACTAAGATATCTTGACATATAGATTCTCAAAATTTTAGCCTCTAATTTCGACTAATCACAACAAAACGAGACAACTTTAACAAATGCAATATCCACAGAATTTACCACACAGGTACAGCATATTTCCAATAGAAATCTCTTGAAATCCCAGTCCAATAATACCATCAAATTTGGCTACAAAGAATGTAACACTGGGCTCCCTAGTAGCTTCATTGATTCCTGAAATGATCACCCTTACATTCAACTCTAACCTTCAGAATTTGAACCACATAAACCATTTGCTGTAAATGAATCAACATCCTGAAATTATCTGATTCTTGACAACAAGACCACCAACTTTTTACATTGTCTTGACTAAAGAATCCGGATATAGCTCCAGTCCCATAATGGATATCTTCTGCTTTTCCTGTAAGCATATCGATTCACATTATCCTTTCTGTATCTCTTGGTTGATTTTCTCATGAATCGACATGTGAAACTCTCAAGAACTAGAAAATGAAAGACAATCAATGAACAAACAAGACTAATAGACAGCTTCCGTCGGCAAAATTTTGAAATAAAGAGAACTGTAGGAAAAGTGGATAATCAGAACATTCTCTCCACTGAGAACAACTCTAGAAATGAAGCTAAGCATACCACCTACTGAAATTTGCGAGGAAGGATGCTAAAGATGTCAAAATGATAATTAGAATGAAAGATTAAGGTAATACGAAACCATAGAACGAATCCTGAATAAGTTTCTTTAGGGAATGATAAAATTGTAATGGATTATAATTCTGAATTTTTATTTTAAGTATAAGCTAGAATTAAATAAAAGAAATAAAAAATAAGAGATATTATTAAATTATTATCAAACATTATCATTTTTTATTTTCATCATAATATTGTTATCAAAATCACATATTCTGATCATATATATTAAATTTTTTATCAATTACATTTTTTTGTTTCATTGATACTTTTTTTAATTATTATAAAATCAATTATAATTATTTAAAAATTAATAATTTTATAAATCATTGAAGAATTTTATAAATTATTTATAAGATACATAATACTTTAATTAATTAATTACAAAATAAATTATATAATAACTAGATATGAATACAAAAATTTCTCATTATCATGTCTAATATTTGATATTAAATAATATCATAACTATCAACTTTGATTAATTTTAAACCAAATGCACATAATTAATAATTTCGTTCCTATTTCTATTTCCACTTTCCACTTTCCACTTTCCACATAATTAGTCAAATGTTATCTTTTATTATAAATACCTTCATATTTTGAGGGAACAATATTTTTAGTTTTTAAATATAAATAATATTTTAAAAAATTTTATGTTCATATTTTTAAAAATTTTCTTAACTTCCTCGATAGAAAGACATGTGAGAAATTATATCATCTTTTAGATGCATGACATAGTCTTGTGACATAAATATTTGACAATATTAAAGTCATTATACTCTTGTGGTTTGCCAAAATTTTAAATTTGAAAAAAAATCAATCTTAGTTGTTAATTATCTTCTTTTCTTAAACCATCATATTTATTATCTTTTTTTAAAGTTTTGATTTAATTAGATTAGTGAAAATATGTAACATATGTTGGGAGCAAAAGTAGAATTAAGTCAAATAGTTGTTGGCATAAAGTTGAAGCTATCATTATTATAACCTCACTTAATCTTATTGTATATTATATTCTTACTAAAAATGTTAGTATAATAGTCAGTAAAAAAAGGATTATGTTAATAATTGTAGCCAAAAAAGTTATTAAGGAATGTAGTTTTTAATCCTCCAACCTACATTATCCTATACTTCTCAGCCAAATCCTTATTAAATTGCAATTTTTTTATGACATATGACGTAATCTCCTTAAACATGAAAATTATAGCTTTAATCTTAGCACTTACCATTTTACTATTGAATATTTAACATAAGTTATTTTCAATAATATCACATTTAATGCCAGCACAACGGCGTTAGTGAATGAGGTGGTGGTGGTGATGGTTATCTGATCGTGTTTTGAGCCACTTAAGGAGCTTCATATTTGAGTTGAGTAACACTCATTGCCAACCCTATTGTAGACATTAATATTATATTGGTAGCTGCTCGAATCAATCTTGAAGCTCCTCAAGCTACTTGAAACCTAATCAAGCCGTCATCACCACATCCTTTCGCTAATGCCAATGTTATGAGACTCGCCATTAAGCCATCATCGCTATCACTTCAATATCCCACTACTTTGTTGTCTATCGATTTCAAAACCACCACCACCACCGCCAACAACAGTGAAATTTTTCTAATAAAAATCAAAATGTCTTCATATCTCACACAGAACGGAATTGTTTCAAGTTGCTAATAAATCCCTTTAAACCCTTTAAAAAAAAGGAAAGAATATTCACTAAGAATTATAATGAAAAAGAAGAAAGAAAATCAAAATTTCTAGATTTTATCATTTTGGAGACAACTAATTGAGCATGTTCTCTCAAAGATTAGAGTTGGCATTGCAATGTCTGTTAATGGTCATAAACTTTAAAGTTACGTCTAGGACCGACCCAGGATAAGGGTAGGAAGTGTTGAATCGAAAACAATATTAAACAAAATTTGGCTAAATAGTAGATTTCAAAAACTTTTTTCGAAATCAAAACGTAGTGGAAGCATGATAACCAAATCAATATGTTTAATCCATACATGATACGGTATTAGAAAAATAAATAACATAAGGACATGATGGAAATTTTACCGACTCCTTTGCTACAGCTTTGACTCCTCACTATTATATCCTCTCCTTGTTATTGTATCCTCAACCAATCCGATCTAACACTTGTTCTCCTTGGACAACTTGGTTAACAAGATCTTTTGGTAGGAAAGGAGAAGAAATATTGTAAAGGTTTTTCTTTTATAAGCAACTAGTTGAAAGAACCAAAATGAGACCTTCTCATTTCTAATTTCGGCTAGCTCATGAAAAAAAGGAGTGGAAAACCAAACAACCAATGCACGACCTTTTTCTTTTAATTAAAATGAAAGAGAGGCCAATAAATAAGATGTTCTCATTTGTTTAATATGGCTAGATGAAAAGACAAAAAAAAAAACCAAAATGAGACACTCTCATTTTTAGTTATATGATGAAAGAAGGGAGAGAGAGCAACAAATGCACTACTTCCTTCTTTAATCAAATGAATACTAAAAGGTTATATGTTTTTCTACATGCCAACATTAAATAATAAACATTAAATTATTTAATGAGGGCACCATTAAACCATTTAATGATGATGAAGCATGATAAAAGCTCACCTTATATTTAGCAAATCAATGCTAAATGTGCAACTGTCCATTTGGCTATATAAAACTGAAATTTACATCATTGCAGAGTTCGGTTTTGCCCTCCTTTTGTCTCTTCAAGTATTGTTTCAATTTAATTAATCTAATTAGTCAAATCAAACCAAAATTCAGCCCAATATTAAATGTTTATTTTGAGCTTCAAATTAACAATTAATTAGTGTAAGCCTAATATTTAATCATAGGTTTAAAACCCAATTTAATTAACTATTAATTAAATTGTTCCAGTCTTATTATTCTGAATCTAATTCAGTCATTTCTTTTATTTTCTTTCCGGTAACCTCTATTTATTTTTCTTACTTTGCTTGATAACTTTTCCTAGAAGCCAAGTGGAGAATCTAATTGGACTTATATAATTCAAGCTTCAATATGCCCGGAATTAATTTAATTTCATTAGAATCAATTCTAACTTATTAACTAAATGTCGTTCCACTAAAGATAATTAGCTGAACTCTTGAATTACTAAGTGCCTGTTTGGTTCAACTTTTGGAGGGTGAATAAGTACTTTTTTCTATCGCAAAAGTTGTTTTTAAGAAAACTGAGTGTTTGGCTGTAAAATCCAAAAGCACTTTTTTTATAAATAGAAATGGCTTTTTTAGAATCCAAAATACAGTTTTTTGCTAAGCTCAAATTTGGAGCTTTTCAAAAAAGTACTTTTTTAAAGTAGATTTTTCAGATCAATTAATGAACCTATTTTTAATTCATTTTACCTTTATGTTTTACATATAATTCCTACAATACCCACAAACACATCTTTACGTTTATTTTGAGATTTATATAATATTATTTGACTTTTTAATATGTTTTAATATTTATTTTTTATATTAGTTTTACTTATATTATAATTCATTTAAAAGATTTGATTAATTATATTTTTATTTATGTTTTATTTGGTTTAAAATTATATAATAATTAATATATTGTGCTTTGCATATTGTTTAATATATTTTAAATAATATTTATATGCATAAATAATTTTTATTACAAAATAAAATATAGTTAAAATTAAAAGTACTTTTTATTGTTATGTTGCCAAATAATCTATTGTACGAAGCTCTTTCAAAAAAAGCTCTTTTTTAAATGACAGCTAAATAGTCAATTGACTTCTTAGAAAAGCTCTACTGACAAAAACTCTATTGATATAAACTCATTCAAACAGGCACTAAATATTATGAGAACATATGTTTCAAATTAGATATCCAATTGCAAACTCTATTATGAACCATATTATTGCCATCCATATAATAAAGGGTAAAATTACCGTTTTACCCTTAATTAGTTTTTCCTTCTAGATCTCCCGCTTCACTCCATATGATGATTAACACACAAGATCTTATCTGGGTGTTAAGACTTGATGGTAGCTAGTCCATCAAACTACTGGCACCAGTTTAATCATCAATCTCCATCAAACATCTAAAAGTGATGATATTACTATAAACTCTTTATTTGAATGAATGTTCTCTGACACATGTTTCAATTAATAATTTCAACATGCAGACACTAGATTGATACTCTGTAAAAATCAATTCCGATCATATCAATAATTATAATGAAACAAATATGAGTTCACCACTCATCAAGATTGTGGTTCGTAATAAAAAATGCTAAAGTGTATATTTTAAGATTAAAGAAACGACCTACTTTATTCTTTAAAAACATACATGATTCTAGATTTATTTAATAGTGTTATTATCGATATTCAACTACTATCATGATATGAAACTCGTCATTCCCTTGAAGTAAAATCCTTTACTTACACGAAGATTAATCGCAACACTACAGTCTATGCTATAATCAAGTGACCAACTTGATTATTGAACTGCGAATCAACTAATTTTGATTCTAATAATATACATGTTTCCCATACATCTCCATGTATATATATATTATTTACAAAAGAATCTTGGTACCTTATGACTAGTTATATAATGCTTATACAAATAAAACCAAACTCTTTTGTTTTATTA
>JANIJH010000005.1:37101777-37140180 GCA_024520975.1 Erythroxylum areolatum | reverse complement strand
AATGTCCCGTAACAATCATTTATCCACATTCAACAATAAAAACAGGGTGGTATTGTAAGAACAAGAAGTAATTCTACTGGTACACAGTTACATTTACAGTTTCCTCATATACTGTCCACTTTTACAATCGAGTTAAACACAAATGTTGCAGACAATATCAGAGAATGTCAACTGAGGGCTTGATACGATCTCAAAACCCTCATAGCCTTTATATATAGTAAGAACCAATTTCATAAAGGAAGTATGAATTATGCAAGGAAAAATGATCTTAGGAATAAATAAGAAATCATATAGATCTAACTTTTCATAATTTAAATCTGACTTTTCTTAATACTCCCCTCAAGCTGGAGCATACATATCATAAGCTCCAAAGCTTGTTGCATATAGATTTTACATGAGACCACCCCAAAACCTTAGTGAATAAATCCGCAAGTTGGTCTTTTGACTTAGACATAAGATGTCTTAATCAATCCTTCTTAAAGCTTTTCACGAACAAAATGACAATCCACCTCAATATGTTTAGTTCTCTCATGGAAGACTGAATTAGAAGCAATATGAATAGCTGCCTGATTATCACATATCAACTCCATGGAGATGAGTGCTCAAAACGAAGTTTTCCAAAAAGATGCCTCAACCAAGTCAACTCACATGTACTATATGTAATGGTCCTAGACTCAAACTCAGCACTAGAACGTGCAACAACTGGTTGCTTATTGCTTTTCCATGACATTATGTCCCCATCTATAAATATAAAATAGCCTGAGTAGACTGTCAATTATAAGAGTTCGCAAAATCTGCATCTGCATGTCCTCGAATCTGAGTATGTGCATGGTTCTCGTATAGAAGACCTTGTCTTGGCAAACCTTTCAAATATCTCAAAATCCCGAGAACTACATCCCAATGGCTAGTTTGTGGGGACTCCATAAACTGTCTCACTACACTTGTAGCAAACGAGATATCTAGACGAGTAGAAGTCAAATAATTTAGTTTACTAACATGTCTTCTATACCTACCTAGACCTCACAAATACTCTACTCTGTTAGCATCAGGTTTAACATTTGGCTCTATAGGATTATCAACTAGCTTAGTTCCCACCAGGCCTGTTTCCTCCAAAAAGTTACGAACATACTTCCTTTAAGATAGACAAATCCCCATCTTCAACCTTGCTACCCAAAAAATATTTTAGTGAACCAAGGTCCTTTGTTTGAAACTTGGTCTACAAAAATGACTTTAGAGACTGGATTCCTGCTTTATTATCTCCATTAATAACAATATCGCTAGCATAAATAATTAAAGAATTCTACCAGCTTTAAAGTGATGATAAAACACAAAATGATCCAAACCACATTGAAGTAGACCAAACTCTACAGAATTAGGATCTAGGATAACATGCTGAGAACCGAATTGGCAGACACTTAATAGTGTCAGTAGAGACATACTGAGCATTAGAAAACTATTGTGTGTCTTCAAAAAATCTAGAAAACCAATTCAAAGAAGGCTGAAACATTTGTGCTCTTTTTGTAAACAAGAGTACCCGAGAAAACTATAGTTTATAGCTTTTGGGTCTAATTTATGTATGTCTGGGTGAAGCTGATGAACAAAACAAACACAACCAAATATCTAAGGATTAATAGAAAAAGGATCTTGGCAGGGAAAGAGTATAGAGAATGGAGTTCTAGCCATCAACACAGAAAATGACATTCGATTATAACATGCAGTGAGTACAACATCTCCCTAAAAACTTTTGGGGTACATTCATGTAGATTAGCAGGGTATGAGTTGTTTCAACAATGTGTTGGATTTTTCCTCATCTACCCCATTTTGTTAAAGAGTGTGTGAGTAGGAAGATTGATGCTGAATACCCTATTGGTGCAAGTAGCTAGAGGAAAGAACTAGAGAAATATTCTCTAACATTATCACAACGAAGAATATTGATTAGGGTATTAAATTGATTTTGAATTTTGGCACAGAAAGAACGAAAAATAAAGAATAACTCTAAACAATCTTTATTAAGATATAACTAAACTAAGTTATTCAAGAAAAATCATGAACAAAAATTACAAAATACTAAGATCCCAACTTGGACTTGACACGACTTAGACCCCAAATATTTGTGTGGACTAACATAAAAGGTTTCTCAACCCTTTTATTGACTCCAGGAAAAAAAGAAGAAAGATGATGTTTTCCAAGCTGACATGACTCACAATTTAAGCTAGAAACAGACTCTAACCCTGACAATAATTTCTTAAGATTTCCCAATGACGGATAACCCAATCGATTATGAATATCAATAGGGGAATTGATGCTGGACATGCAACAAATGGCTGCAACTCACCAAAGTAGTACATCACATTTGATTCACGCTCTTCTCCAATCGTCGTCTTGGTCTTCAAATCATGGATAATGACATTATTAGGGCAGAAACATACAAAACAATTTAGTCTTTTAGTCAATTTGCTCACAGATAGACGATTGAACGGGAAGTTTGGTACAAATAATGTAGATGGTAAAGTAAGAAAGGGCCAAGGATGAGAAGATCCAACACCTTTAATGGTGGTTGTAGATCCATCAGCAATGATAAGCTTATCATTATGAGAAGAGGCTAAAGGAAAGATAAGATCAAAATTAGTTATTTCACCTGAAATATGATCAGTGGTACCAAAATCCAATACCCATAAGTGTCTTCTAGGGGTAGATAAACAAGTTGCTAGATTACCTCGATGAGCCACAAATACCATAGGAAAAGACAATGCCTGTTGAGCTAACTAATATTGCAAGTACTTAGTATACCCACCCCTGAGATAAGGTAACAGACAGCTATGAAGTGAAGTTGTAGCTGAAGAATGTTCTTCAACAGATGTCCTATGAATCACATGCATATGAGAATACTTATCCCAACAGATCTTCTGATCATATCCACCTTTATCACAATATGTGCACTGAAGCTATGTGTTCGGTTTTATAGATTAGAAGGTTCTAGGGTTATATGGATAGGGAGGTAAAGAGGTTTTGATCATCTAGGATTAACTTGCTCTATTACCATGTTGTAAACAATATCAGAAGATGTTGAGGGCTTGATACAATCTCAAAACCCTCATAGACTTTATATAATAGTAAGAACCAATTACATAAGGGAAGTACCAATTACATAAGGAAAATTGATCTTAGGAATAAATAGGAAATCATATAGATCTAACTTTTCAGAATATAAATTTGACTTTTCCTAACAACAAACATTTATAACCTCTCTACCTGCCTATAATTTTGATCAAGGCAACTAGTTACAAGTAAGCTGAATGTGGGAGAAACAACTTAAAATCAGCAAAACCTAAGAGGACAATATAAAATGCCTTGTCTCATATGTCTGAACATTCCACCAAAGACATACTTGAAACAATGAAAACATAGACTCTGACTGCATATTTCATCATAGAAAGGAAAGAGCAAACCTTAAGGTCATTTAGGTTACCAAAAGCTACACGGCATTCAACCAAAAATGTTAAATGTTGTTCTGTCTCCAATCCGTAGTCAACCTAATAGTGAAGAATATGAGGGCTGTAAGGCAATCTCAATTTAAATCTTAAGTCACAACTCATTCAGCAATATAGAAAGTAATTACCATTTGAATAAAGCGAGATATCAAACGCATTGCTTGTTGATTTTCATCATCTTTCATGATAACAAAATCCATACCATCATGTAGTGATTGAGAAATTTCAAAAAGAAATCGTATGGTTGATTGATCACATATAGAACCATCCCTGTCAAATGTATAATCATAACTAATACCAGAAAATGATAATAGTTCTTTAAATAATGCAAATACATAGCAGCAACGAAAAGAATAGCGTGAGAATGAGTAAAGGAAAAATGAGTGCTACAAGGCATGATAATTCAAAGAGTAACAAAAAAAAGTTACTAGATATTTACCAATAAAAAAAGTTACTAGATGGCTAAACTTTGTTTGGCAATTGAAACTCCACTACTTGATACATGTAATCTTACTCTGATGATTTCCATTGAATTTATTGCTCAAAACATATGGTGCATCTTTTACATGGATATATAAATGAGTAGCTGTTAATGTTCTCCAAACCGAATCGTGGGGGTTTACATGCTAAAAGAATGCTCAAACTAAAATTAAGGATGTGTAGAATTTGAACAATTCGATGATCTTTTCAACACATTAGAAAATTATTATATTAATCAATAAGAGTAACTTAAGACAAAGAATTAACTAGTATTCTGGATCCAAACTCAATATTTATAAGCTAATATATGTAATCTGCAAGGGGCCTGATTTCATCAGACAAAGATGTAACCAGAGAATTGTTGTAGGCCTAGAGAACAATTGCCCAATGACATCTAAGAGTACTGAAACAACTTCAAGCCCCTTGGTTGCTCAAAACTAATATGTGTCTCCGCATTTGGATCATAGATTAATGGCTGAAATTTGTGGGTTTACATTACCATCTTAATTTAACCACATAATAATTAACAAGTAAAAGTAGTTATTATGCATTCAAAAACCCTCCATCTGCAAGTACCTTATAGTTTGTATGACATTGAAATAGTACACCCTTTCTTCTTCACATCAGACTAGAACTAAATTCTGTGAGGTGGCTATTTTAGGAATGGGGAAAGGTAAAGATAATCACGACATTCAATAGAGCAACAACAATCCAATGAGAATTCTGCTAATACGTGGGATCTGAGGGGGTCCAATAGTACGCAACCTAGTAAATAACTTAAATCTAGCTCAAAAGTAATAAACAAAGTACCTTGTTGCCATCTTAAGAATATGAATATCGACTCCATTGCGAGCACCTCCATGCATTACATCCAAGATGTCAAGAAAATGACTCTATAAAATCAGACATAAAAGCACAATGAGTATTCTACAAAAAACAATTAACTGGTATAGACCACAAAACTTTAACAAGGAAAAGCACTTTCTACATATTTTTCAGCATGCAATCATATGTCCATAAGAAACAAAAGAAACAAGGAGACAGGGGAATGGAGAAAAAAGAAGAAAAGCTTTGGGAACGATCATACCAAAGCAAAGATATCCGTTAAGTCCTTCATATAGGAAAGAAGCTTTGTTAAAAAAGATTGCAAAAATCCTAATTCGTCTTCAGATATCTCTTTGTTAACTGCTCGTTCCGAAATGCCCTCTAGAACTGCATTCAAATAATTGTCCTGCCAAAGTAATTAGTTTTAGAGCATTGTGAACAACGTAGTAAAAATACGAAGAGAGATGTTAATAGAAAAAGATTTCAGCTTCTCATATTAACAACAATGCATATAGTCTTATTCTTCAAAAAATATATATATATGCATATAGTCTTAGAATTGTTAAAGAAAACAAACCATGAGAAAAAAGAGACATGACAGTTAAAGCTCTAAATGAGTAAACATTGCTCTAGATAACTCAGAAAATGAATTCCCAAGTCAACCTTCCACATCCACCTTTTTCATTCAACGGAATATGTACTTGAAAACAATCCACTAGAGCTGTAAACATGAACTGAAATTTCTGCATCAAACATGGACATTTTAAGATATGCAAAAGGAAAGCAGTATGGATCATGAAATGCAATTCTACAGAAACAGATAGTAACGCATCATAGCAGTTCTAAGTTACATATAAAGTATTCAAGAGTGATCAGCTTACCACCTCATTTTGAAGAACAATGTCCACATAAGCATCTACAACCTTCAGGTACTCATCAAGTCTGTCATACCCACTAGCAACCTGAAATTATAATGATGTTTAATTTACCAACACATTTACAGAACAAATCAAGCAGAAACATAACAGAAAGATGGCCAGTTAGTCTAAACGAACTTTATGAAAATTGAGGTAACAACAACAAAATTACAATGGTTAGTAAACAGGCTGAAGTTGACAAAACAAACACATCATCTGTAATGACTTCAATCTATTAACATTCCAGATCAAGCCACTACTCATAGTAGCTTCCAACTGGATAGCTAATACTTAACAGCAATAATAGGATGTCAAACCAAGAAAAACGAATCCCGGGCCAAGAAGTAAATAAAAAATGTTAAATCCATTGAATAAATAGAAAAGAATTGCAGTGGATCATATGGGATTAAGTATAACAAAACAGTTGAATTCCATTTGAACATTTAAATATACCAGAACAGAAATTTTATAGTACCTTAATAATTTCGGAAAGTACTTTATTGATAATGTCCATTGGAGGTCTGCTTTCAGATAGCTTGAACCCAAGTAATCTGTAATTTAAGCACTGCCCCACCCAGATTTGAAAAATAAAATCAATAATAGTGAACAAAGAGGGAAAAGGGTGCATAAGTTAAGCTCATAACAGAAATCTTTCTTTACCCTCTTCAAATGCCAAAGAAAGAAGCTATAAAATCAGTATCTAACTCAATTGAGGATTCAAACGATACCTGATCAAAAGAGCAATCAATGCTGCTCTTAATCAGATCAAGAACATACATGGCATTGGAGCTGACTACTTCAACAGGAAGTTCCTTAAGCAGATGGTGAAGAACAATTGACACACAAGGCACAGTCTGAAAAACATCCACCTGATTCCTTCCAAATCCAAGCTCCATAAGTACAGCATCTACTAGCCTCTTTTAATGGGAATTTGCAAAAGAGAGTTAGTGACCCAGTGTTATATGCCAGTGTAACTAGAAGATGATATAACAGTAGAGACTTTCACAAGTCCTGTCTTTCAAAAGTAATACAAACTGTTGCTATATTGTACTACTTGGGTACAGCACCACTAACATGCACAGACAAAACTGACAGCACATCAATACTATCATACTTTGCATGAAGATGTTTCCCATATCAGCTATGATTACAATTCCTAATCAGTTACTGACCTCAGATGAACCCTCAAATATGCATTTCATAATGTATTCAATAGTTGGCTCCATCAGACTGACAAGCAACCTTCTGTTCTCACTAAGATGTCCATGTGAAGTTTCGTTCTCCAATAAAAGCCGCCTCAATAGAATCTTCATGTCATTAACACAAGTCACTAGAAACCCTGTCAAAGTTAATTTAAAGATATGCAGTCAATGAGTTTCCAATCTACTTAAATAGCCCTTTCAACTTCCTTTATCAATAAGTCACATTGGATTTTGGTCCATGAACGAAACAGAATAGCACAACCAAAAGGTATACGTACTGCTAGCACTTAAGACTTCAAATCACCAGGGGGAACCTTTAGTTATTACTATTGAAAGGGAAACAGCTTACAATTTCAAACTATTGAAAATCAAAACAAAATCTAAACCATATGCCAGTCTTGAATTAGATTATGCCACTCCTATATTCTGAAACACTTAGCACCAATAAGCAACCAGTGTATAAGAGATTACATGCCATTTGTCAATAAAACAGAAAATCTTACCAGTGTGGGAGGCGTGCAGCTTCCGTGCACAGTGGGCCATATACAAGTGACAATAAGCAGAAGCCAATGGATTTGCAATCCCTCTTGTCATCATGACCAGTCGCTGGAGAACGTCCTCAGGATGGTCAAGCAGAAAACGCCAGCAGGGTAATATTGCCAACTCCAAATAACTGAAGTCATAATGCCAAGAACAAAGAAAAAACTAGAATGTCAAAGAAAGATATGAGAGATAAAGAAAAAGGAACAGGAGAGACAGAAGAAAAGGAAGAAAGAAGAGTTTGGAGATGCCTGATGTCTCTTGGAGAATGGGTAACTCATAAAAATAAAATCTTTAAAACCAATGGTTTTGAATTATCACTAAATTATGATGTCAATTGAGAAACAAAAAGTAGTACAATATACATTCCCAACTATTGCTAACAATAATGTTTGGAACCTAAAGAAGATTGGCATTCAGGGAATTGGAATGATTCTATGATAACAACTTTGGAGTGAATTGGAATTTTGAATTGAAAGGATATATTTTACCATTACACACTTGGTCAAAGTTACCCTTATGAAATAATAAGGTTCAGCCATGCATAAAAATAAACAAATTTAGTAATAAATAAAATGGATAATGAAGTAATAACTATAAAGAAAAGAATCAAATAAACTAGTTTTGCTAATATGTAACAGATTTCTGATTAAAAATTTGTATACATGGCTTCAGCAAAGATGTCAGATAATTGATACAAAATCAAGTCAGAACCTTATTCTGAACAGATGAGTGAGTTTATATTTGATATAACATGATTTTTTGTTTTCTGTTTCTGAACAAAACCAAGAGAATATATACATATTCGTGGAGAATAGTATATAGGGATGGAGAATAGCATATAGGGATGAGAATAGCATATGTACATAATATATAAGTTTTATGGTGAGCGGTGGAAATTAATTCTAATTGTCAAGCAAAGGATATAAAATATGATTTGAAGAAAGGGAGAAGAAGATCTACCCTTTCTTAAGGTGAGAAGGAACAAGACTTTTTAAGCCAATAATAGGGTGATGATGCAAACAGGCTTATAGAGATGTATAAGCATAATTTTGCTTAGACATATTTTAAGTTACATGCATACAGTATTTATTTGCATATTCCAACAGTATGGAAAGAACTGCAGCAGCTACACAAATTCTATGGAATTCAAACATACTCTGTAATAGCTGAACCAAAGAAAGGATAAAGTCTTGATAGTAAAGGAAATCAAATTTGCATTTGGAAGCAGTTGTACGCACTAGAAAAGGCCACTTCAACTGAAATGTTAGGAAGACAATATGCAACCCAGTCTTAAACACAATTTCCATTTGTAGCTCACTTTCAACAACACCTAATCCATTTCACCCATACTGAAACCAATTGTGTCCATACCTAAAATTATTTCCAAGATATTATTAGCACAATAACTTACATTATTAGGAAATGATCGTTTTCGTACAAGTATTTATTTGCAAACATGATATGTCAAAGCATATCAGTGAATCCCAATTGAAATTAAATCAGAATAGGTCCTACAAAATGCAGCAGTGTTCAGGTCCTTATTTGAGTGAGAACAACAAACTACACCTCACACTTTCAGTTCAAGGTTCACACTTTCTGTGTTAGAAAAAGCATCTGCTATTACTTCAATAAGCATTGGCAAGATTGTAAAATATAAATAAATGGAAAAGGATCATAAATCAATGAGAAAACAGCAAAAGAACAAGTTTACACAAGGTTTAATTATAAAAGAAAAAATCTCGAATTTTATTCAATTTTATAATAGTAGCCAAAACTTCAAAAAGTGGCAATAAAATTATCTAACTTACAAATTTTCTCAAAACTAGTTTACGGTTAACCCTTCAGTTGCCACTTCAAGAAACTTTTTGACAAATGGCTATCATGTGTCCTTTTATTGCCACATCACATTAATTATTTAAAAGTAAAAAACTTAAAATGTTATAACTTCCAACCCTAGCAACCGTCCAAGCCACAACCCAAAGTACTCCTACCACCGTCGTGATTGAAGAAACTTCTAACACTTGCTGTTTCAATAGCATAGCCAAAGGATGTAGCATCTTCACGTAGTTTCTAGAAACTATTAATCAAGTGTGAGTGTCGGACACTTGAGTATATCCAATTGAATTCATGTTGATGTTAATCCTAGGATTTGCAGCTACCACTCCTTTGTTGAACTATCTAGCTCCTATTAACTCTAAATTGCACATGGAGGAATTGAACTCTTGTTCTTCCTCACAAATGCCCTTCCATTTAGATGGCTCAAACATCATACAATCATCCTTAAAACTAGCACTCGAAGGCTAAACCCAGTATCAATAACACTAATTATTACATCTTTTCTAAAACCTAAAACAGGCCATAGACTAGAGAAGGGATTTAAGGAATGGAAATTAGTAGCGTGAGTGGAGTCAGTAGTGACAGTCTTGTCTTTGTAAGATGAAACAAATGTGGCGTCTTTTTTATAGCTTCAAGTTCCTCTATAGACAAAACTTCATTGAAGCATGGGCAGCATTTGTCATATATGTATATAAGCAAGTTCATAGTTGAGGTCTGAAACATAGATTTAATAGAACTGATTTGAACTCTTTCAAGGATTTAAGAATAAAGTTCCTAGAAAACTTGTTTAATCCATAACAATTGCAATGGTACTCGGAATTAGAGCGATGAATACCAAATAGAAAACATATCCTAACAAGCGATTCCATTCGACTTGAAGCCAATCAACTTTTAAGTTGCATAGCATCAATAGTGTTTGCAATGTTTAAACAATTTATTGTACATTTTCGTTAATGTCTCTCATTAGACAATAGATTACTCCAGAAGTTGTAACCTAAGCATAAAATAAACACCAAGTCAGAAGACAACGGTAGCCTGGGAGGTGACTTAGACAGTGGCTTGCGTGATGTTGTTCTTCAATCACGATGGCAGTGAGGGTATGTTTTTGGGCTGTGGCCTCATCGATGGCTAGGGTTAGCAGAAATTTAGGAATAGAAGATTGTGTGTGGCTTGGACAATGGCTAGAGTTAGAAGTTTTAACATTTTAAGTTTTGCTTATTTTTAGATATTTAATGTGATGTGGTAACAAAAGGACAAGTGCCAACGACATGTCACAAAGGTTTGCCGACGTGACTTACCACATCAACACCATTAACTGTAAAGTCAATGATCGCTATTTTTGAGAGAAATTGAAAGTTAAAGCATTTTATTATGACTTTTTAAGTTCTTGCTAGTATTACAGAATTAAATAAAATTCGATTTTTTTTTACAATTAACCATTTACACAATAACTAAAATCATGGAAAAATTTTACATGGATGGAAATTTTAAGAAAAGTTGAAAGATATGAACTTAACATGCGTGGAAGAAGCTCTCGAATGGAACCGACTTTGAAAAACCAATTATTGCAAGTTTCTTTAGCAGCAGAGCAGATATCAGTCGCTTTAAATTTCTCTGTCAAATAAATCCAAAATCATTTCAAAAGCTACCTAACTGCTCAAGAAAACAATAGCAATAATGCGCTATATGCCCTTAGACATGATTAAATTTATTAGTCCAAGATGAAGACTAAAAGTCTGAACGCCAGTATTGACTATATTGCCTTGTTCCACGAAGTACAACTAACTAATAATTACAACACTAGCACTTTATTCATTAAATACACCATATATAAAGATTAAAAAGTAGAATTTCCTAATTAACACAGATTTTTAGATGCATGAAATGCAAGCTATTAGTTCAAGAATTCACAAATAGGAATAAAAACATGAACCCTCTCCTTTGGTTTTCAAACAAAGTATATTAGCATCCATTACGTATTTTCATTTGAAGCAGTAATTCAGCTTCCATTTGTGAAATCCCCTAGTTTAGTCATTTTAAATTTTTTAAAATAATCCCCTAGAAGGATCACATCAACAACTATGTGACCACTATAGTGTCCACAAAGCAATTCTAAGTCAGATAAATAAATAGATAGAGAGGCCTACACTAAGGTTTTTTTTAAAAAAAACCTGGCAATGAATAGAGAAAGGATCCATTTTCAGAAAATTCAGCTTTCTGCCTGATGCGTTCCCACACCATTTCCCCAAGCATGTCTAGTATATCTGTGGCAAGAACAAATAAGGTAGGATAAAAATGTAAAACTGTTGTATCCATAAGAAGCTTAGCCACCTGCACAATAAATAAAACAATAATAATGTAAAAATTACATGTAAGCAACTGGGAAGTACATGAATCCCCTAGTCATGTGGATGGTGGATTTTCATATTCTAACCATAAAGTCCAACTGAATTGCAAATTGCGATAACAATGCTTGGGAAAGGTTCAAAGTATACATCATCCACATGTATCTACATGACAAATGAAATAGACAAAGTAACTTCCTACTACATAAAGTTGGAAGAGAACTTTATTAGACCAGCTATAGGGATTGCCAAGCTACATCTCTTGCAGCATAGTAGTGACTAGCATAATGATTACCTACTCAATTAATGATGCAGTAGAAAATCATCCATAGAACTGAATAAAAGTCACCTTTATAGATAATCTTAAAGCTGTTACACAATCTTCAGCATGCCAGGCACGAGTAATTTCATCTTTGAGCTCATGTAACCGGGACACATATTCCTGACGTGTGATGATCTTGTCATCATCTTCAAAAACTTTTTCAGTATCATCAAGCTCCTCTAGACGAGTGTTTTTCAAAGACATCTCTTTAGCTGCAAAAAAAAAAAAAAAAAAAAAATCATCCAGCACATATTAGGTGAAGTTTGCAGCTACTTGATCGAATACGTAATAACAAATCCATAACAGTCCTGTAAAAGTAGGATGCTTGAAGAAAAGGTCAAGCTTTCCACTAAAACAGTTAAAACTAATCCAAAAAAATGAAAACTGATTGAAAAAAATTAAAGAAAGAATGAGCATGATTACCTTTTCCAGTTCTCATTATGACATCGGGCATCTGTGAAACATCTCAGTAAGTCTACAACTAAACCAGTTCCAATAAACAATCATACATTCTATTCAACATCTATAGAAGCTAAAATAGAATTCTTACAGAAGACACTGAGATCATCTTCGAGACGGGGAACTTTTGCATTAGAATTCTCTTAAATGAGGTCCACTCCTTGGACGGAACTCCGCCGGAGATACCGATACTGACGGCCGCCGGAGAATCCTCAAATGAGGCCGCGTCACGTGCCCTTAGGGGGTCAAAGAAGTCATCGCCAACAACGTCGTTTCCAGATACTTGACCACCCGGTTGTTGTGACGAGAGTTTCTGGGCCTGGTTGTTGTTAATGTTTGGGTGCAGGAGCTGAGGAGGCAGCAATGGTGTTGATAGCGGGTGATTATCGGCGCGTGAGCGGGGCAACACGCGGGCTTGTTCTTCGGCAATATAATCTCGCTGCCTGAACTCCATCCGAGAAAGAGAGAGGATTCGATCGATGGACTCGACGTGGACTGTTTGCTTTTAACTTTATGGTTTTAAAACGCAGCATTCCATCCCTTTGAAAATCTGTAAGAAAGAAATTAAAAGATGAAAAATAAATTAAAAATTAAAAATATATAAGAAATTATTGAAAAGAAAATATGTGCTAATTTACATAATTTTTTGAATTAAAAACACTTAATTGTATATTTATCATATGAAAAGATTTCAACCAAAACATCCCCACTAAAATTAGACTGACACAAATAAATAAAGATTCAAAACAATTTTGTTAATAAGAAATTAATATCTTTCTAAAGAAAATTTTAATTTCTTAATACAACCTTTTATGCTTGCAAATAATATGAGAAAGAAAGAAGAGTATCTAAATTAGTATAAACTATAAGCCTATTAACAAAGTATTAAAATTAATTAGATATCCTATTCCAAATAAAAAAGATTTGCTCCAAAAACTTTGTAACACTTAGGGGCTATTTAGTTCCATTTCTATTTTTCTGTTGTTGTTTTTAGTTTTTAGTTTCTTATTTTTGGTTTCTTTTTTTCCTTAAAAAATCGAAAACCTGTTTAGTTGAGATTTATAATATAAAAGCTGAAAACAAAAACCTGTTTGGTTGAGATTTCTAATAAAATATTGAAAATGAAAACATGTTTGGTTTTATTATCATGTTTCTATTTTGTTGTAATTATACTATTATGTGTAATAATTATAATATAATACATTATTTTTTAAATTAATTAATTATCATTATAGCTAAAATTAAATATATGCAAATCAAATATTATTAAAAATTACACATTAATTGTATATAATAAAATTACATAAATTAGAAATTATATTAAGTCATTCTAATCAATAAAATATGTCAATCATAATTACCAAAAAAATAAAATATGTCCTTCATACTATAATTCTTGAAAATATAATAGTACTATCATTTACAAAAAGAGACATAAATCAATTAAAAATAATATAATCACTCCACATTTGTCTAGTAATTTCATTTCGTTTCCAAGACATACCTCGAAGTTGTGCTGGAGTGATATTATACTCTAATTGAGAACTTGCATCATCATTTTCACTTCGACTAATTTGTTCTTCATTTTAGCACAATTTTCAAATAATTCATCGCTTTGTTTACACATTCTAATATAGTTGTGTATAACACAACAAGCAATAACGATGTATTTTTGTTTTTTCATATCATAACTTGGCATGTTTTTAAATATAGGAAATTTTGCTTTTAGAACGCCAAAAAATCCTTCTCCTAAACTCTTCAACTCATTACATAAGCTCATGAAGATTGTCTTTCTCATTCTTAAATTTTCATAAATCCTTGTAGGATTTCCATTCAAAAGTTCTAATATCCAATCATGACCTGGTAGAGTAGAAGTTCTACACGGTTGTTTTTGTAAATGAAAATAGTTGTTCTCTCCCGCAGCTACAGAAATAATTATTAGCTTCTTTAGTTCGTCATCAGAATCTAATTTGAAATTTGATAAGAAATCCATGTATCTATAATGTCAACATTAAATAATTAATAAAATATTCATTCAAGTTTATTTAATCAAATATAGAAAAAATATCCATACAAAATATAAACTTAAAATTAAGTCAACTATTCATACAAAGCACAAACTAAAAATGTTCAAAATATAGAATAATGCTTAATATAAAAGTGTCAAATCAATAAAAATTCGATATGCAATAATATGAAAATATAACTAAAGTAACATAATCCAATCCAGCTTCCTTGTTTGTGTCATCTTCAAAAAAATATCCCTATAAATGGAGCATCATGTAAAGCCTTCACAATTTTTTCATATTGCACATCGTCAACACCCAATTTATCTAAAGAATTCAGACATTCCATCATTATGTTAGACTCTTGAGATCTATTCTCTGCAGTAGATGATATTTCCCTCAATTTTTTCTCAAGTAAATCATTCTTCCTTTTTGATTGTTCACTAAAAATAAGTAAGACTTCTTCTACAATATTAGAATGTGTCTTCTTTGCTTTCTTGTTCTTAGGAGGCTTCTTTCTTGTAGACAGAGAACTTTTATCTTGATCTTCTTTTCCATTATACAAGTAATCTTCATCAATATCATTTCCATGTTCCTCTTCTATACTATTCGATGGAGATTTAATTGATGGATGTGCATGCACACCAGTTGCAGTAGTATCTCCAAAAATATGATACAAGTCGAAAAATTCCTTATATCCTTTTTCCTTGAATCTGTGAGCCATTTTATGCACCTATAAAGATGAAAATGAGAAATGAGAATGAATAGCATATAATATGATATATTAACAAAACAAAAGACATATTTTACCTTAAATAGATTTTCTCAACGTTCATTTGTAGCATTAACTTCACCAGTAAAAGAGTTGTAACTGATTCCCATTTCTTTAAGTAAGTTCTTGAAATTCTTCAATCTGGCCCTTAGTCTATTATACTTATTCTTTAATTGAATATCAGTATACTCTTTATTGAACTTTGTTTGCAGCCCTGCTTTAATATTCTTCCAACCAGATTTCAAAAGGGCATTTGTTGTTTGATTTCCCTTCTTCAACCATCAAGGAGATTAAATACATCTTTATAGTATCATTCCATACCCCATCTTACTCATTTACTTCCACAATCATTGTCATCATTCATATTGTTCAAGCCTTCCATAACTAAATGTAATAACATATAAGTGACATCAGTCAAAATAATATTTACAAAGTATTAAATGCTAATTATAGTTTAAAATAAACATGCGACAATGCATTGTACTCCACCCTAGAAAAAAACATCGGTTCTCTACATTAACAAGACCTATTACGTGAAGATAATAAAGTCAAGTGGCAGAGTAAGTTCACTTCTGTAACAATAGGAAGACAATATATGACAGAAAGAGAACCTTTTTCTACTTTTGTTTAGTTAGAACTTAACGAAAGATGATGACAACATCTACATACATATCAAATTCAACTCACTGTTATAAGCTACTTTACAAATATTTAATGTTTCAATTCTTAGGTCTCCATGCTTATAAGCTACTGTACAAATATTTAATCTTTCAGTTCGTGAAGACAAGGCTTGTGAAGAAAAGAATGCATTAAATGCCTCCACATGCCACCTTAAATGACAGGAAGACAAGAATAGTACTTTACTCTATGCTACATTAAAGAGACCTGAAGCTAAGAA
The DNA here is from genome assembly GCA_024520975.1 of Erythroxylum areolatum. Lineage (NCBI taxonomy): Eukaryota > Viridiplantae > Streptophyta > Magnoliopsida > Malpighiales > Erythroxylaceae > Erythroxylum > Erythroxylum areolatum. The sequence continues at coordinate 37,124,084 of JANIJH010000005.1, read as the reverse complement.
GAAAATAAGGCTTCACAATAAATGCATGAAGACAAGAATGTCTTTGTAAGGATAAAGCCTCCATTAAGTGCCTCCATGCCACATTAAATGACGTGAAGACAAGAATAGTTATAAAGTCATGTGCTCCATCCATTCTATGCAAAGAACGACGTAAATTCCAAGAATAAAACAGCTACGAAGCGTTGAGAAAAAAGAAAACAGCTATAGCTGTCTCTGCTTTAAATGACGCAAGGATCAAGAAAATAGCTATAACGTTATTTCAAGACTGTTCTGTGTTGGTTCCTTATAAGAACCGGTTTGTCGCAAGAAAATGAAGTTTCGTTATGTTTAGCAAGAGGTGAAACAAAAAATAAACACCTGAAACACTTCACACAAAAATTGTTCAGAGGAAGAGCACGAAAATTGTTCAGAGGAAGAGCGAGAGTGTATCTCTTCTTTATCATCACAAAAAAAATGCAGAAGTTTATGTTTAAAACAGAAGTTTTACATGTTGCTTTTAGTAAATATGACTACTGTTATTTTCTTCATATCTCTCTTCCTTTCTACAGTTATATGTTGGTTCATATCGTAGAAGAAAACAAACCTGGAGATATTGGGTGAAGATGCAGAAGCAGAAGACGAAGTCGGCGGCGTAAAGGAGAGAATGTTTTGTGAAAAAAGTTTTCAAAATAGGTGAAAACCTGTTTTCAAAAATTACAAAAACGTTATTTTTATGTTTTCGTAAAATAGTTATCATTTTTATTTTTAAAAACAAAATATACAAACATGTTTAACCAAACACGATTTTAGGAGTCGTTTCTAAATTTACAAAAACCACAACAGAAAAAAAAAGTGAAAACAAATAGCCCCTTAGATATTTTTAAATTTTGATATCAAAGAAAGTTGCCCTAATATATGGGTTAGAGAGAGATTCTCTACCTTCTCCCTAACCAACCTACCTATCCTTATTTTTTACCTTATTGTTTCTAATCCTTGCACATTCCTATCCATCTCCTACCACTTAACATTGAACCAACTTCTTCCTAATCCATTTCTCAACTTCTCAGTCTTCTGTAATAACCTTTTCCTTCAAAAGATAGCATTGGGGTCCTTTTACTTTTATATTTGCTTTCTTGCCTATAGACTTTCTGTTTATGATAACTGCATTTATAAAGTAGATTTTTGTCAAAATTGTGCCTTCTTTTTAGACACTATGCAAACCCCAAAACTAGCTTTCAAGCAGGGCTCTACCAAGGACGATTTTCCTCCTTTACCCTCCTTTAGTATAGTACAAGTTCCTTTATCCTTCTTCCAATAACTTGGAGAAAGGGGAAGCAAGCAATAGGAGTGAGCATTAATCTCTCACTACACTTATGCCCTCTGTTAAAGACGGGAAACTTGTTACTTCCTTAGGACTGGAAATTCTCTAAGGGGGAATTAAATTAAGGGAGAACTCCTTAATAGCATTCTTCTAGGACAAAAGACTTGCTTTCCTTGTAATACAATGATGGGAAACATCAATATGAAAAAATAAATGATTAATAGATGCACTAATAGCAAAAAGATAATTATATTATATTCAAATTTTCCTCTAAAGCTCAAGCCCTTAAGATCATAGAGGAAGGACGATGACATGTTTCTAAATTCCCACTTTTCTTGCAGTCTTCGCAGCTTGAATTCCAAATTGAATCTAATAGACATAGAGTTATTCTTATGTGGGTGAATTTATACAATGTATGAAAACGATCTAGAAGGGGAGGGGTTGAATAGATCTTTGAAACTTTTTCGCAAAGTGCTACAAATAACAGAGAATTAGAACACACTAATTTAAACAATCATAACTGAAATGTAAAAGAGTAGGGAAGAGAGGCAAATACTATTTGTATAGAGGTTCGGTACTAAGACCTATGTCCTCTACCTAAGCTCCCACTTAGGATTTTGGCAAAACACTTTACTACACACTTTTTAGTTCAGTGTGAACTTTTCAATACAACTTGACTTCCGGCTCAAGCTACACCTAACAACCGATTTGTCTTCTAACACAAATCCTACCTCACAAGTGATTTTTAACCAATCACTCAACTCACAATAATAACAGTGACAAAGATGAAGTAATAATGCTCAGTACAGTTGAGAACAATTTAGAACAAGCTAAGAGCAGAATGAGAGCAAATTATGAACTATAGTAGTATGCTTTTCTTTTTTTTGGACTTAGCTCAAAGATCATTTTATCTTCCAATATTTATTTGCAGACTCTAAGGTGATTGTAGTCGTTGGAGAAGTCTACTAGCCGTTGTATATAGCCGTTGCAGCATGATTTCCTTTCCATTTGTGATTGATTCGGACAGATTTTGGTCAGCTACACCTGATAGTCGACTAGTAGAGGTGTTATAGTCGACTAGTACATTATAGTCATCTTTGTCTTTAAAGAGTAGTCGACTAGTACCAACGTTTTTCTATGCGAGTTTCATCTCCGCTCTTCGAATAGTCGACTAGTGTAATGATAGTCGACTAGTGCACCTATCCAACTGATTAATAGTCAACTTGCAACTTGTTGGTCGACTTGTTTCATGCCCCAACTGATGTATCTGATTTTATTAGTTGACTTGCCATATTGTAGTCGACTAGTGCTGGATCTTGTGACAGATTTTGTATGATCTTCAATATTTATTGTTGGGATCTCTTGCACGTTATCTATCTCTTGATTTGTATTAATCCTTTAATTGAATATCAATCCATAAATACCTAAAATAATTTCTTAACCAATTATATATATTTTTTATTATCAAAACATAGAAGGATTTAATTTGTCAATCACCATTGGTCCAACAATGTACCTCTTGAATATTAGATAATAAAGGGGTTAAGTATAATTGTTAGTTTCTTAGGCAAACCCCTGTGCTTGGATGACAATACAACAAAAAGGAAGAGATTAAGATTTGCTAAAATGTGTATTAATATGGAGCTCTAAAAAATTTTACCTGAAGCCATTCCAGTTATGAGATTGGGACTTGATGGAGCTCTCTATGAAGGATGATGTTCCACTACTAATGGAAGCGTTCTCTTATTTCTTAAGGTAAGAGATGGATGCCTATGTGTAGTTTTTTTTTTGGAAGGGGTGATTATGGGGAGTTAATAGGAGAGGGGAATGTTGAATAAGGACAAGGAACTAGTTTCACTTTGGAGGAGCCATCTCCTTGCCTTTCCATAAAGGAGCATCACATAGAAAATCTTATAGTTGTTGATGAAAATTTGGTTAATGGTGAAGAACAGCTTGACACTAATCCTAACCATATTGTTGAAGAGCATGTTAATGTTCATAACCATATGGACATTAATCCTTCGCCTTTTGGTGAAAGTAAGGAGGATGGACCCGCTAAATGGGGAATTTTAGTCAGTTACCAAAAGGAGATCCAACAAGAGCCAAGATAAGGGTTCTAAAAATAAATTTATTGATAAATGAAAATCATCATATGGAATGTAAAGGGGATCAATGGCCCTAAAAAGCTATCAGCTTTAAAGGATTTTGTCTATAATACAAAAATATGGATTTTTCCTCTTTTGGAAACTAAAGTTAGATTTGAGAATCTTAGGATTCTAAATAAATTGGGCTCTAGGTGGAAATTTATTTCTACCCATCAAGCTCATAGTTTTGGAAGAAGTAGTATAGGATATGATCCTACTATTGTGGATGTTAAAGTTTTTAAAGTGGAGATGCAAGTAATCCATTTGAGATGGAAATTTATTTAGTAAAAAGTTGAAATTTTTTCCTTAGTGATTTATGGTGCTAATCATGCTTTTCAAATAAAGTTCTTATGGGACAACTTGGTAAAATTCTAGAAGAGAGCGAATAGACCTTATTTACTCTAGGAATTTCAATTATACCTTGTATAGAATTAAATCTTATGGTCATTTCAACATAAGAAACTTCTCAACTAATTTTAGTGATTGTGTGGAAAAATTGGGAGTATTTGACTTAAAGTTTTGAGGTCATTTCTACAAATGGAGTAACAAATAGAATAACGAATGGGTGTTAAAAAGGAAGTTGAACTGTACCTAGGTAAACTAGGACCAGATAAGCCACGTTCCTAATAGTGTAACTTCCTATATGGATCTACTTTTTTTTTTAATCATTCCCCAATCTAGGTAGAGAACCTTTTCTAAAAACAAGAAAGGAGAGGACCTTTTAGGTTTAATAATTTTTTGGTTGATGAATGTTTTGAAGCATTACAGAGCGGACTTGAGTTAACAATTATGGGTATACATCAATTTATCTGTGTTTAAAAGTTAAAGTCTGTTAAATTTGAGATAAAAGGTTTCATGACCAAAACAGGTTCCTCCACATAACAAGCTATTATTAAAGCTAAAGAGGAGTTTGTTCTTATAAAAGGGAAGCTTGCACTAAATATTGAGAAGACACTCTTGAGACGATATTTGATAGCCACTAGAGATCACTATAGTCTCATAAAGTAGAGAGCTAAATTCAACTGGACAAAAGCAGGTGAAGGGGTACTAAATTTTTCTTTAACACTTTATTGGCTAGGAAGAATGAAAATAGAGTTTATTGCCTAACACTGCCTAATGGTAGTACAATTTCTAGTAAAAGGATCTACTAAATGAAGCTAAGAGATATTTTAAGGGTTTTTATAGATGTTCTCTTAAGCTTCCTGTCTATTACTTTGCTCTTTCATCAAAAAGGATCTCTTAGGAGCAAGTTGAGTTACTGACTAATGTTGTTGAGGACAAGGAAATAGAAGAGGTGGTCTTTTAAATGAATCCAACAAAAAGTAGGACCTGATGGGTTTAATGATTATTTCTTTCATAAGACCTAGCAAGAAGTTAGCCTTATGGTGAAGAGAGCAGTCATGGGATTTTTCTCTAGAGGGGTGCTTCTAAAGGAGATTAACAAAACTCATATCTGTTTGATACCTAAGACCTCTAGTCCTACAACCTTCAAGGAATTCAGGCCTATTATATGCTTTAATTTTTTTTTATATAATGTAAGTTCTAAAATACCAGCTAATAGGTTGAAGACTAAATTGGATTCACTAATTTATGAAAATTAGAGTGCCCTTATGTACAACATAATGATTGGGATAATGTCTTTATTATTTAGGAGTTGATGAAAGGACATCAAAGGAAGAACTCTTCTCTTGAATATGTCATCAAAGAGGATTTCAAAAATGCGATTAACTGTGATGAATGAGGCTTTATTTTATAGAACTTAGAGACCTTAGGATTCCCTAATGTGTTTATTAGGTGGATTGAGGCCTGTATAAGACCCCCTCCTCAGTTTTAGTTAATGGTATACCTATTGATTTATTCAAAAGTGTTAGAGGATTAAGTAAGGGGATCTCATCTCCCCTTATTTTATTTTATTTTATGCATGAAGGTCTTGACCCATCTGTTTATTCATGAAGTGGGAAATAAAAAGAACTTCAAGTTTAATAGCAAATGTAAGAGGGTTGGTCTTATTAATTTATGCTTTACAGATAACTCATTACTCTTCTTTAAGGGCCATTGTGAGCCTATGAACTGCTTATCTTTGCATTGCTTACATTTAAAGACATATCATGGTTGGAGGCGAATTTTAATAAGAGTCATTTCATATTAGCATTTAGTGCAAACAGATGGAGAGTAGGATATACCAAATCACAGGTATGAAAAGGAAATTAGCCCCCTTAACTTATTTAGGACTTCCCATTACTACTAGAAGGATACAATTCTTTGAATATTATCCCTTAGTAGGAAAAAATCTAGAGAAAGCTAAGCATATAGACTAATAAGGTTATTTCTTTTGGAGGGAAAATGCAGCTCATAAAATTAGTCTCAAATCCCTATATATTTACTGATCTTCTAGCACGTTACTAGCCAAAGGAGTCACTAAATCTATTGAGAAGTTATTTAGAAGAATTTTATGGGGAAATTTAAGCTCAAATAGTCATTTTGCTAAAGTCAAATAGACATAGGTATGTAAGAAAAAAGAGGAGGGTGGTTTGGGATTGACCTTTTTTGAAACCTTTAATAGAATTGCCTTGATTAAACTACTATAGAATATCTTATTAAAGAAGGAATCACACTGGATTAGATGGTTCTATAGTTACATCCTTAAAGAGATCAATTTATGGTCTACCCCTCCCAAAGCTACTTTCTTATGGTCTTTAACTCAGCTATTGAAATTAAGGGCTACTTTTGTTCTATAGTTTTTGTGGTTTGATAATTGGACATAAGAAGAATTCCATAGGTTGTTTACTGTTGGACTGGATTTCCTACCCACTCTAAGGTTAACTAAATTACCCTGGATGGCCAAGAGTAGCTTTCCTATGGATTTGCAACAAATTATTCCCTGCTATCAACCTTATGCTAGAAGATATGATATCTTTCAATGTCTTAACCATTCTTTTGGAAAATTTAGTATCTCAAACTTTAAGGAATGGCTAGACTAGGGTAATCTAAGTATAGATTGGTTCCTACAGTCTGGCATAAGTCTCTTATGCCTAGCTACTTATTCCTTCTATAACTAGCAACTTTGGATAAGCTTAGCACTTTGGACATGATGCAGTACCTTACCACTAACTCTACATGCGTACTCTGTGAAAGGTAGGAAAAGTCTAAAAATAATCTTTTCTTCCAATGTGATTTTTCCCATATCATATGGAACAAAATCTAAGAGTTGTCTTTGGTGTCAAATGTGGGGAATACATTTATAGATTCTCTTAATTGGCTTCTAAGGCTAAAAAATATATCTAAACATAACAAATAGATCTTTGTTATCTCCTTCACCTCCTTTGTTAAGGAGATATGGTGAGAGAGGAAACTCAGGCACTTTCAAAATAGATCACACACCAAAGATGAAGTTTTGTTCAGTTTAATTTCTAGAATTAGAAAGAAAATCTTATGGTTTCAAGAGATTGACAAATGTTGCCCTAATCTAGCATCTTCATAAAGAATTACTTAAACATGAAACTAGGGAAAGCAATTATATGGCAGGAAAGGTAACTAAGCAATCATGATTATAAAATGTAAAGGAATTACATGTCTAAAGATGCGAGGAGGATCATGCAAAAGCTTAAGGATTGCATGAGTCTATTCTAGAAGCCTTTTTTCCTTTGCAATCACTTAATTTTAGTTTAATTGGGGACTTTTTAGAAAGGGTAAGTGTATAATGGGTCCTAACTTATTAACGTGAGTTGAGGTTTGCAAATGAGTTTTAGAAATTAGGTCCAAGTATTTTATATTGTCCTACTTTTGGTAGGATTGTATTAATACACGGATGATCTCATTACCTTACTAATGAAATGACGTTTTAATTTTAAAAAAAAGATATGAAATTTAATGTTCCATTTAGATAGTATGAGTGGAATTTAATGTCATTTGGTCTTTAAAATATTCTTTTTGAATATCAAATAAAAACTAATGAAATATTTGCCCATTTTAATTTTGGATAGTTTATATGGATATTGTATTTATATTTTCCTTAACACTAAAAAAACATTTTGAGCACATCAAAACTTTCATTTAAATTATTAAAAAGAATGAGTTAGTAGTATGAAAAACAAAGTTGCCGTTTCCAAACTAAGGTAAAGTTTTTAGGACATTGTATACAAAATGACACAACATCACCAATAAAGAGAACATTAAAATTTATTAACAAATTTTTTGAAAAAAATATTTGATAAAAATAATTGTAAACATTTTTAAAAAGCCTAAATTATGTTATGGATTTTACCTTAACCTAGATAGGCTGTAGGCTCCTACATGATAGGCTAAAGAAAAATCCAAAACCCTCGATAGAACAATATACTCATATAACAAAATAAATCAAAGCTATCGTATAAGATATTCCCATATTCCATATAGTTATCCTAATGCTTTTAAAGTTGTAGAAACTGATTTTATAGCAAGTTATAAGGACAAATCATTTAGAATACTTTAATTTAATTTAAGGAGGACTTTTATAGCAAGTAATTAATAATAAAGAACAAATCATTTAATATACTTTTGGACTTTAAAATCCCACTCAGTGTAACTATTCTAATTTCAAAAAAGAATATTTATCTATTATTTTATGTATTACGAAATATCAAGGAGATTTGCTAAACCAAAAGTTTCCTTCTATTTTGTATTGACTATAAAATCTGCTAAATAATTTTTATTAAAAGATGTTCAAAATATTGCTTCAAAGTAAATTTTTGCTAGATGGCAAGCAATTTTAAGTAATTTTGACTTTCATATTGAATTTATTAAAGGAGAAACAAATTATATTCTTGATTTCTTATCCTGATAATTTCTTAATCTAGATAATGATTCTAAGAGCAAACATCTCTCTAAAAGTCTAACAAAGCCTATCCAAAAGCCAAATATAATCCCCCACTTCTAAACAACCATTAAACATTAGCAAGAGATATTGGAAGAGGAAAATGTTGTCCCTTTTTCACCTATTGCTTAAGGTGAGACCTTAGTATCCTTATTTACAATGATACAACACTTGTTAATGAACCTAAATTTAACAATAAATCGAAGGGATTCTCTTGAAGAAAGCTCACAATTTTTTTTAAATGAAAGATAGTTGTAAAAGATGCAATAAAAATTGTTTTAAATGAATCAAAGCAAAAGGATATTTTACAAACTAAATTAAAAAATTCAAAATTTATCACAAAAATCTTTCCAAATCAACTATATTGTTAAAGAGCATTCTCAAAATATTTTAACTATTAAAAATAAAAATTTTAATCCAAATCCTCTAAAAGTTATTCATAATATTTTCTCCAAAGGTTGACATTACAAGTCTTAGGTTCTTTCAAAGCCTCAAGCTTATTTTTTTATACATTCTTAAAGAAATGGATTACATAAAAATAAAACATCATTTCATAAAACTTGACAAAACCACATCAACCTATTTCACCTTAAAGTTAATAAGATAATTCATCTTATTGATTAAGATTAAGAACCTTGAAAGTCAAAGAAATTGGAGATTAGATTCTCTACAAACCTTCCCTGTTCACCAATCTATAGTTATTATGATTACCAAAAAGTTTGGTTCAATGCTTTCTTATTAACCAACACTATAAACCACCATTGATGACAACTTTTTTTCATAACCAAAAGTAAATTTTCATTATGGTTTATTAGATGGTGAAAGTGGCATGAATCTATACCCAAAATATTTTCATGAAAAAAGTATCATTAGTATTGCATTTTTAACAATACATATTAACCCAAAGCCTATGAAGAAATTTTCTCTACATCACTATTATTTATATACAAAATTTTTATCCCTTAAATAATGACATGGAAGTACAAATACAAAAAAATCCTACATTTTAATGTCTCAATATAATTAAAAGATCAAATTGAAATAGTGGGAAATTTTGCACAAAGATGAAAAACATCTCAACAAATTGTGGAAGAATAGCTAACCCAACATTCACACCCAATAAGCTAAAGCATAAGTGAGCTCACAATATTCTTGCATCAAAAATCAAAAGCCTGAACACTTTCTTCCATCTCTTTTAAAGTTTCCTCTTTCGAGCAACTCTTAATTTCCTTCTTCTTACTCTTCCCTTAGAGTAAGTATCTTCCTTTCATGCCAAAGCTCCTTCTTAATTGCCTAATATATCAAAGTCCTATTAAAAGCCTTGTATTAAAACTAAAACAAAGCTTCTCTTGTAAATTTTGTACGAAAACCTTGTTTTCCTTCCTCAAAGCCTAAAGCCTTTGTACTAATGCTTCATCATATTTTAATAATAAAGTGAGTCATTTATCTTAAAACTTTATTATTTAAAACCATTTTCCTTTCTATTTTTATGCTCAACTTATAGTGGATTGACTCTGTCGCCCATCAAATTTTTATATTTGCCCTTAATATTTGGTAGTGATTTTAAATATTATAATTTGTAGCAATCGACTCTATCATCAATCAAGATATAATATTTATCATTTAATTTATTATTATTATTTCTTTATTTTTGAAATTATTGTTTTTAATTTCTTTAATGCCTTATTCATGTTATAATATTTTGATATGTACATAACTCCAAAAATAAGAAACCCTCGATCTAAAATAATAAAAATGCAAACTTTAAATAGGATTAATATGCTTAAGGGATTCATAATAACACTTAAATGTCAATTAAAATTTTATAACATAAAATTAGAAATATTAAGTAAACCTTTGTAATTTACTTATAACAAATTTTATTTCAAGTTAAAAGCTCTCTCTAATTTTCAAAAATATTTCAATTTTTTCCATTTTATTTATTTGCTTGTTCTTGCTTCCCTCATCTCAGATTCAACAGTATGGATGTCTAACTTTATTTCTTACAACTCATCATTATCTATATAATTAAAATATTTAAAATAGTTCATATTACTTATTAATTCTCTATTTGCAAGTATCTCAATTTTTAAATTTAATGAAAACTATATTTACATATATATAATGCATATCTACATATTGATATAGGATTTTAAAAAATAAATAAATTTTTATTAAATAGAAAAAAGTCATACATAAGGTTCATATATGAGTATTCAAGCCGTATTAGGATAAAATAACCACAATTGAGGACAATACAAAACAGTGACCTACTGTAATTGTCTTAGTTATTACTTCGTAAAAAGCATTATTCTCTCAACATTCTCTACGGTTTGATGAATTGTACGTTAACTGTGTACGGCATATAAGAATCAACTCATTATCATCAAGTTCCAACGAAGTTTCAATTGTAACAGTGGTGATCTCCGTGAGCAGAATATGGGCCAAGTATTTCCACGCGTCTCGATTGATGTTCCAATACGTTTCCATTGCATGTGATAACTGTACTTTGTTATTGTATAGGAAGATATGCTTTCTAATTCTGCTGTAAACCTGATTATAGAATTGATTCATCTCCGATTCCTTATTTATAAACATGCGCATGTTTCTTTCCTTCCATAAGTCATGTACGATGTAGGTTAAAGCCAAATAAAAGCACCAGATAATTGACACATCTACATGCTTCATATTGGCTCACCATTGGATTATGTGCTAGAAAAGTAGGTTTAAGTTGAATGGCTTGAGGCGTGAAAATTCACTATCTTTAAGGAAATATTTGCCCCCACTAGTTGCTGCAGGGTTTTGACAAATTTCCTTTTAGGATACAACAAGCCTAATGTTCTCTAAGACAGCAAAAACAATAGAGAACCAAAGATGAACTTCAATTAAGAATGAATATGAGAATGATGAAGAAGAAAAGATTTGGTGGTGTTTTAACCATGACTTGGATGTAGCCTTATATAGACTTAAAGACATCTATTCATAAAGCACATGATTGTTCATGGCACCTATTCATAATATACATGATTGTTCATGGCACCTCTTGGGAAAACATGTGATCATTCATTGATAATGTACATGATTGTTCATGATATCTTTTGGTAAAACATGTGACCATTCATGGTATTTGAATTGAAAATACGTCTTTTCATTTATACTTCTTCATTCAATTCCTTATACTTCTTCATTCAATTCCTTGCATTTCAAACTATTTTCTAACATTATGTCAGTCCAATTCACAAGTAGTTCTCCTATCTAACATCCTTATACTAAGTTTTTACACAATCTGATGGAACACCCACGTTAGAAGAAGACATAAGTTGTTCCCTCTGATGCTTTTTTAATTTCCATAGAGAACAACTATTTAGAATCATCAAAACTTTGATAAATCTGTCCAGTGTTAGAAGTCTCCCTTTAATTGCTTTCCATAGAATAATTGAAGTCATATGATTTCGTCATACCATCTTATACCAATATATAGTTGTATGGGTACTTAAATGCTTGTCATCTAATAACCACCCCAACCTTTTTGTGATTTTAAGGGGAATTAAGTTGAGTCCTCTATGCGTTTCAGGAGTACAGATGTCTGCCCATTTAATGCCTTCTTTGTAACCATCACCATTTCCAATAGACCATGAGAACTTCCTTGGTAACATATCTATCTGCTTTATAAAACTTTGCGAAATAGATAAGTGAGAAGCCTAATGAACATTAATAGATCGGAGAACATTAGATATTAACTATAATATGTCAACAAAGGATAGAAATTTGAAAGTACAACTGTTGCTTCTAGTTTATATCTTGTCAATGGGTGGTCTAAAGCCCCCATAAGATGTTCTTGTGGCAGTGATGAGTATGCCCAGGTAGCAAAGGGGAAGTTCCTTATTTTGGAAACTTGTTATGGATTTAATTGTTTGTATTGACTTAACAACATTTGTGAAAGCATATAAAACACTTTTAGTTTCATTTGCTTATGGGCTTGACATCTTAGAAAATATACTCAACGCCTTAACAAGATTCCTATTAGATTATCCATCGACTTTAAAGAGTAAAATAAGATCATCTGCAATTGTAAGATTAGAAATCTTTTGAATTTTGAATGAGATTTGAAAGATCTATTATCTTTGATGGCTTTAGTAAGAAATCTGTTGAAGACTTTAATTACTAGAGCAAACATATAAAGAGATATGGGATCACCTTATCTAATCCCTTTTGAGATCTTAATGCCTTTGTACAATTCCTTATTTATTAGTATGTGAAATGTGTTAGTGGTGAAACATTGAGACATCCATTTAAAAAAGTTTGTAGGAAAATCCATATCTTTCATAGTATTTAATAGGAATTTCCAATCTATGTTACCATAAGATTTTTTTAGATCCCCTTTGATAAGGCAATCTCTACCACCCCTTTTCCTTAAGTAACCTTTCATAAGTTCCTGTAACAGAGTAATATTATCCCCCATACTTCTACCAAAAATATAGGTAGCCTAAGATGTGTCAATATGTTTGTCTAATACTCTTTAGAGCCTCTCCATAATAACTTTAGAGATAAATTTGTAAATGGAATTATAGCAGACTATGGGTCTATAATCCCCTAGTTCTTTTTGTTCGTTGCTCTTAAGAATCAAAGTGATGTAGGTTATATTTGTTTCCTTGAGTAATTTTCTATTCCTAAAAAATTCCATTATGGCCTCTAGAACTATTTCTTAAGTCTTCACAAAGAAATTAATATTAAACCCATTAGGACAGGGGGCTTTGTATGGATCTAATAGATTTAGAGCTCTTTCAATCTCTTAAGCTATGACAGGTTCAAAGAGAATGCTTTCCTCCAAGGCATTCATTCCGTCCTTTATTATTAATTTGATTATCTCAGTAGAGGATGTAGCATTGGTAGGAGCAATCATCACCTATGAAAACAAAACTAGTAGCTTCTTCTAAAAGATTTTCCTACTCTCAAATTAGTTTTCCATCTTTTCCTATGGACACAATGTTATTGACACATCTTCTTGGTACGATTGCTCTATAAAAGAATGCATTGTTTTTATCTCCTTCCATCTACCATTGAACCCTAGATCTTTGTTTTAATAGAGAGTAATCAAATAAAAGAGCTTTTCTTAGATTGTATCTAGCTACTTTTCATATTGTTGTAACTCAAGAGATAATGAGTGGTAGTTTATCGCATTGTGTATGTTCTCTAAGGCTTGCTTAGCATGTTTTAAGGAGATGCCTAACGTTTCCAACATTCTCTCTAGTCTCTTCAACTCATTCCTGATGACTCTCAACCTTTGGGCATATATATACTGCTTAGTTCCTAAAAGCCATGTTATGTCATAAAAACCAACTAGGTTAGTAAGAACATTATTAAACCTGAAGGAGTTTTGGAGCTTACCATCTTAACATTAGTAATGATAGGGGTATGATCTGATAGGCTAAAATTGGAGAAGAAGGAATGTCTATTTGGGAATGCTTGTAGCTCTTTCCCCATTAACTTCTTTAGAGGAGATAATAGCATTAAAGTCACTAGCTATGATCCACGGGTTCCTACTATTACATGCAATTTCTTTTAACTTGTTTCATAAAGACATTTTTAATTGAATGTTGTTGTGAGCATATATGAAAGATAACAAGTAGCTCCTTTTATTTTCAATTGAACATCTTTAACATAAAGTATCTTTCATTTGTCTGCAAGATCTTCGTTTCAATAGTTAGGGAATTATAGAATACCATAATTCTTCCATTAGGGTGAGAGTTAAGGTTACTTATCATACTACATTTGGGTTATAACAAGTGTGATAGATCACTATTTTCTTGCTCCATCCTAGTATCCAAAAAGCCAATAATATATAGCTCATTTTGAAGGATAAAATCCCTCAACAATTTTTTTTAAAGGGAATAATAACTCCTCTTATATTCCATATAGTGAATTTTATGAATTAGTATAAGATCTTTTCTTCCTTCTTAATTTTCTTCTCCTTACAAATTTTAAACTATCATTTTAGATACCTATTTACAACATTCCATCCCCATTATTTTTGCAATTTATGTCAATGGAAGAGGTATCCTATGATTCCTTTCCATCTTCCTTTCTTGTGTGATTTGAATTATCTATCTCCTTTAACTTAGTAATAAGGGGCTTGGACTAAAAAGTCTCAATCCCAACTTCGTTTTGATTATCTGCTTCAACTGTGTTGTTCATTGGATTGAGACTACAAGTATTTATTATATTATCCTAATTAGCTTTGTCTTTAGCTTTCGGTTCATTCAATTCATCAAAAGTTCTAGTATTGAATTTTCTCCTTGTAAGGATCCATCTCATTTAAGAATAGTTATACATCTTTGCATTTACATGATAATCCAAAAAAAATACTGCATATAACCTAAATTCTTAGTTAAAAAATATTACATATACAGTCATCTTTAACTTTAAAAGATGCAATCCAAAAGTGCATTTACTATTAATAGTTGGCCTTGGTCCTTGCAGATGATTCCTGTACCTCACTCGTATTGCTTGGACCTACGAGGATTAACATCCATGCTAAGCTTGAAGGCTTAGTGGAGACACACTTAGTTTGGACGACCACTCATATCAGTCATCTACTAAGCACACATATTCATAAATATCACAAAATGTATAAATAGTGATGACATAATTAATCAAGGAAAATAATGCAAATATGTTTCAATGCATTATTCATATACCGTAAATTCACATTTATAAGCCAAAAATTAATATTCAACGTTCATTAATACAAATCATTCATGCAACTGCTCATCATTACAAATCATCAATACAATTAATACAAATGCTCATCAATACTAATTATTCATGTTTTCATGCTATATTTACTATTTATAAATGTTTAATTTACTTTCTATGTTAGGCCTGCACATTCTCATGGGTATGGATAATGGGAACTGTAGATATCCGAAAATATCAAACTGTAGATATCCAAAAGTATCGAACTATAGATACCTAAAGGAATAAAAATATAAAGACACTATAGTCTCAAAATGAATACACCATTGATGTTAAACCGTAGTTGTTGCATTGTAACCCTATAGGCATGCCTATCTATTCACTACTAAGACAATAAAGCAGGCACTGTAACATTTTCCTTGAACCATTTTCCAATTTCATAATTCATACATTGACAAATCATACGATATTCATTTGAAATAATAAAATTTGTATTTGCATTCATATATAAAATTCATAACTTACCACTATTAGAAGGGTATAAAAATCACACTTATATAATCATATTATACACATATAAGCAATAAATAGGCATATAAATCGTCTACATACATGTAAATTTCCTTTAGCTTACATTGTGATCAATTTTAAATTTCAATGTTTAATCACCCGATTCACATATGGTGAGTCATATTTTATTTATTTTAAAGTGTTTGTAAAGCTCCATAAACATCCAAAAAGGTTCAGATATGATTTGGTAAAAAACAAAAACAATAACAAACTCAAAATAATGCAATTTCCTCCCATTGTGTCCTTTGCCCAGAATTCATACCTACACTTGTTTCGTAATTTTCACATAAGAAACTTTCACATTGGTTTTGAGTCTTCTAGAAATTTATTCCCCTATGTCTCTAATTTTCATAGCATAAAAAATTAGGCCATTTGGACTTCTAAATCATGAAACATGCACCAAACATTACAGCCTGCTCCAACACAGGGGCAACATCAAATCACCATTTTCAAGCTCAAATTCCAATGTCATTCGACCAAAGTTAGGTCAAGGTCTCTGCTAGATACTTTTTGTGTTTTGTCTTAAGTTTTATCTTCAATTGAAATCACTCAATTTGAGGTATGAATGTTAAGTTATGGCTAAAAGAATGGGACTGATTTAAATAAACCTAAGACAGAATTCCACTATAAGTTACTCTCATTTCATATTCAACCAATTCCATGCAAAGTAACACCAAAACACCATCAACCATTCCATGCCCACTTTTTATCCATTCAAAGATGCACAAACGTAAATTAAACTAAGTGTAGTCCCAAACTTTGAAATGGACCAACTAGCTCTTCTAGTACTTTTCCTTCTCTTTTCCTTTAGCTTTACTTGATTCACCAACTAGAAACACCAAAAATACATATCTCAATCCCAATTATAGCCTTATAATTCTAGCTCTTCATGAGAAAAGCAAGAAAATATAAAGATGAAGAGAAAAACCATTAAATTTTACCTTGATTTTCGCCTAGGATTAGCGTGATTCCTTACATGCAAAATGGTGTGATGAAGGAGATGAAATGGGGAGAAAATAAGAAGAGGAAAATTTGGCATTCAAAACCCTAAATGCATGTCCCTCTCTCCTCGCTTACATGTCCATTTTATGATACACATGCTTTAATCCTATTGGTCACACATGCTTTAATCCTATTGATCTATGTGTTGATTTTAGAAAAATTATAGAATTGGTCCTTCTTCTTCCTTTAATTCCCAAATTGGCATATAACCTCATCAATTAATTTCATTCTCATCTATATTTTACGTTTAAGTATATATGTCCATTCTGAAATGAGCAAAATACTAGTTTACCTATGTCTTTTACATTAAGTACCATTATGTCCCTTACTATGATTAGATGCACTTAATTTTTCATATTCACTTATTAATACATCTTAGACATGTTATAATACTTCTAGGGTATATGTTAGGGCCTTTCATTTCTCTCCCATTAAAAAGACTTTCATCCTCAAAATTCATACTTATATTTAATAGCTACAGAAACTGAATTCTCATCATCGATTCAAGTTCCCAAGTTGCCTTTTTAATGCCATGATGTTGCCAGAGCACCTTTACAAGAGAAAATTGTTTACTCCTTAATTGTCTCACTTCACTAGCCAGGATTTCCTTTGTCTTTTCTTTATATGAGAAGTCTGGTTGGATCTTTATCTCTTTTACCGGTAACACATGTCAATCATCCGATTGATATCTCTGTTGCAATAAGATATTGAATACATCATGCAACATGGTTAGTTTTATAAGAAAAGCCAACCTATATGCCACTGGTCCAATTCTTTCAAGGATTTCATATGGACTTATAAATCTCAAACTAAGCTTTCCCTTTTTTTCTAAATCTTAACACCTTTCTCCAGGGTGAAACTTTCAAGAAAACTTTGTCACCTACGACATATTCAATATCTTTCCTCTTCAAATTAGCATATGATTTATCTTTATCAGCTGTAGCCTTCAATCTTTGCTAAATAACCCTCACTTTCTCTTCTATGTCTTTGACTATATCAAGCCCAATCATCTTGTTCTCAACCAATTTTGTTTAATGACTAATAACCATGCTTATACTGGACTAATAACTATTATTGTAGGCAAATTCCATCAAAGGAGTGTACCTATTCCAACTGTCTGGAAATTCCATAAGACATGCTCTAAGCATGTCTTCCAGCACCTGTATAACTCTCTCAGATTGTCCATCTATTTTTGGGTGAATGGTTGTGCTAAAGCTCAGCGAAGTACCCAAAGTTGCTTGCAAACTTTTTAATATCTTGATGTAAATCGTGGGTCTCGGTCAGAACCAATTGACAATGGCTCTCCATGTAGCCGAACGATCTCATTCACATATAACTTAGCTAGCTGATCCATAGGATATTAAGGTAAGACTGATATGAAGTGAGATGATTTGATGAGCTTTTCCACTCTAAACTATATCACATCATGCTTTCTTTGTGTGAGATATAAGCTTGTAACAAAATCCATGGTGATATTATCCCATTTTCACTATGGAATTGAAATGGGATTCAATAAGCTAAATAGGAGCTAAATAGGACTTAGTGTTTAGCTTTCACCTATTAACAAATTAAACACTTGGACACATAGTCCACTACATCATGTTTGATCCTTGGCCACTAGTAATGTTGTTTCAAGTCTTGGTACATCTTGTTACCCTCAGGATGCATAGTGAATATAGTATTATGGGCTTCAAGTAATAACTCCTCTTTAAGTCCTCTACCACCGGTACATATAGTCTACTTTTGAAGTATAGATTTCCATCATCATTCATTACAAAATCAGTCTGTTTCCCTTTTTGTACCGTTTGCACAATATTTTGCAACTTAGCATCATCTTTTTGTGTATATACTATCGTCTATCTCAAGTCATGACTCACTTTTAACTAAGCTATCAAAGCTTAATCTGGTCAAAGCTTAATCTGGTGCAAATCTCCATCTACAGTTTGTAATGACAGAGATGAAATAGACTTCCTACTCAAAGTATCTACTACGATGTTAGCTTTCCCCAATGGTAGTCAACTATCTAATAATAGTCTTTAAACAATTATAGCCAACATCATTGCCTCAAATTGAGCTCTTTATGTTTGAGCAGGTACTGAGACTCTTGTGATCCATGTATACCCTACATCTTTCTCCCATATAAGTAGTGTCGCCAGATTTTTAAGGCAAACACTACTACTGCCAATTCTAAAATGTGTGTAAGGTAATTCTTTTCATTTGGCTTTAACTGTCTTAAGGCATAAGCCACCACTTTCCCATCCTGCTTAGTATGCAATCTAGACCATTCCTAGAAGCATCATTATACATAACATACTCTTTACCTGGAGTCAGCTGTGTCAACACTGGAGTTTCAGTGAGCATCTTCCTTAACTGCTCAATACTAGCTTGGAATTTATCATTCCATTCAAACTTTATGCCTTTCTGAAGTAGCTTTATGATTAGAGAAGCAATTACTATGAATCCCTTAACAAAGTGTCAATAGAAACCAACTAAGCTAAGAAAACTTCTCACTTATATTACATTCTAAGGTGGCTTCAAATTGGCAATTGCCTTAATTTTACTGGGATTTACCATGATACCTTCTGAAGAGATGATATGCTTGAGGAAAGAAGCTTCCTTTAGCCAAAAATCACATATTTTCAATATGGAAAATAACTACTTCTCTCTCAAAGTCTGTAGCATAATTCTCAAAAGCTGAGCATATTCCTTTTTATCCCACGAATAAACCAATATGTCATCTATAAACACCATAATAAGTTGGTCCAAGTAGGGTCAAAACACCCTATTTATCAAATGTATCAGAGCAGTCGATGCATTAGTTAGCCTAAAAGGCATCACCTAGAACTCACAGTGTCCATATCGGGTCTTAAATGTAGTCTTTGGAATATATGCATCTTTTACCCAAAATTGGTAATAAACCGCAAATCAACCTTAGAGAATACTCCTGCACCTTTCAATTATTCAAATAAACCTTCATTTTGGGCAATGGATATTTATTCTTTACAGTCACCTTATTCAACTGTCTATAGTCTATACAAATTTGTAGGGTGCCATCCTTCTTCTTAATAAAAATGGACTAGTGGTCCCTACCACATTATCAATTAACTCCTCATCAGCTTTACGAGATCTTTCCATCTCTATTATCTATAAGAAAATAGAGACATCTGCATTAAACCAACATAAAAGCCAAACCTTGTATATAGATGATTTACTAGACTCTTATTAGTCAGAACTGCCTAAACTGTGGGCTTTAATAACACAAAATGTAATACCCCCTAAACAGAACCTATAACCACCCACATATATGGAAACCAAATTCCTATACAAACATTCGTGACATACATTTTTATTCATTTATAGGGACTATCATCACATATGCCTATTCAATGCTGCACATATACTTATTACAAAATTTCATACCACTTTTATCATTTAAGAATAGTAATACATCTTCGCATTTACATGATAATCCAAAAGAAAGATTGCATATAACTTAAATTATTAGTTACAAATTGTTAAATATACAATCATCTTTAACACCGAAAGATACAATCCAAAAGTAAATTTACTACTAACGATTAGCCTTGCTCCCTGCAGATGATCCCTATACCTCACTCTTATGACTTGGACGTACATGGATTAATACCTGTGCTAAGCTTAAAGGCTTAGTAGGGAATCACTTAGTTTGGATGACCACTCACAACAGTCATTTGTCAATCATACAAATTCATAAATATATAACAAAATGTATAGATAATGATGACATAATTAATCAAGGTACATAACAAATATGCTTCAATGTATTATTCAAAAATTGTAACTTTATATTTATAAGAAAAACATTGATATTCAACGGTCTTTAATACAAATTACTCATACAACTGTTATCTTTACAAATCATTAATACAATCAATACAAATGCTCATTAATACCAATTATTCATGTTGTCACGCTGTATTTCTTATTTATAACTATTTAATTTACTTTCTGTGTTACGTATGCACATTCTCATTGATGTGGATAATGGGAATTATAACTATCCGAATATATCAAACTATAGATACGCAAAAGAATAAAACTATAGATGCCCAAAGGTATCAAACTATAGCAACACCATAGTCTTGAAGTGAAAGCACCATTGGGGTAAAACTATAGCAGCTGTACTATAACTTTATAGACATGCCTATCTATTCACCATCAGGACAATAAAACAGGCACTATAACATTTTCCTTTAACCATTTTCCAATTTCATAATTCATACATTGACAAATCTTACAATATTCATTTCAAATCATAAAATTTGTTTTTGTGTTCATACATTCAAGTCATAACTTACCACTATTAAAAAGGTATCAAAATCACACTTGTATAATCATATTATACACATATAAGCAATAAATATGCATATAAATAATCTACATACATGTAAATTTCCTTTAGTGTAATTTTCACATAGCAAACGTTCACATTAGGTTTTGAGTCTTCTAGACATTTGTTTCCTTATGTTTTTAGTTTACATAGCATCAAAAATCAGGTCATTTGGACTTCTAAATCATGAAACATGCACCAAACATCACAAACTACAACACAAGGACAACATCAAGTCACCATTTTCAATATTAAATTTCAATGTCATTAAGCCAAAATTAGGTCAGGGTCTCTTCTAGAGGGTTTTATTACTATGTCTTAAGTTTCATTGAATCTCTAAACTGTGAGCTATTTACATACTATATGTTCTCCTTTATGTAATATTAGGTGAACCCATTGTGTTACTTTGTGTTGAGGGTTTATCCCATGAATCTCCTTTGAGATTGTAAACTTCTTATTTATTAATTCATTCCTTCTTTTCTTTTTTTTAGAAAAAGGATGCAAAAGTTAGAAATTAAGATTACCAAATCTTTACCATCTCAAAATGGACACTAATAATTTTTAGTTTCAAAAGAAATTTGATGTTTGCTAAGTAAAAAAAAATCTAAAGTAGAAATAACTCTATTTTAAGTGAAGATAGTAATGAAATTAAGTCAAATTTGTATTTCAAATAAAATAATATTAATTAACTAATTAATTAATTTTTATCATAATAGAGCAAATCAGATTAAATTATCTTTCTGAATTTAATCTAAAATTTATCAATTCAAATTTATTATGTTTACTTTTGAAAGAACCTAAATTGCCAATTAATCACTACAACAAGAACATGCATTTTGCGTCGTCTGATAAACGTCGTAGAAGCTCTGTAGACATCGCAGAAAACCTTCCACGACGTCTATTAAAATGTCACAATAGACGTCGTAGATGGTGGGTAGGTAATGGGTTTCTCCGACGTCTGAGTGAAGACGTCGTAGAAGGCATATCAATTCTGCGACGTTGATGAAGACGTCAGAAAAGAGGCATATAATTCCCGACGTTTGGAGAAAACGTCAGGGATTGTTTGCTTTTGGGCGACGTTGGGGAGACGTCGCAGAAACTTGACAATCTGCGACGTCTAATAAATAGACGTCGTGGATTGTGAAGTATTTATTAAATTATAATTAATTTATTAAAATTTTGGTAAATTTTGTTAATAATGGTTTAATATAAATTAGAAATTCATGATTTGTTTTAATTGATCTGAATATTGGAAGAATTTATAATTTAAGCAAATTTAATTAATAAATTTTAATTTTTAAATTTTGGAGAAAAAATTTAATTGAATAAATTTGATTTGTTATTAGCTATTTGTTTAAATATGTTTTAGATTTC
>JANIJH010000005.1:37041478-37051991 GCA_024520975.1 Erythroxylum areolatum | reverse complement strand
TATTGTGATCCCTATTGGACTTAAGCCCTTTATATAGTTAGTGTGATTAATGGTGTAGGCCTAACCCTAAGGCCCATAATGGGCAGGCCTTGGGTTAATATTAATGGCTAAGTCCCCACAGCATTCCTTATATATATATACATATAATCTCTTTATGGTTTGTCCCATTGGTAACTGTAATCACAAAGGAGAAAGGAGAATTGCTGTGAAAGCCTTAGCCATCACCGAACACTTGAGTGGTGTCTTCATAATTCATTGACAATGTTTTCAACACGTAAGTATCGGTATTCTTTACCATGTATGATAATCTTGATTCTGGTTTTCTTACATTAATTACATATTGATCCTTATTTTCTCTAAGCATTTTACAATCGTTGAGCATCACGGTGTATGTAGACATATCCTCACTAAATTATGTTTAAGAATGATGAAGTAATTTGTGTTGTTAGACAAATTAATAATATCTAGTTTTGGTTCTTGGAATAATATTTTAGGAATAATTCCATTCAACTGGAATGAACTAAAGCACAAGATAGTTAGCTTTATGAGTTGCCAAATAAATTGGAAACTAAGCATAAACATTGTCATAGCCTAGATGAATCATTGAGAGGGACTGAAGCCTTGCAAGAGAAGCGTCTCAAATATAATTGTTCAAAAAGAAAGTTTACAATAGGTAAATATTTGGTGTTTCAACCTTTGTGCTAGGTGATGCGAATATTCTTTGTGACATGTTTTAGGGTTAAATTGATAAAAATATTAATATAATGATTTTCATGTTTTAAAAAATTATAAAACGGAGAAAGTATTTTAAATAAATTTTAAAATAATAAATCTGCATCAACATCCATATAGTCCAAGTTTTCCATCTAATGTGTGACGTCAAGCTTGGTTAAAAGATATACTCTTACGTATTGGATTCTTTTAAGAGTCCATTCATATAGACTTACCATGGATTCTTTTAAGAGTCCATTCATATAGGCTTACCAGCAAAGCTAAAGATACAGCTTAGTCCATCAGTTGTTCATTATTCAAGTCAAATGTTGTGCAGGTTTATCCAAAGAAGAATTTTCCTATTTTTGATGTAAAAAGAGAGCAGGTTTATTGTTGAAGTGTCATGGGATTTTGTTAAAAACTCTTTAAGCTTTTGACACAGAGGAAAAAATAAATATGAAATTCTCCTCATCAGGGATGAGAATCTCTATTAAACCAGATGTCTTTCAGGTTCTGCATGGCTACGCATTAGGGTGGAGCTGGTCTTGGGTTAATAAAAAAATCCAACAAATGAAGAACCCCATTTTACCATGCCATCCCTGAGAATTTTTTCTAGAGAAGCAGTTATCATTTGATCATCTCTAACCAGAGGAGGGAAGAACTGAAGTGAGGAGGCTCTTGATGAGATGCAAAACTTGACTCCAGGTTTCTTTGACAAAAGGAATAGATTTGTGTGAAGGGTTAGAGGATGAGCGAGCTCCAGGACCAACGGAAGAAGAAGCAGAGTGAAAAGTCTTTAAGGGTTGAGAAGAGTGTTAGGGGAAAGGGAAGAAGGCTCTTAAGTCTTTGGTTGGAACTCGGTTAAAAGCTAGGGACATGTTACTTAAAGTACAATAGAAGAAAGAAGAATCAAGTATAAAAGAGTTGGAATATCATTACTAAAAACATTAAACAGGAAGTGCACTGGGAGAACTGGCCAAAAGCCAATTGAGAATATAACAAGAAGGTAGAGGAAAAAGGATGACGAAACAATTGGAAGACTAAAGAGAAGAAAGGAGAGAGCAAGGAAGAAATAACAAGAAGGAAGAAGCATAATAAAAGGAAAATGAAAGGAAAAATATTTGAAGACATGTCTAATCTAAAGAGTGAAAGTGAACAAGAAAAACTTGGAAGGAATCCATGAATATGATAGTAGCCCTTTGTCAAGATCAACCAGAAAATTTAGTGCAACCAGATAAATTACCAAGGAATCCACCTCTGGGTGTTCCTCAAATAGTATTATTTTGTAAACGATTTAACTTTTAAAATTATATAAAAACGATTTTATTTTGCTGAGTTCATAGTTCATAGTTTATGTTTTGGTTTCTTTTTAAGATTATAATTTGCAAAAATTATAAAATTTGATTAGTTTTCTCTTTTATGTTTCTTAATTTTTATTATTAACTATTATATAAATTATTTAATATTAGTTATTAATAAAATTTTAACTTAAATATTTTTAATATTATTAAATTACATAAAATTTAAAATATTTTTTAAAATACTACATATTTAACACAAATAATAAAACTATTTTAGTTAAAAGATATTATTATAACATTTTTACTCAATAAGTAAATAAAAATTGAAATTCATTTATTAAATTAGTTTATAAATTTTATGTAATATTTATTTGTTATAAATAATAAAAGTGTAATTGATCTTAATAGTCAAAGAAAAATAAAATCAATGAAAAATATCTAAGTATGTTGTTTTCTCTCATTTTCATTTTGTTACAAGACACAAGACACGAACTCAAGGCGCATGTACCGCACGTGTCAAATCTTTGCCTCTTGTCTCTGCATTTGTCCCTCTCATCTCTGCTTAAACTCAGACACACAAAGATCGAAAACCTTGCTTCTAAAAAACTATGTCGAATCTCCCTCAGCCTCTCTCCATGAACGCTGCGTTTGGAGGCCCCAGCGCGTCTGCTCCGGCGAACAAGGACCGGAAGATGGCATCGGCGGAACACTTGGTTCTTGAGCTAAGTAACCCCGATCTTCGAGAAAATGCCCTTCTTGAACTTTCTAAGGTGAGAATTTCGACTCGTATCTTTATTATTTCTTTCGCTCTTCATGTTTCTTCTAGTAAGTGCTTTTCCTTTAGGACCTGTAATTAGGGCGATTTTGTAAAGTTGTAATCTTGAAGGGGGAAATTGATCTCTTCTGTCCATTTATTCTTTAGTTTTACTCTTATTGGGTCTCGAAGCAATCAGGTATAAAGAACCATTTGGGATTTAAGGATTGACTCTCGCTGGTGGAATATTTTGTAAAGTTTTTAACTTTTTCTTAATACTGTCGAGTTGGTTCTTTGACTTTTGAATTTGGTTGTGGTAAGTTTAGGATTTTTATATTTTCTATTTAATAGTTGCAATTTTGATAAGAAATAATAAGCTAAATTGCATATGTTTTCACTTTGTTAACAGTTACGTCAAGCACTCTTCTCTCTTATGTCAATTGGTTTTCAACTTTTTGTGTTACTGTAAGTTTGAATTCATGAAGATAGGGTTTATTCAGGTTAAGTGCCTGTTATTCTTTATATAACAACAATTTGTGTCTCCTTAGCATATTAAGAGCTAGCTTCTCCTAGACATATTCTGGATTTATGGATTGACTTTTAAGCTTTCTTATTTGATAGCTTTGGCTTGACTAGATCATTTTCATACTCTAAAAGAGGTAATAAAGTGCATTCTTTGTGTAATCATTATCTGGGTATCCTGTCATTTTGCGTTATCGGTTTTGTTTTTATATATTGCCTTTAAGCTACAAAGAAAATCTCCTTCATCGGAATTGTAATGCTCTTTATTGTTGTGTATCAAGCATTATTGCAGTTCACAACTTGCTTTGTGTTGTAATTAGTGTTACATGGGATATAACTCATCAAGCTTAGGAATTCATGTTTGTTGTTTCAAAAATGAGTGTTAGATAGCATGGTACCTCACAAGTTATTTTTTCGTGATTGTTAGTATTCCATGGGAATTCATTAGTATCTTGAGTTTCTAAAATTCATCAACTGACACTGTGGCTACATTTAATCAGAAATCAAATTAATCCTTGATCAAAGATCTACTTAGTTAACTTTTCCTCAACTTCACCAATCCACTTTTTGACAAGAACCACTCGGGATCTGCATCATGTAACAGTGGGTTGTAAATGTCCTAAATTAAGAACTTTTAACAAGATAAAATAAGGATGCTACACCAAGAACTTCCCTTTCAGTCACCGTATATTGTTATTTGTGCAAGTCAATGTTCCTTTTAACTTGCAAGTAATTCTGGCTATCATCAGTTTACATGTAAGTGTTGGCAGCTGCCCACTAATTTGTGTGCATGCTTTCTTCTTAAGTTACTGTATTTTGTGAAAACTGACAGCCAAACTTGATATTTTCTTTTCTCTTAAAGGTTTGCTTATGTGGGTGTGAAGTACAGTTGTCTCCTAACTGATTATCCTCTTCTTTGTTGAGATTTTTGCCAAATGTTATGTTAACTGGCGCGTGCGTCAATTGTAAACTAGTATCTACCTTTGGTTTCATTTTTTAGCACAAGGAATTATTTCAAGATTTGGCTCCTTTCGTGTGGAATTCTATTGGTACTATTGCTGTACTCATACAGGTATGCCTAATAAACTTGTGTTTTCTTTTGTCTTTTATCTTTTAGAAGAGAGAATTATTTCAAGATTTGGCTCCATTATTGTGGAATTCTTTTGGTACTATTGCAGCCCTGTTACAGGTAGGCTATTTGAAGCACTGCTGTATTTACATTTTTCCTCATTTGGCTCAGTGTTGTGCATACTTTATCTAATATGCTTGATCTCATAGTAATTCTGAAAAAGAAATGCTTCTTCGAATCAGTTTTAAAATGCAATCTTAAATTTGTGCTTTTTTAATATCGAAGCTGACAAGATTTTGTAAAACCTGGACTATTGCTAGATAGGATGAGAAAATGACATCATCCTTCAGGTGAAGTCGAAGGTGACTTTATTGGTCCAAAGTTGATACTTCATAATTTGATAAAGTGTTATTTGTTAGAATTTGTTGTTGAGATGTGTTCCACTCCTTATATACTAGGGATTTCACATCTAAGCTTTGAAAAAGTTTGCTAGCATATGGCTGGGGTGTTCTCGTGTACCTGTAATTGGAGGTTATTACGAAAGTGAACACCCACAATGCTTCTTTATCCTGGGTCTGGGAAAATTATAAATAGTCAATTAGTTTTTGTCATGCCTTATTGTAGTACATTAACATATCTTTAAGGTCCTAGTATCATGCTTAACCCTTTATCTGAAGTTAAAAGAGTGTTAGTGTGCTTTTACATGTGGTAGATTTATTTCTAGATAATGTTGTAGTTGCTTTTCAGACTCTCTTCTTGGTTTTAGATGAGGTCATAGTTGCTTTTAAGACTCGGCACTTTGTTTTTGAGGTTAGGGTTGGGAAATTGGGAACACAATTTGGTAATTGCTACTATTTCTTTATTGCCTATTTTGTATATGCTTTTGTTTCCTTATGATTTTCAATATCCTTATTTCTTTCTTCCAGGAGATAGTTTCAATATACCCTGTTTTATCACCACCATCCTTGAGTCCTGTGCAATCAAATCGTGTTTGCAATGCTCTTGCTCTTCTCCAGGTATTTTTTTTTTTTTACCAATTCATTTCATGTCATTGTTTCATGCAAATTCCATCATGTTTCCCTCTTATATGCACCTCTCTTTATGTATATGTTTTAGAAAGCACTTCTGGGTCCCTTTGAAGGAACTATTTTGCATCGACATGCCTCATGGCTTAGCTGGAGTTAAATGTGAAGGTTTCATTGTATTCAATGCTTGAAAGTACAACAGCGAACAGTATCTAACATTCAATGTATTAAGTTTATATTTAGATGGGTTAATTGGTCTAGACAGTAATTTGCCAACATATCCTAGGTTTTTCTTGTGTAACATCGCCATTTGGTTGTGAGTGCATACAAGTCTGTTACAATAGAAAATAAATTTGGTTCATTATATTGATGTTACATAATGTTTTATGTACTTACAGTGTGTGGCTTCTCATCCAGACACAAGGATGTTATTTCTGAATGGTAGGGTTCGTCTTTTTGTTCTCCAACCTATATCAGTAATTAAGAAGCTAAGATATTCTCCCTTTGTAGTTGCATAATATCATGAAGAAATATTGTCTTCTAGAAGAATTATTTTCACCTCGACTTATATCATGTACTTGAGCTATTATGTTAACGGACACCTCTTCTTTTTGCAGCTCATATACCTTTATATCTGTATCCTTTCCTTAACACAACTAGTAAATCAAGGCCTTTTGAGTATTTGAGGCTTACTAGTTTAGGTGTCATTGGTGCCCTTGTAAAGGTACTTATCCTCACTAGCATGTACTTAATTGCTTGGCTTTCTACTTTCTTTTCAATTGGTGGTGGCTTGATTCTATGCTTTACTTTTCTTTGTTCATAAATGTTATATTTTAAAGAAAAATGACCATATTATTGCAGTTACATATATGCACATAAAAATTACATTAGGCTAACTGGGATCTTGTGTTAATTGGCTAAATTTGGTGGTATTTGTGTCTATTCCATTTAAGTTCTGAACTTATTTTCTTCTTTATCAGGTTGATGACACAGAGGTTATAAGTTTCCTTCTGTCAACTGAGATAATTCCGCTGTGTCTTCGGACTATGGAAATGGGCAGCGAATTGTCGAAAACAGTTGAGTATATATTTGCTTCTTTTCATCTTTTTCAGGCGTGTGCTTGGCTTTAATGGATCTTTTTTTTAGAAAAATTTTAATGGATCTATTTTCCCGTGAAGCTGATTCAAATTTTTATCAGTTATCTGTTGGAATGAACTATTCACTGGAAGGACTTTGATATGCCAAGTTGTAGTGCTGGCCCTGTCTTTATCTCAATAAAATGAAACTTAAAGTATCATGCTATGTTCACTTGTAATGTTGAATTGAGATTTCATTTGTCTTTTACTTACAAAATTGGATTATGAACCCGTCTTGCCTTTCTGAGATATCCTAGTGTATTCTCTTAATCTTGTTGAATTTTTTTCTTCTGACTGTATTGCTAGTAGTAATATTAAGGTTGCTGTTATATGTCTCGAGAAGTTTCCACCTTTGAATTTTCTTTCTTCTATGTTGTTGCAGTTGCCTTTTTAAGTCAGTTTGTTCTTTTGTTTGTTCTTGTTACAAATATCAGGTTGTTGTGTCTATAATTGTTGGTGGATCTGGAAAATGAGTATCTTAGTTAAGATCCTTTTGATGGCAGGTTGCCACATTTATAGTTCAAAAGATTCTGCTAGATGATGTGGGCTTGGACTATATTTGTACTACAGCAGAAAGGTTCTTTGCGGTAGGTCGAGTCCTAGGCAACATGGTTGCATCACTTGCCGAGCAACATTCAAATCGTTTGTTGAAGCACATTATTAGATGTTATCTTCGACTCTCAGATAATCCGAGGTACAGTGCATCATATTTATATGTTCTTTTAGGAGTGAGTGAGCTTCCTCTCTTCTCGTATCTTCCTTGTACTCTTTTGCTGTTTCATTGACCTGCAATGGTCTTCTTTACTTGCTTTGAATTGTTCTTTTTTCGGAATAAATGTATGATTTGGTAATATTTGGTATCAGGGCTTGTGATGCTCTAAGAAGTTGTCTGCCAGATATGCTGAGAGATGGCACCTTCAATAGTTGTCTTCGTGTAAGGCTGTTCATATAACAGTAAATAGTGATGTTAAATTGCACATTACATCAAAGTTTCTTGCAATTAAGAATAATTTGCCTTCTCTAACTTCCAGGATGATCTGACAACAAGACGCTGGCTGCAGCAGCTGCTTCACAATGTTGGAGTGAGTAGGGTTGCGGGACTTCAGGCTGGTGGAGGTTTTGATCATATGCTGGTGAACTAACTAGATCAAACCGTTCTTCATGGATGTTGTCATCTTTTCTTAACCGACATCACAACCAGATGTGTCATTGCCTCAAATATCCCCCTTTGGTTTCCTGCATATGAGGTTAGCAGAGTCTGGAACTGTGATTAGCAGCTTGTCTTTCAAAGTGGACACATTGGAACGGAAGAGCAAAGCTGTTTTCATTGTTAATTAGCCATTATGTCAAGGTTGTATATAATGTTGAATATTTATAATTTTCTTATCATTTGAGCTTTTTTTATTTGAAGAACCTTTTATTCTTAGTCATTATCTTTGTTTACTAGTTGGCACTTTCAAGGTTTCAATGTTTTTTTGACTTAAAATGTAGGTTTTAATATCACATATAACTCATAGTTCTGTGACACTATGGAGCTAATCCACGAAAGGAAAATAATATTTAGTATGAATGTAGAAAATGAAATTTCAGGCAATGTATTCTTGCATTTTGGATAACTCTATTATGATTTATAACACAGCTTCGATTATATATATTTTAGATTATAACGCTGAAAAAGGTTAAATTGTCTTATTGTTTGATCCTCGGGGTTCATAAATTGAATTTGCAAATAGGATGTGTCGTGTACGTGCCAATCTTAACTATGAACAAAGCCTCGTTGAAATGAGCCTGCGGATCCTTTTGGAGTCGTTCCGCAACTTTACTTGTTAAATCTCCACATTTTGTTTCAAGGGTGAGAATACGGTATTTGATGTTTCTCCTCCGGGAATGTCAATTTCTGTGGAACATCAGCATAGCAAACCAGGAGAATACTTGGCTGAGTAAAGAAAGCGTGAACAAAAAAAATCCTCCCCTCTCGTGAGCCTCTACCTTTCCTCTTGTGCTCCTTCTCTGTAGTAGTAGCCATGCCAGAGTATGTGTACGGCATGTCGAGTTGCTCTACCTTGTTGCTTAGTTGCCTTTTACTTCTCGCGACTTTTCTGCTGTCGAGCTTTTTCTTATTGTCGAAGGTTCTCTGTTTACTTTGCTTCCTTCTGTGAGTTTTGTCATTCGCCTACTTTTCCACAACTTGTCGGGTCTTTTAGTTTGGTTGGACTTGGCTCTTAACAAATATATCAGTATCCTTCTTTGTGCTCTAGAGGAGCTCTATCCTCTGTTATTGCAGGAGTAATTCTCGCTCTTTTCATCTTACATTTTTGGAAATTACTTTTCAATTGTTACAATTGTCAGTTTCCTTTTTAGTCATTTTAGCATCATGTTTATCTCTTTCTTATATCCTCACCAAATTGAACTCCATAGTTCTTTTGGTTTTCCTCCTCTTAACCCTTCATCTACCACTTCTTCTTCCTTCATCAAGCCCCTCAACCCTTTTTTTCTTTGAGTTCCGACGAATCATGTTCCTTCCATATTCTTTCATCCTTTCAACAAATCGTCTTCATCGGCCCCTTTGCTTTCTTCTTAACCCCTCAACGACTTCAACACTCTCGCTCTTTTAATACAAATTCAATCTCTATAACCACTATGTTAAGATACATGTTATGTATCTTATTATTAATTTTGACATTATTTGATAACTAGACTTTCAAGATCATTTTCATTAGCTTCAAATTCTAATCAAAATGGGATAGAATATTTTGGATTTGATTGGTTGATTATAGCTAGACTTGGAGACTAAAATCAAAAAGTTATCTTGGATTATTTGATAAGAGATATTATCCTCACTCAGATCCTGAAATTAAGAAATGCAGTGCAGCAGGAGTTTTCATACAAAATAGGGGATGGTCGATTGGTTTCCTTATGGTTTGACAATTGGTCTAATTTAGGTCCCTTGATACACTTGCCTCAATAGTCAAGAATTTCCTCTCTTGATTGACTAAAAACTTGTCTCTACGCATTCATTAATGGGAATTTCTGGAACTTTTCTCGAAGTTTGCAACACCTTTAGCCCGGATACCCCCCAACACCACACTCTCCTGATATCTTTTCTGGAAAGATATTCCTCTCAGCAAGCTTACAAATAGAGTCATATTCGATCAATTACATAGACATCGCTCCACGGTATCTTGGTGAGGTCAGCTATGGTATGGAGTAAATCTTTAACCCGGAGAATATCCTTCATCTTTTGGCTGGCTATACAAAACAAATTATCCACCATTGTCAGGTTATCATACGTGCAAGTCGATAAAATTGTCTGATGTGTTTCATGCATGATGAATCTCGTAACCACTTTTTCTTTGAATGCCCTATCAACAAAGCAATATAGGACTACATGTTGGGACCCGATCCGGGAACCGGATCCCAACCGAAAAACGAAGAACGACGGAGACGAAAGCGAATGGAAACGAAAATTTCAACTTATGGAAACAGAATAAAACGAAAGCGGAATCAGTATCTAATCGAATAAGCGAATCGGATACGCATCGCAAACGGATACGCAACAGATCGACCCAAAGCAAATCGAATCAAATCAAACCAAAAGTAGCGAAACGGATCGAATACAAATCGCAAGCAGAAACAAATGCCGACATCCGAAAGCACAAATCTTAGGAAATAAAAAGTTGCATTGGAACCTTGGACTAAGCCAAACCGAAATCCGGTATAATTTTTTTTTTCATATTTCATTCCTTTCATTCCTAATCAATCTTATTCAAACTCATTCAAAAACATAACCAGTCCATACAATTTCCTTTTTGAAAATTTATCCTCATATAACACTCAATTCATATAATTTGTCTTAATCACGCAAATCTCATCTTTATCAAACTAACTTCTTAATTCTTATTCTTATCTTAACCCGATTTTTACTGAAAATCGGGCAGCATAACGGCTGTATTTTGACAGCCCAAAAATTCCTGCAAAGGCAAAATACACTTCTA
>JANIJH010000005.1:37024848-37036055 GCA_024520975.1 Erythroxylum areolatum | reverse complement strand
CCGTTGTGTCATTTGATTCGCATCCGATTTGATTTCGCTTTATGTTTCGTTTCTTTGCTTTGATTCGATTCATATTCGTTCGTTTTCGTATTCAATTTCGATTTGCTTCCGCTTTCATTTTGCGTTTTGATTGTTCTCTGCTTCATCCGTTTCCATTTTTCGGTTAGGATCTGGTTTTCAGATCGGGTCCCAACAGTTATGGTATTAGAGCATAGAGTGAAAGTGTTAAGTTTAAGTAGTTGGGTTTCGGATCCAACACACCTCCTCCCCCTCCCGAACCTACAGCTGCAAATGAGGCATCACCTATTGTAAGACATACTATACCATCCATATCCCCATCCCCAACTCATATAACGTTCAATACCACTTTATCGGAAGGCGGAGACGTCCGCAAGCCTAGAAATCAGGGACCAAATGGAAGAAAGTACATAGTAATTGATGACCCTCTGTAAGTGAAATCATATTAATCACTACTTCTTTATAATTAAATTATAGGTTTTGACATTTTATCAAATTACTTCTTATATTAGGTTGCTTCCGTCTGGACCGTGTTCTAGAAATATGACTTCCAAAGTTAAAGAATAGATTGATTTTGAGGGCTATGTCTAGAAGAATATCTCTCAAGCAACAAAGGAATTTTACTTTCAGGAGTTTCAGGTACAATAAACATTTACTTTTGTTTTGTATTGCTTTATATACATTAATTACATAAATATTATGACATGATATTACTTTAAATGCTTTCCTTCTTATTTCAGAAAGAATTTTTCTGGGATTCTGGTTCGGACGTTAGCATATATAGACTAAGGGAGAGCAGAGTTCGTACATGTTACCGCGACTTCATTGGTGTGATACGGAAGGCTGGTGTATGATCGTGTTTTATTTCTGAGCAAATATGGAATCAACGGTAGGAGTATTGGAGAAGCCCTGAGGCAATGACAATCTCAGGGCGTAACTCCACTAACAGACATGGAGGCTCGGGAGGAGAGAGTCTTCCCGTACATACAGGATGATTAATAAACCACCATGAGCATGCATAGAGACTTGTAAGTATCTAAACCTCACATTTATTTTGTTCATGCTTATCTTTGTTGTATTATAGATAATGGTATTGGTATAAATGATTGGTGTCATATATGGTTGTGTTGAGTTTTTTTTTATTTGTTCAACAGTGGGGCATATCATAAAATTAGGGGAAACTTTGTCGAAATTTTTATTAAATATAGTTCACATCTAAACATTTAGGTTAAATATGCAGTAAAAGTCTTTGGGTCTTCCTCCTACACCTACTCAACTGTTTTTGCATACTCACACTAAGAAGCGTGACGGTGTAACATTCGTCAACAGCCGATGTAGAGAACTTAATGTATGTAAACTTAATGCCTTATTATTATTTCTTTTATAATCATTTAGTTTTACAATTATGAATAAGCTCTTACTAATGTAAACAATTGTTTTTAATAGGACTAAATACAACAAACCATTCAATGCCAGTCTTAAGAGGAACAATCTGTTGATGAGACTCAGACGTATTTTGATGTTGTTAGTGGTAGGGACCGTCGTAGACGAATATTTGAGCTAGTTTCATTTGCAAATACTTGTTATTCGCAATCCTCTATGTCTAGTACAGCAACATCTACCAGACAACCACAATCATTGAAAGTCACCGAGCTTCAGGCCACATTGGATATGGTGATAGAGAAGATGACTTACATGCAAGAGAAGATGGACAAGATGACTCACTTGCAAGAGCAAATGGAGCAGATGGCTCAACTGAGATAAGAGCTTGAGCAGCTGAAGGGGAAGGGTAGCACCTCTGAGCACCCTCCATCACCAGGACATTAGGATTGTTGTAGTCATTTGCTTTGAAATACAAAGATATGTTATGTAAACTTCAATGTTTTTATTATCACTTAACAAATTTTGAATTTTATATTACCAATTAATTTCTTTTTCAACAAATTTAATATATACACAAATTAAATTAATATGCACAAATAATTTACAACTGTTTAAATTATGCATTTTTATAAGATCATTAAACAAATTTTAATGAAAGGATTTTTCAAAAAATTCTAACTATCAATTATCGACGGATTTTAGAAAACCGTCGACAAACATGTTAACATATTACTGATAGAATAAGGACACCATCAGAAAACATGTTCACATATTACCGACAAAAATTCGTTTACCATCGGTAAGTTGTTCGTTTCATTTACCGACGGACAAACATTTGATATTCCGTCGTTAAATTTAACTACGCTCTGATTAACGACGACTTTACCGCCCATTAAATTCCATCGGTAACTATTAATACTGACGGAATATTAGGACTTACCGACGGTTTTCTCTGTCGGTAAATCCAAACATTCTTGTAGTGCATCTTGGAAACCAAAGAGAACAACATAAATCAGCTCACAAAACTCTCTCCTAGCCATTCCAATCTTCTAAAACCGAAGAGGATAAAATATATAAGCTACTATGTATCTTTTCACTCTTGGTTCTTTACACACCTCCCAGCCAACACCTCCCTTTATTATGATAAAAACTATCTTAAAAAATGTGGGAGATGAGGCTTAACAGAAGAGGAAATAGGACTTCTAGCTGCTCCACTTGCTTCAAAACTGAAGGAGACAAAAATGAAGGAGATGCTGCCCTTTATTCACTCTTGGGTTTTTACTCATCACCAGGCCTCCTTTTTGTCCCCCATCCATATATTCTTTATACCTTAAATGCTAGGTTAAATGGAAAGGACAGGTGGCATTTAAATGGAAATGTCTTCAGTTCATATTGCTACAGCCATCACACATTTGGTTCCTCCAAAAGCTAGGTTTTTCTCATGATTTAAATGGACAGCTAGCTTCATATAGGACAAATGGACAGATGTAACATTATACATGTGTTGTTTCAGCCATTTTTCTCAGCCCTTACCCATTCTTTACTTCAACCGAACCTCCACTCTCCCACACCAGCCGACACACACCTTTATCTTGCCTTTATTCCCAAGCTACGTTACAAGACATATGGCAGCTAGGTTTTTAGAGATAAATGGACGACTGGCCTTGTTCTTGTCTTGTAATGCATGTCCCCTGATGTCATGGTTGCTGCATTTTACTGCTTTAATTTCTTGCTATTATGTCATTTTGTATTTAGTCTCTCTCTTGGCTACTTCTTTGTTTTCTTTTTTTGGTCTAAATTTTCCAGATTTTCTTCTAGTCCAACAAACATTATTTTGAAGAGCTTTTATTGTCTTATTCTTGCTCTAATTATCTTCTTCTTACTTTATGAAGACAAGTGAGTATAATTCTTCAAAAAATGACCCAAATATAGTACTTTCTACTCACTTTAACTTCTTTGCTTCCAACTTGTACCTAAAATCACATATGTGTTGAAGTGAGTATCTTAAGCAATTTCATGTCATTAATCTCTAAGTGTTATAAAATAATTAAACAATCAATTAAGAACATATCACTGAATTTACTATAAATCACAAGAAAATGCTACCTTCTGTTTTAGATGCTTCGAAGATCGAATTGAAGGCCTTAATTGATCACCTTAAATACAATCTATTTGGATGATGGAGAGTCATTACTAGCGATCATTTGAAAGGAAAGGGTAAAAACTAGTGACACTACTTAAAGAATGCAAAATTGCAATTGGTTGGACTTTAGCAGACCTAAAAGGAATCAGCCCGGTGATTTTCATGCATAGGATTCTTTTATATCAGAATGCTAAACCAAAACGGGAACCCCAAAAAAGGCTTAATCCAATAATGAAAGATGTGGTAATGAAAGAAATTTTAAAACTTTTAGATGCAGGTATAATTTAACCAATCTCGGATAGTGAATGGATAAGTCCCATGCATGTTGTGCCCAAGAAAACTAGTA
This sequence comes from Erythroxylum areolatum, assembly GCA_024520975.1. Classification (NCBI taxonomy): domain Eukaryota; kingdom Viridiplantae; phylum Streptophyta; class Magnoliopsida; order Malpighiales; family Erythroxylaceae; genus Erythroxylum; species Erythroxylum areolatum. Next base: position 37,032,165 of record JANIJH010000005.1, on the reverse strand, counting down.
TGACATTGATCCGAAACCATAATGATGAATTAGTACCATTGAGGGTACAAAATGGGTGGTGAATGTGTATACACTTTATAAAGCTTAATTTAGCTACTCGAAACGACTAGTTTCTGTTACCTTTTGTGGATCAAATTTCATAAAGACTTGCTGGTAAATCATGTTTCTACTTTTTGGATGGTTTTTTAGGTTACTATCAAATATCAAATGCTCAAAAGGATTAAGAAAAGACTACATTCACGTGTCCCTTTGGAGCATATGCTTTTAGGCCAATTCCATTCGATCTCTGTAATGTTCCAGGTACATTCCAAAATGCATAATGAGTATATTTTCTGAGTATATTGAAAATTGCATTAAAGTTTTTATGGATTATTTCACTGTTTATGGAGATTCATTTGATGACTATATAAATCATTTATCTAAGGTTTTTAAATGATGCATTGAGACAAATTTGGTCTTAAATTATGAAAAATGTCGCTTTATGGTAGATCACGGGGCATAGAAGTTGATAAAGCTAAAGCGGATTTAATTGTGAATTTACCTTACCCTACAAACATTAGGGAAGTTTGATCTTTTCTTGGAAATGCAGGATTTTACCATAGGTTCATTAAAGATTTTTCCAAGATCGCAATACCTTTATCAAAGTTGCTACAAAAAGATGTTCCATTTGACTTTAGGAAGGACTACATGGAAGCTTTTGATAAACTCAAGGCACTACTAACAAATACGGCTATTTAGCCACCAATTTGGGATCTTCCATTTGAGATCATGTGCGATGCTAGCAATGATATAGTGGGAGTAGTTTTAGACCAAAGTATTGAGAAAAGAGGTCACATTATCTTCTATGCTTCTTAGACATTGAATGCTGCACAGTGCAATTATTCTATAACTGAGAAAGAGCTTTTAACAATTGTTTTTGCTTTAGATAAATTTATATCTTATCTGCTTGGCTCTAAAGTTATTGTTTATTCTGATCGTACAACATTGAAATATCTTCTGGCAAAGAAGGAGTCCAAATCGAGGCTAATACGATGGATTATGCTACTTCAAGAGTTTGATTTGACAATAGAGGATCGAAAAGGTGTGAAAAATTTAGTAGCAAATCACTTGAGCAGGTTAGTAAGAGATGAAGATATTTTACCTATTTCCAAAACTTTTCTTGATGAGCAATTGCTCCAAGCGAAAGGTATTTAGTTACTGGAACTTTACCTTATTACATTAGTAAATCTAGAAAGGAAAAGATAAGAAATGAGGCAAAATATTATGTGTGAGATGAACCATTTTCATGGAAGTTCTGCTCTGATCAAATTATAAGGCGTTGTGTGCCAAAAAATGATCAAAATTCTATCTTAGCTTTTTGTCACAAATATGCATGTGGTGGTCTCTTTGTCCCCAAAAGAATTGCTAGGAAAGTTTTGGATAGTGGATTATATTGGGAGATTTTATTTAAAGATGCTTATGTGTTCTGTAAAAGTTGTGATAGATGTCAAAAGACAGGTACGTTATCTCATCGGAATGAAATGCCTAAAACCCCAATTCTTATAGTTGAAATATTTGATGTATAAGGTATTGATTTTATGGGCCCCTTCCCTTCATCTTGTGAATTTTCTTACATACTTTTGACTATTGATTACGTTTCCAAATAGCTGGTAGCAAAAGCCACTAGTAACTAACAATTCTGTAACTGTTGTAGGTTTATAAAACTAACATTTTTAATACATTTGGAATCCCACCTGCCATCATTATTGATTAAGGAAGTCATTTTTGAAATAAGTTATGACAACGCTATTTAGAAAGTATGGAGTGCATCATTGAGTAGCCACCACCTACCATTCACAAACTAATGGACAAGTAGAAGTATCGAATAGAGAACTGAAATCCATCTTAGAAAAGACTATGAATCCTAGTCAAAAGGATTGGAGTTTACAACTGGATGATGATTTTTGGGCATACCGTACAACTTACAAGACACCAATAAGAATGTCTCCTTATCGATTGGTTTTCGGTAAAACTTGCCATTTACTGGTGGAAATTGAACATAAAGTGTATTGAGTAGTGCAACGTTGTAATATGGATTTGACGAAAGCTAGAGAGGAAAGGAAGTTACAAATACAACAGCTAGAGGAAATAAGGTTGGATGCTTACGAAAATTCAAAATTTACAAAGAGAAAACCAAATTGTTCTATGATAATATGATCTAAGGAAACAATTTAAGGTGGGACAGAAAGTGTTGTTATATAACTCTCGATTAAATCTCGTGCCAGGTAAGTTACGTTCTAGATAGCTTGGTCCATTTGTTATTGCTAATATCTTTTCTTATGGTGCATTGGAAATAAAAGGCTTAGAGACCGGAAAGATTTTTAGGGTTAATGGACATAGACTGAAACCATTCTATGAGGAGATAACGGTTTCCATGTGGTAACATTGATTTGGAACTTCTATCATATGAAGAAGTTTAAGAAGAACGGACCTGTCGAGCATCACAACGTTAAACAATTGCTCTTTTCGGGAGGCAACCCAAAATATGATAATTTTATTTTATGTTGTTTTAGTTCTTTTTAGGATGCGTTTGTTTGTTTTTAAACATACATTATTGGCAAAAAAAAATCCAGACTACTAAATTTTATAAGGCGACATCTCGCCTTATGTGATTTAGTGTTTTGGAATAAGGATATTAAAATTCCAGACTACTAAATCTCATAAGGCTAGATCTCGCCTTATGAGATTTAGTATTTTGGAATGAGGATATTAAAATTTCAAACTACTAAATCTCATAAGGCGAGACCTCATCTTACACGATTTAGTGTTCTAGAATTCCATATTATTAAATCTCATAAAGCGAGATCTTGCCTTATGCGATTTAGTTCTGGATTGATATTCTAATATTTCAAAAAATAATTGAAAATAAAAACTGCAATTTTTTATTTTTTACTTTATTTATATATTAAAAAATTGAAAAGAAAAAAGAAAAACACCCCATAATTATTTTTCCCTTTTCATATTATTAGTATTTATTTAATTTAAAAAAATACCCTAATCTTTTATTTCTCTTTGCAGGAACAATAAAACTCCATTATCCCTTACCAGCTCTCTCCCAGCACTGCACCATCACCAACATTTGCTACTCTCTCACACACACGTAGCAGCAATTCCACCCACACCATCGACACACTAGCAGCTCTCTCCGCAATCTCCCACATAATCTCCCATGCAGTAGCACTCAGCCTTCCACACACGTCGCACACCTAGCTGGAGCACTCACTCACGCAACCAATCCTACCCATCCACACCACCACCCACACACAACATGCAGTCCCACAACGCAAGACAACGCATCCCTTTCCACTATACAACACGCTACTCTCTCACAACACTGCAACCTCCCCAGCAAGCTCTCCTCCCACCGATGCCGCATTTATTTTATGTTTTTTAATTTATAATTTAATTTTTATTTTTCTTAATTATTTTATTTTATTTTTATTCTTAATAATTACTTTTAGTTTAATTTCAATTATTATTCAATTGTTGTTAATATTTTTTTCAAGTAATTTTTTTTATCTTGTTTAGTATAATGGGGCGTTCTAAGGCTACTACCAAGACTGCAGATAAAGGCAACTCATTGATGAATGCTAAATCTGCTAAAAGCTCTAAAGTCGGTAACAAAAGAAAGTGTACACAAATTGCAAAAAATACTTATGTTCTCCACCTGCTAAGTCGGATTTACGCGAATGTCTCACTTGCAACACAAAAAAGCGAAGACAACAATACGCTGTTATTAAAACTTGACATATTGTTGCAGGTAAGTATGTACACTACCCTTCCTTAGAAGAATTAGATATAAAGGAAAATTTTGACAATCTACTTATCGATATGACTTGGAAGTACTTTGCATTGATTAGTTGTCCTGTTTTTATTGAATTAACTAGGGAGTTCTACACTATTTTTAAATTTGACAAATCGGATAAAATTACTTTAAGTAATCCTAATATGATTCAATACAAATTAATGGGAGTCAAATTCAAGCGGAGTGTCACTGAGTTCAATTTAGCCTTAGGGTTAATAGATGAAAATTATGCTAATTCAACTCTTTATAAAGAATCTGTCGTGGACTATGATGAATTCAACTCTTTGTAAGCATGGAAAAAATATCTTATGATCATTTTCCTTATAATCGCAATCAATCTAGTGGTAATGATCTCAATAAAATGGAGTGGATCTATATCTAGTGTTTCTTAGCCTTTAGTTATTTCAGCCGAAAGGCTACTGCATGTACATGAACTATGGCTAAATTGTTCTTTCTTTAGTGTATGGTGCATAAAGTGCGTGTCAATTTAGGTGTTTGGTTGGTGATGCAATTTAACACTAGTTTATCTTCAAACAAACATCTATGTCTCAATTCTCTTATCATTCATTTGGCTATTAATTTGAATTTGCTTGATTTGACTAACATCGATATGCATATAGCCTCTGAGATGGAACCTTTTGATAGAATTTGTTTAAGCAGGATGGGTGTCATTGAAAAACAAAGGAGAACATTTCATGGTTGCATCGAGAGAGGTTCATCATCAATACAACAAGAGCATAGTACCATTCGCCTAACTTTATATCTTCTAGCTCTATAGATTTGATATAATTATCATTCTCGGCTGGATAGATTGAAACAAAAAATTTTAAAAATGGAGAAAATTTTGGATGCTCTACTTCAATTTATGGGGGCTGTACCTTCACGCCCTCCGACACTATAGTTTGTATCCTTTCAATGTTCACATCCCAGGGGAGTCCTCTATTCTTTATTTTCTTTGATTATCTTTATTGAGTTGTGAGTATCTTATGCATACATTAGGGACAATGTATGATTTAGGTATAGGGGAGCGGATGTTTATATTATGATGAATTTTTTGATTTTGTTTGGACTCGTGATATGTTGATTTATATATTAATTATTCCTTATGATAGCTTCAAAAAATTTTGATTGTTGTTCATAAATAATTTTTCAGTTAGATGCAATTTTGGTTTAAGATCTAATGTATGAGAGAGACAAGCATAATTAGTGCTTTCATTAAATTTTACAAGTATCTCATTAGTTTTGTTGAATGAAAAGTGTGCAAGACTTGATGCAATTTTTGACACCTACATGAGCTTTGAGCCTAAGAGCATTCATCATATATATGCTCATATATATCTTTTTGTTGTGTGTTATCAAACATAACTTGTTTATACTAGAACTTGCTTTTGAGTAAATGCTGAGACTACATTTTTTATGAATTTGTGTATAAAGATGATGAGGGCATTTAGGATAACCATTTTTTGACCTAAATAAGCCTACCTTAATTTTATCCCTAGAAAAACAATTTGAGACTTAACCTTTTTTTTTCTTATATAATAACCTTATTACAAGCCAAATTTACGCTTTTTGTTGTTGATATCCTTAATAACTTTGAACCCTTAAATTGAAGGAATTGTATCGGGCTTATTTGCATAAGATTTTGACTATTTTCATGAAAAGTTAATTAGATGATTCAAGTTGCATTGTTTTGATTTTTTATAAAATGAAGTAGAAGTAAAAAGCAAAAAGAAACAAAATCTTCTCTTTGATATTTTTCGTTTAAAAAAAAGAAAAGAAAAGAAAAGAAAAAGTGATTGAAAGAGATGTTAATTTAATCAAGTGAGTTTTGATTTAAGTTGAAACTTGTGTGGATAAGTTTATATGATTCCCTTCAATTTATGTAGCCAAAAAGTTCCTTTTGTCATACCTTACCTAAGCCACGATACAACCCATATCAAGTCTCTTTGATTTATACATTAGGTTCATTTTGGTTAGTGGTAAAGATATGATTCTTAAGTAAGCTTATGAAAATAACTTATTATGTCTTGATTCGAGAGCTTAATGAACCCTAAACACTTTGAGCGTTTAAAGTGAAATCCTTGTGAGGTGTCATGTAGCACCCCACTCCCGCAAGACCCGTACCTGACATCTCGGGCCAAGTGCAAATCCCATATGGATGGCATGCTAGAACAGTCAAACACTCTGAACTCAATACAAATTTTTTTTGAAAAGCAATATAGGCATATGCAGAGATCAATAATCAAAATCGAGTCCATACTTTTTATTATATAAACCTCGAAAACGTAATTATTATTATTGCACTTTGATCAATATCATTTGTCCACATTTCCAATTTCAAAATTTATTACATACAGAAATATTCATATTCGCATTGTACAGAAATTTCAGAATATACAAATTGATACAAAAATAAGAAAGTACAAATGCAGCTATAAACTAATCCCGACCTCTATCTCTTACTTGAATGCAATGTCTGTGCTCCCATTAGCCTAACGGGGTAACTCTTCTAAGCCTGAAAAATATTTCAAATTTTGGATAAGTTTTGTAAACTCAATGAGTAACCATCCTCGATGGCTCACTCAGTCACATAACAAACAATTCACATAATTTATTTGATAATCATATTAAATCACATAAACTTGATCCATCGTTTCACCTTTTATATTCAACACATTATAATCATTCATATCATGCATATGCAGTGCACATGAGACTCACTTTCTATTGTTACTTTGTTGTGACCGAGTGCCTAACTGTCTCGTATCCATTGTGGATATAGGGCTCATTGATAACTATCCCGTATCTGTTGGAGATACTGGGCTCATTTTACATAGTGAGCCTTTGGCTCTTAAACACTTTCTGAGCTCTAGGCTCTTTTTCATAGTCTGAGCTCTAGGCTCTTTTTCATAGTCTGAGCTTTCAGCTCTTTTTCGGTGACTTCTCCGATCACAACTGCCTTTATCTTTCATGCATTCATGTAATGAAATGCATCAATCGCATAAGATCAATTATTCACTTTCACTTATTATCGGACCTTAGTCCGGCATTCAACATTAAACTTGAGAATCATTTTCTTTCATATGCGGATGTTTAATAATCAAATCATGTATCACTTATTTCATTAAATTCACATATAAGTAGCACTTTAATATCTTTACATTTAGCAAACTCCTCGGACATTTACTGTCCAGAATCAGAACAATCACATTCACATCTCATTCATAATCACAAAATTTATAATATAAACTAACAAACAATAAAGTAAGACCATCTAGGTCTACTCACAGTATATTCCAGATTAGCACTAGCTTCAATGATCTAGAAATGTTTGAATGCAGAAGTTTATCCTACAAATCAAAATTATGCAATACTCACAATGCACACACACATTAATATTTGCACAATTATAAGCATTCATTTATGCACACGTGTGTATATGGAATATGTATAATGCATGTTCATGATAATCC
>JANIJH010000005.1:36975453-36993401 GCA_024520975.1 Erythroxylum areolatum | reverse complement strand
ATTTTGATTTGGAGCGTTCGTAAAAATCTGCTCTTTATGTTTTCTATTTAGAAGTTATATTTTTATGTGTTACACAATCCGATGGATATCAAAAAATCTGAACAACCCAATGGATTTGAATATGGGTAATAAATCGTAAAAACCGATAGATATGGATATGGATATGGATATGGGTTGAGTCATGAAAAATGGATATAGATATGGGTAGAGTAAAACCCGAACCGAACTCTACCCATTGCCATCCCTAGGAACAACATCTGCTACCATGAGCCCACACACCCCTATCATAATTCCAGCTTCACATGGAGGCGATAATTAGGGTTTTTAGAAATTCTTGTTTCTGACACCTTATCTGTATAATCTAATTAGTATTTATATAAAATAAATAGGGTGATTTAGGAATTCTTAAGTCAAAACTTATTATAATATTTAGGATTTGTTATTTTTAGTTGCAAAATTAGATATCAATAACAACCAAACATATGTAAATAAGTTTTACAGAATTATAGTATACTCTGATAGTACTATTGAGAAATTGAAGTGGGATCCGATCTTCTATGCAGCAGATAAGAGCATAACATTTTTGTATGATTTCTCAAAAGCTAAGATAACTTAAATTCTATAATATGATTATGACATAAAATATAATAAAATGTAAATCTTAATTTATATCTTATTACGAAGATTGATTCTTTTTCTTGTCATTTTTGTCAAACTATTTTTAAAACTGACTCATTTCAGCCAATATAGTCGCATACGTCTCAAATCTTTAGCAGTATTCATAAAACATATTGAGAGAACTTTACAAGTGTTGTAAAGAGGATTAGGCAATAAGTGTTAACTAAATTGCACTATTTAGTAATTTAATTGAAATAAAATTTTAATTTTAAATAGAATAACAATTAATTATTATTAAATACTAATTGTGCCCAAATAAGATCAAATATTTCATATTAGTTCTTATTTATTAAATATCTCATATTTAGTTTTAATCACAAAGGTTTTTTATAGTTTAAAATCAAGTCTAACTTGATTAAAATACCTCTCTCTCTTCAACTTATTTTTTGTGTGAAATCTATTAGATTTTTAGGTATGTTGACAATGAATATAAATTATAAGCATATATCATATTAAGACTTAGATAAATTAAACTCTTTTAATTTATCTTTAATTATCTAATTAAATAATTTATATTTATATATCAAGATTGACCTGTAGTAATGCATCATAACCATCTAAATATTTAAGAATGTCAAAGTAAATTTAAATAGCCGTTTTGTCATGATTTTTCATATAATTTAATTCATTCATCGTACCATGTTTCAATTAGACATAGAGCATATAAATAATCTTTACTCTATTTGAGTCCAATCATATTAATTCTCAACTATTAGTAATTGATTTCATTAATGACATTTGAAAGTTATTCTTAAAGCATCATTCTACCTTGATCAATGACTTCTCGAATCATACTAATTGAAAATAATTGAACATTTTCTCTAATCATTTTAGAGTAATAAATTCTGTATTGATCACTCAATTACTTCTATATAGTTCATATTATATCTAATAATTACATATTGAGCTACCCTTGACTAGAATTGGTTATAAGTAATATCAAAATATGACGATTCCTATATAAGATATTTTAGTGATCTCAAGTTAAAGGATTACTTATACAATCATCACATTGAAAATTTTCATAAATATACAAGTAATTTCAATTGTAAAGTGTGTTTACCTTATAAAGTTTATTATATACATCTGAATATGTATGAGATAAAAATTACCTTTAAGGAATTATGTCATTAAACTACAACTAACCAATTGATTGTAAGGTCTAAACCAATACAATGTCCCTCTATAGTACTCTGAAGTTTTTTACTTCTTCTATGGACATAACCATGGATAGTTCCAGGAGATTTTAATAGTACCATATTACACTTGGAAGCTAAAGGTAATATTTGCTTGAGAAGCTTCAATGGGGAATTCAAGAATTAAGCAAAACCACATTAAAGTCACTAATATAAAGTTTGAAGGGAAGTTTTTACATATAATAATAATCAAAGTGGTATTTAGTTCATGATAAAGAAGCTATATAGAGCTATTATTAAAGAACTATGACTAACCCAATTTCTTGATAGCAAGGGAAATTATAGTAATCCCCTTTTCTTTGATCATATAACTATTGTCACTTAAAACTTGTTCAGGACTTACTAGAGAAGTGCTCCTTTCCACTTTAATGATTGCCTAAAAGGAGTTGACGGATTCTAAGAAGAAATTGCAAAAGTCATAACTTTAAAATTCCAAGGTTGTAATCCTATGTCTATATAAAGAAACTCCAAATCGTAAAGAAAGAACTCAATGACTTGAACTACAATAGATTTGGCAATAATCAGAAAGAAGTTATGGAAAGTAGAGAAAAAGTTACCCATATTCAAGGTGAGCTTTACTAATCTATTAATAAAATTGAGAAAAGAACAACTCTTACAAGTTATATTCAAGCTTTAGAAATTCATAACTCATATTAAAGTAAAAATAAAGAATATAATGGATCAAAGATGGAGATAGGAACTCAAGCTTTTTTCGTAATCTATTATGTTAGGGAGGAACTCTAATAGAATTTCTTTGATATTCAAGGACAATGGGGAATTAGTATAGACTCAAAAGGACATAATACAAGAGTTCATAACTAAATTAGTGACACAATTGGTTCCCAAGATAATGTTTGTTCATTTGCACATATCTTGATGTCATATATCTTAGAGTAAATCACTAAGGAAGAGGCAAAATCACTCATCATAGCCTTTAATACAATGGTTGTGGTAAAAGTATCTTTTCAGCTAAACCCTGATAAAACATTAGGGCTCGATGACCTAAGTGCATTCTTCTTTAAAAAAAAAGTATGGAACCTAATTAAGAATGAGGTAACTTAAGTAATATTGAAATTCTTTAGGAATAGGAAGATGATGAGAGAGTTAAACAAAATATTAACCACTATTATCCCAAAGAAACTAAACACTTCTTGTCTAAAGGATTTTAGACCTATCTCTTATTGTAATATTATATATAAAATCATGGCTAATCTTTTAACATCAAGGTTAAAGGAAGTTTTAAAGTCTTATGTCAATCATTCTTAGGGTGTTTCTATTTAAGGAAGAAAAATAGGGGATAATATTCTTGTAGCTTATGAACTTTTGAAGAACTATAATGAAAGCACTCTTTCAAAAGCTATACTATTAAGATTGATTTTCATGGCTTTTGAATCTACCAACTAAGAATTTATGTTGCACATTCTTCAAGCATTTGGCTTTTTACCAAATTTTAGAACTTGGATTAATTAATGCATCTTTACTACCTCTTTTTAGCTATTGATTAATGGGGAAACCAATGTCATAATTAGAGGTGGTAAAGGATTGAGGCAAGCTAATCTAATCTCACTTTACTTGTTCACCTTATGTCTAGATACCTTAATTAGATTGATTGATCATTTTATAAGACAAGAAAGGAATTTCATGATGTATCACAAATGTATTAAGTTATGAATTTTTACGTTGTCTTTTATAGAAAATCGTCTTTTATTATCTAGAGTTGATGACAGTTTACTAAGTACCCTGATGACTGCTCTACGTTCATTCAAGGATTTATCAAAGTTCCCCACTAATAAAGATAAGAGCTACCTAAAGGTATTAATTGTTGCCAATCATCAAGCAACATAGCTTGCCAACTTATGATGACTAAAATTAAAGAACCATCCATTTACTTACCTTGGTTTCCTTGTAGCAACCAAGAGACCAAGCTTGAAAGACTACTTATCACTTATTAAGAGGATTCAAAGGAGAATTAGGAAATGGTGTAATAGGTACTTGTCATTTGCGAGTAGAGTTTAACTCATCAACATTATGCATATCTATTGGCTATCTTGCTTCTTTTTTCCTAAATATCTAATCAAAACAATGTAGAAAAATATTGAGATACTTCTTATCATTTGGTGACCTAAATAAAAATGTAATAGCTAAAGTCTAACTGTTAAATCTCTATATGCCAAAGTAGGAAGGAGGAATTGGCATTGTATCCATCAAATTTATCAACAAGGCTCTAATTTCTAAAATAATTCAAAGACTCTTAACTAAAAAAGAGACCTCATAAGTGAAATGAATACACTTCGATTATTTAAAATGTGAAAGTTTTTGACAATTAGATGAAAAACAATTGATTTATGGACAATGACATAGTTACTTATGCTAAGATAGAACTTATACAATGAGCTAAGGTTTAGAACTGATAATGGTAGCTATAGTAAGATAATTTAAATAACTGAGGCCTTTAAATTAGATCAATGAAATGTCTAACTTGTGAAACTACTTGCTAGAAAATATAAAGGTCAAAGAAGTGATAAAAGATAGTTAGTGGCATTAAAATATTGATATTCTATTTGTATCATGACTATGGCATAAATAAAAGCATATAAAATATTATAATCTAGATAAAGCACCCATTTGGTTTGTTTGCCAATAAATCCTTTAAGGAACTATTCAAAAACCATGCACATAAAATGAACTTGTTTAGAGTAATCTTAGTTTAAGCAAGCACCATCTAGATTTTCATCCATTTTGTAATTATTAATGAGGCAACCTTGGACAGAATGTGATGAAACAACAATATTCTACAATGTGGTAGGTTGTGCAACAACATCTTAAGAATCGAAAGAGAAATGTGAGATAAGAAAAGTAAAGTATGAAAGATAAAGTTGGAGAGAGAAAATATTCTTCGTTAGTTTATAATGTAGTATACAAGAAGCCTTTATATACTTAATCAGTAAAGAAACTAACTAACTAACGCTAATACAGTTACATAATAACATAGTATCACAGAGTAATCTTCACATCCCCCCTCAAGTTGGGAACATAGTGAGACCCAACTTGGAAGATAACATCAGGTGAGAATAGTGACCAAGAGGTTAGGTCATGAGGTCAGCCAGTTGCAGTTTGGAATATATGCAGTTTAAAGAAAGCCATCTTGAATTTTCTCTTGAGTGAAGTGACAATCAATGCCCAAATGTTTTGTTCTCACAAAAACAAGGATTACCTACAATTTGTTGAGCAGCCTTATTATCACAAAATAAAGTAACTGGAACCTGAATTGGAATGGATAAATCCTTGAGCAAATAGGATAACCAAATCAGCTCACTGGTCGTAGTAGCCATACTTCAATATTCGGCTTCAATAGATGACTTAAAAATAGTATATTGCTTTTTTATCTTCCAAGAAACTAGAGCATGCCCCAAGAAGATACAGTAACCAATAAGCGATCGACAAGACATCAAACAAGAAGCCCAAACTGCATCCGAAAATGCAGTTAACTTGAGCTGTGACTACACAAGATAAAACAACCCTGCAAAAATGGAACCTTTCAAATACTTGAGCACATGAGCAACAGCCTGCATATGAGGAAGTTGAGGAGCAAATAAGAACTAACTTAAATGTTGCATTACATAAGAAATATCTGTCCTAGTCATTGCCAAATATAACAACCTGCCAACAACTATCCTATAAGTTTCTAGATGTTCTAGAGGTTCTCCCTCAGTAAGTGACAGCTTGATATGTTAAGGAAGAGGAGTAAAGTAAGGCATAGCTCCAGTCAGACTAGCTTTAGCTAAGATATCCATAATAAATTTCCTCTAATGCAAATATATTCCCTACTCATTCCTATACAACTCAATACCCAAGAAATATCGTGCAAGTCCTAAGTCCTTAACAGTGAACTTAGTATGCAAAGTTGTCTTCAAACTAGCAGTGTCAGAATCATCATTACCCATAGTCAAAATATCATCAACATATATGAGGAGAACTGTAAACTTATCTCTTGCCCTCTTAATAAACAAGGAGTAATCATTAGTGGACTAAACATAACCCAAGTGAGTAAAAAACTTAGTAACTTCCTTATTCCAGTGTCTTAAGGCTTGTTTAAGGCCAGACAAAGACTTCTTTAATCAACAAACCTGACCAAGTTTGGTAGCATAATACCCATCAAGAGGGATCATATATATATGCTCATCAATATGACCATACAAGAAAACATTCTTAATGTCAACTTGATGTAAAGGTCAATTTTGAGTAGTGGCCAATGCAATTACAACTCTAACAGTAACAAGTTTGGCCATAGGATAAAAAGTATGCTTATAATCTTTACCCTCCTTCAGATCGAAAGCCCTCATGATCACCCTAGCCTTGTACCTCTCAACGGTTCCATCTGGATTGTATTTGATCTTATAAACCCATTTGGAAGAAATAGCTTTATGTCCTGAAGGTAAAGTGGTTAGTTCCCAAGTATTATTCCTCTCTAAAGCATTAAGCTCCGACTCCATGGCCTCCACCCATAGCTCATCTAACTAGCAGTAAGAAAGTTAGTAAGTTCATGAGTTGTAAACACATTAACCTATGAGACCACATAATCATTAGGTAGGTATTGAAAATCTGTAAAAGAAAAGAGAGGATGATATGTAGAAAAAGCATGTGAAGTTGAGGATGAAGTACGCTATTGGCATGAACATATGGAACAAAATCTTGTAACTAATGTGGTTGTTTTTTGTGCTTTAAGATTTGCGCAGAATTGGTGAAGGAGAATGAAAAGAATCAGTTGTGGGAGTTAAAAAAAGTAGAATGTACAGGAGGGGAGGAGGAGAATGAATAGGAGAATTAGAGGCATTCATGGGTTAAATATTATCGATAGAATCAATGGGAGAATCAATTAAAGAAGGAGATATGGTATGAATAGGTGAAGAAATATTAACTGGAGGACTCTCAGAACAAGACAGATCAGGAAAAGATGAAGAAGGTTTAAAAGGAAACACATTCTCATAGAAAGTAACATATCTGCTTAATAAAACGCATTGTCTCTCAAGTTTGATCTTATAACCCTTTTGTGTAGGAGGATATCCTATAAGCACACACTTATGAGCTCTAGGCTCAATTTGTTACCCTTTGGACCCACCTTAGCAACATAGCAAAGACAACCTATAGTTCTAAAATGAGTATAATCAAGTTTGGAGTGAAGCAATTTTTTATGAGGACTTTTCCAGCTCAGAATGGGTGTCGGCATTTTGTTAATGAGATAGGTGGCTGATAAAAGACATTCCCCCAAAAAATGGTTAGGTAAATTGGCATGGATTTTGAGAGATCTAGCTATGTCAAACAAATGCCTATGCTTTCTCTTAACTATGCCATTATGTTATGGGGTATAGGTCATTGATTTCTAGTGAATAATTCTTGTATCTCTCATAAACTGACCACATTGTGAGTAAATAAACTCAGAGCCATTGTCAGTCCTCATATACTTGGGTGTTTTACAAAAATGGTTTTGTATATATTTCACAAAAGAAATAAAGGTACTACTAACTTGCTATTTACTTTGCAAAAGATAGGTCCAAGTAGTACGAGAAAAATCATCCACTATAATAAGGAAATATCTTGAACCATCAAGATTATGAGCTCTATACGATCCCCAAAGATCCATATGAATAAGCTCAAAAATAATGGAAGAAGAATGTGTGCTCCTTTGAAAGGAATTCGGTGAGATTTAGCCATTTTGCAAGTATCATAAAAGAATTTATTGATATCAAACTGTTTATAATCAACTACATGAGAAAGTTTAGAAGCTGAATAATGCCCCAGTCTCGCATGAAAAGTATGCAAGTCTACATTATTTTGAGTGACAAGACATGAATGCCTAACATCAATAAAAGAATTCTCCATATCAGATGAATTCTGTAAAAATTTTACAGAATGTTCTACAAAAGTATCGTGAGGATCAGCCACAAGGTAGTATAATCTGTTTATGCCTTTACGAGCAGCAACAACTTTACTAATGGTAGGGTCCTGAAAGGTCCAATGAGAGACATGAAAATGTCAACTTACCAATAGAAAGGAGATTATACCTAAACTCAGGTACATATAGTACATTATGCATAATTAAAGTGGGAGTTATAGGGATTGATCCAACGATTGTAGCATTTTTAGTTGAACCGTCTGGTAAAGTAATGAATATTGGCTGAGAAAGTAATTTGGTACAAGAGAAAAGATGAATAGATGGGGTCATATAGTACGAGGCTCCTATATCTACAATCCAGTTACCATGCATACTATCATTGTGCAAACAAGAAAAAGCTGATTGGTTAAGAACAATATCTGTATAGTTCATACTTGCACTAGATGCCTCTTGTGGGATAGTAACCTTTCCTTTAAGTATTTTCATCATTTCCTAATATATCTGAGTAATCATCTGCTGATTAACTTAATTCTGATTGTCACTGTTCAAATCCAGTGGATTATCTTGTTCGGTCTCACTACCAGGACCAGCAGTGCTGATTTGAGCAGCCATTCAACCAAGTTTCTTTCCTCTTTTCCCTTTGTACCAATGTGGATAGTCTATCTTTTCAAAGCAGCTCTTGAATAAAAGCCCTTCCTGCTTACAATGAGTATAGAATCTTCTACCATTTTTCTTATATCCTTTTGAAACTACACCAAAACCTTTAGTACCTTCACTATTAGTTGAAAATGCAACAGGATCTACAACCTGATTGGTAACTTCCTTTCGTTTTTCAATTTGTTGTATCAAATAATAAGCTCAGTTAACTGAAGGTAATGGATCCATCAATAACACCTGATTCCTTACTCCTTCATACTCATTGTTGAGCTTCAGTAAAAATTGCATAAGCTTGGACCTACTGTCCATTTCAATAAACTTTTTAGTAACTCCACAACTACAACCACATTTACACATAAAAATACCAATCAGACTATTTAACTCATCCCAACATCTCTTGAGTTTACTAAAATAAGCAGCCACAAACATGCTTCCTTGAGTTATTAGGCTCAATGTACGTTCAAGTTGATATATCAAAGGATCATTGCTTTGGCCATACCTTTCATTAATTTCTTTCCATAGTTGCTCAGCAAATTGAGCATATAGAAATGAATCTAAAAGCTCTGTAATCATCAAGTTCAAAATCCAGCAAGTGACCACATAATCACATCTAATCCATCTTTGATAATCAGGATTATCAAAATCTAGTTTAACACATGATCCATCCACGAAACCTAATTTCATCTTAGCACTTAGAGCCATCTTTACGGTTCTACTCCAACCCAAAAATTCCATGCCAGTAAATTGAATGGTAGTGAGCGACATACTAGGATGATCTCCACTCGATAGAGTCATAGGATCAATCGCACCAGGAATCACTACTCCAGATCCAATACTGTCATGGATGCGGTCAGTAGGCTTGCCATCTGTAATCAATGAACTTCCTTGAACAAAATCAGCTTAGAATAGGCAAATGAACCATGAAAATCAACTACAATCTTCAGTTAATCAATCAACAATCACTGAACAACGAGCAAGATCTAAGTAACAAGTCTTTGATATCATCTTAAGAATCGAGAGAGAAATGTGAGATAAAAAAAAAGTAAAGTAAAAAAGATAAACTTGGAGAGAGAAAATATTCTTCATTAGTTTATAATGTAGTATACAAGAAGTCTTTATATATATAATCAGTAAAGAAACTAACTAACTAACTCTAATACAGTTGCATAATAACACAGTAACATAGAGTATTCTTCACACAATAACCTAAAATACTAAACTATCTATTCTTTCAATATAATTTCACCTTTGACAGATTTATTTTCTTGCTTGCCTAGCTGTTGTTCTAGCTTCTTAATTCATGATTGGCCTTGTAAAGTACCTATTGCATTTTTTTTTCAATTAATTCAATTTACCTTAAAAACAAAAAAATCAAAACCACAATCCTAGAATTCGGTGCGGTCCAACTAGCAAGTAAGCAATTTTTTTTTGGTTTAAATATTTTAGTATTAAACAATTCTCTCTTATCTTTTTTAACTAATTACCATTTCTTCAAACTGCTGATTCTTCTATCATAGATTTGAAATGATATTTAAAATTTAAAATTTATAAATACCTAATTAGTAAGGTTACATATATGGCCAATTCACTTCGAGTTTAAAGGAGCACGTATTTTAATTATATTGTTAATCATAAACAAATAAAAGATTTGCTAGTGTAAATAACAACTAAGAGAATATTTCGGAATAAAAATTTTAATTTATTGACTATTGTTAATAAACCAGAAAATATACCCACGAAATGGGAGCTTTCTACATCTTCTATGTAAACTAAGTAATACATATATTGATCCAATCTTATATATAGTAGGTATAAATCATTTTAGAGATAATACTGATTCAGACCAAAATGCTAAGTTAATTAAACAATAAACGTATGACCTTATATATTAAACGTTAATTGTTTGCAATACTTTTATTACCTTAAAAATTGTGGGACATGTACTCCATGTTTCACACTGCATTTTTATAGCGAGCTAAATTGCTTTTTGCTTTCAAGGGGGAAAAAAAGACTGTTTAGAAAATTATATCACAAAACAATTTATAATCATCACAGATACATGACACTCTATCACCAACCAAAAAAGACGTATTTTGAACTTCACTTGACTTGCAAAGAGACACAAGTGACTCATCATCAACTTGATTACTGAGCAAGTTTTGTAAAGACGCCTCGGAAAAAAACTAACTAATATACCATCTCATCTTGCTTTATATTTGCCAACTCCATAAATTGATTAACATATCCATTGTTATCTCCTTAATAACCTTGTAAGATATACTTGATTATTCATTCTAAAAGTGGTTCTTGTCCTAATTAATTAGTAATTAATGCTTCCCAAAAATTAGACCAAAATAAATATGTACAACCAAAAGATTAACAACAACATAATCATGAATGTTACTGCTGGTATCTCTTTCGACCCTATATATAGAATGCATTGTTGGGGTGTAACAATGCAACACCCAGCAAAGATATATACATGACTAGAAAGAAGGTGAAGCTCGCTTACATTACTAATGACTCCGCCAGGAAAGCAACATTCAAGAAAAGAAAGAAGGGTCTAATGAAGAAGGTAAGCGAATTGAGCACCCTTTGTGATGTTAAAGCCTGTGCCATTATTTATAGTCCTTATGACTCCCAACCAGAGGTTTGGCCATCAACTTTTGGGGTACAAGAAGTGGTTTCTTTGTTTAACCAAATGCCTGAGATGGAACAAAGCAAGAAGATGGTGAATCAAGACAGTTTCCTAAGGCAAAGGATTGCCAAAGCCAATGAACAGCTCAAGAAGCAAAGAAAAGACAACAGGGAAAAGGAGGTGAACCAAGTGATGTTCCAAAGCTTGGGTGCAGGCAAGATCAGCTTGCAACACTTGAACTTGATGGATTTGAATGACCTTGGATGGGTTATAGACCAAAAATTGAAGGAGATTCACAAGAAACTTGATGACATTCTTAATAATAAGGATAAGAAGGGGATCAAAACTAATAATTCTCAAGCTATTACTCAGCCATCATCATCTGCATCTGCTAGTGTAGAGCATGCACAACAACAGATTGACCAAATGCCAAGTTTTGATGTGAATATGGAGAAGATGCAGAGACAGCAATGGTTCATAGACATGATGAACCCCGAAGAACACGTGGGATTTGGTGGTGATGACATGATGATGCCTTTTGGTGACAACCACCACAATGCACTTTGGTCTAATGGTTTTTTTCCCCTAAATTGGAACTTTTAATTAATATATTGTATATATAAGATAAAGAATTGTTTCACGTGCTTAAAAAATTTTGAGAACATTGTACCTAATAATTTTCTATTTCTGTGATCTCATATGTATTGTCGTTCATTATGTCACAAAATAGTCATTTTTAACATACATACATTAGAAAGCCTTTATTCTCTCTTTTTGATAAATGAAAAAATATAATCGCATCACAGGCTCTTGTAAAATAGTGGTAGAACCAAAGTAGGCTAAAGTATTTCAAAATCTTCTTTTAATGTATACTTGAACTAAACTCTAAAAAAAGCATTAAACATTAAAATACAAATGTTAAAATCTTACTTAAAAATAAAAATGAATTTATAACCTCAAAAGAAGATTGTGAGTGCTTAACTAAGTTTAGGAGTACAATTAACATAAGCTAAATATAACAAATGTAGCATCATAAAGAGATCATCGTAATAATACAATATAGGTTTTTATTGGTGGGGAAGAGCATGTTTAGCTCAAGCCAAATTATAGAATGAGAATAATCCTAAAGAGGTACCTTTCCATTAGATAGCATCATTTTCATTCAAGTCCAAATTGAATTTTCAAAGTTTAGTAACTATGGTGAAACCTAGTAGTTGTTCTTGAATGAATACCTAATTAGCCAAAACCTCACTAATTGTTGTTTTAGGCTATGACATATTACTATATATTAATCTTGATCTATAATTATAAATTTTTTAATTAGATAATTAAAGATAAATTAAAAGAGTTTTAATTTATCTGATTCTAATTATGAATTAGAAATATAATTTATAATCATTATCAATAAATTAGAAACTAAGGGGTCATACATTAAAGAGCAGTTTGTAAAGGAAAAATCAATTTTAATTAAGTTAGATTTAATTATAAAGTTTGAAAAACCTTATGGATAAAATATGAGATATTTGATTTTATTAAAATTCAATTAATTATAATTAGAGTATAACTTTAATTATAATTAATGAATTTAAATTTAATAAAAATTAAAACTTAATGCTTTTTTTATAAATAGAAATAAGCATTAGGGAGTTAGTACTCTTGCTTAGTTCCTCTTAAGAGTTGAGAAGCTGATCTATGGATACAGAGGTTGGACAAGTAAAAAACTTGTGATTGAGAAATTGAAAAGCTTTCAAAGGATTTCGACAGGAAAAATAAATCAAGTATGATTTCTTATTTTATGATTTTTTATTATTCAAGTTATTTAATTATTCGGATATGATCAGAAACCGTAACAAATTTATTTTTTTCACTACATCTGTGATTTGATCACAGTTGGTTTCCAACAATATCACCATGAAATAACCTAAAGATAGTTTAAACTTTTTGCCACTTGATCTAGTTGCTTCTTCTTTATCTTAGACTATCCAACATAATAAGGCACTAGTTACATAAAGACTATCTAACAATCAGCATCTGATAGGCATTCCTTTTCCTTTATTCACTAATTTGTCCCTTGGAATCCTAACCCAGTTGGATAGAATTAAAAACAAAGTCATATAGAGCACAACTTGATGGCGTGCTTCATGGACTAAGGGTTTACACCTTATCACCCTTCTCCATAAGTGCTCACTTTGCCTCTCTCTCCCCTATATTTAGGGAAGTTCTTCCACTTATCACTCTTTTATAATTTTCATATAATAGTTTGGATAATTTTTCAATTAGTGTGGGGGATGGTTTAATTTTTTTATTTTTTGTTTTGTTCTTTTTGTATATATATCTTTACTCTTTCTTTTATTTTGTTTTGTTTTTTTATCTTAGTGTGTCATCTTGTTTATTTTATTTTGTTGAATGGTTTGAATTATATGAATGCTAAAGAATTTTGTCGTTTAATAATGAGAGGAGCAACATGATGAATACCTAAATTTGTTGGTAGTACGCACTTAGATATACTTTGTAACTAGTTGATAAAGCATTTTGTGAAGTTAAGGTGACTTAAATAAATTATGAGTTTTTGAGTCAAATTATTGAAACATCTAAGTCAATTTATGTTTTTTTGAAGTTTGTTTTCTTTTATATGAATAATTTTCTTGAACTTATTTGGAACTGTTTCATGACCACATCATTATACGTATATATAACAATGAAAAAGGCTTTCATTGTAGCTTAAAAAACTAACCCAATTTGATATCCCAAGTCAACCCCCTTTGAGCAATAACCCCTTTCTTTTTTGTTATAATTATATTACAAGCACAAATTCTCTACTTAAATATCCTTACCTAACTATAGATGTTAATAAGGAATTTAAACCAAAGTCTCTTACAAATTCAAGAATAGGGAATAAGGAATCAAAGTAGTGTTTCTAAGGAGTATGGGATTGAATATTTTGTTATTAATATTGCCTTATGTTCTGGTCTCTATACTTTAGTTTAAGTTTTTTTAGTCATAAAAAAGAAAAATATAAAATAGTGAGAATGGCAACAAGAAAGAATTTCAATATACAATACATCTTCTTCATATAAAGTAATTGAGTGAACCAATTGTTAACTATTTCCAATTGAGTTGAATATCATGGTTTTGATTTATATTGTTGTTCCCTATATGTGTTTGGATGCCTTACTAATGTTTATGGTTTTAGCCCTTCCTACCTATTCATTCTCACCTTAAACATTAGCCTTATTATAACCTGAAATAAAGTCCTTCTGACGGTGTATAAGTAAGCATATGGTAGATTATTTTCATCAGACAAACTTGAGAAAAATATCTAACCATTCAACAAATGATTATTATTAGTGATAATCTTGAGAAGAATCATTAAAACTTTGTACATGCTTTATAATGAGGTTGTCTTTGTTTATCTTTGTGTGTATTTCCTTATGAAGTTTAATTACGATGTGTATTGCCACTTGAATATTGATTGGTTTGAATTTTAAGGTATGCATTTTCTTTATTCAAGAGAAGTCGATTGATGGAACTGTTGTGTTTTTCTTATTTCTTTTTGTTTTGTTTTATCCATGTTTAACTTGAAGACTAGTAAAAGCTAAACGTAGGGAAATTTGATAGAATTGATAAATGTAGTCATTTTGAACTATAATTCCCTTTGTTATGTGTAATTTTTTGTTCAATCTAAAGGATTTGCTTATTTGTGCATCCAGTTATTCTTTAGCAGGTTTAGATCTAAAAGAAATTAACAAAGGCACAAATTAAAATACATCTAAAGTAATAGACAAAAACTAACAATAGTATTCCAGATGACTAGGCATGACCACATTCAACAGTGGTTGGAGCTTCTGGAATTCAAATTCACAATCAAACATTTTAGGATTTTTAAATCCTATTTTGACTAAATTTGGAGAGCAATATATGGGTGATGATTTTTTATAGCTAAAGAATTACAACAAGAAGATCTAAATGGCAATAAAATTATGGGATAATTGGATAAACCAATGGTTAATAGTGAGTGGTTAGTAAGGTTTCCCTAAAGTAAAGCCCTATTCCTTAGTCTAAAAATATTTGATCACTCCCCCTAATGATCTAGGACTTATCCACCAACACCAAAAAATACTTTTCATTTAAGTTTAAAAACAATTTAAGTGAGGACGTTAATTTTGATAAGCTATAGAAAGGGGACTTGCTTATCATGTCCAGGGATGTTAAACCTTTGTCTATATAAGGAAATTATCCAAGATCAAAGAGACAATCAAAAAGCTCAAGGATGGTAAAGATTGTACTACTTCTATAGTGGTAGCTAATGCTAAAGAAAAGCTAAAAGTGGTTTAAGAGGAGATGTATAAACATCATAAGGATGAAAAGTTGTTAAATAAGGAGAAGAATGCATTAAAATCTCTTACAACAGTTGAAAGTAATCATACCTTATAGAGTAAAGAGCGATGATGAAATGGATAGTATAAGTTGATAGAAACGTTAGATATTTCCACAAATCCATACATTCAAGGAAGAACCATAATAGGATCTATTCTTTAGTTAATGAGAAAACCATAAGGAGGAAGCTCTTAAGTTCTTTACAAAATCCCTGAGCGCTCTAATGGTAAGTAGATCCACTCCAAAAGCACTTGCATCTCTTAATAGAAATCAATTTTGTCTAAAAGAGATTAGTGAAACGATTCCTCCTATGACTTCTAGAGCTATTAAGCAAGTTGTGTTTGAGTTGAGCCCTGAAAAGGCCCTAAGACCCAATGGCTTAAATGGTGTGCTTTTCTAAAAGACCAAACCTCAAATAAGAAGCATAATTATAAAAGGTATTTTGGAAGTGTTTGAAAAGGGTAGGATGTCATTAGACAAGACCTTTCTATGCCTTATTCCAAAGGTTAGGGACCACGTTACTATGATTTCCTTTTTTGCCTTTGTGTTAAACTTATTTATTTTTCTTATTAATACTAACTCTCTTAGTGAATATATTCCAATAGCCTACTATTATTTTATTTAGAATATCATAGCTAAAATTCTAACTAAGAGATTGAGAAAGGCTCTAAAGAAAAA
Organism: Erythroxylum areolatum; assembly: GCA_024520975.1. NCBI lineage: Eukaryota > Viridiplantae > Streptophyta > Magnoliopsida > Malpighiales > Erythroxylaceae > Erythroxylum > Erythroxylum areolatum. The sequence goes on along the minus strand of JANIJH010000005.1, from coordinate 36,977,284 downwards.
TGTGGATCTAACTCAATGTGTTTTTCTGGGAGGAAAACAGATAGGGGCAATATGATCCTCGACCAGGAACTCCTAAAAAGGATACCATAGCAGGAATGCACCTAGAAACTATTATATAAAATTATATTTCTACAAAGCCTATGATTCAATCAATTGGAAATTTCAGGATCAAGTACTTGATGCATTTGAATTCCCTACCAAATTTAAGCAATGGATAATTTTGTGTATTACCTCAGCGTCATTCTCATTTCTTCTCAATAGAGAACCCATATATGTTTTTAAAGGTGAAAGGGGACTTATATAAGGTGAATCCTTATATTTTATTATATTGTACACGGAGGTCTTTACAAGATTGGTGAGGTTCAACACTAATAATGACCTTTCTTTCAAATTTTGTAGTTAATGTAGGAGCTCAATATAACATGCTTAGATTTTGTTGATGAGTTATTAATTTTGTCTAGATCTTATGAAAGATCAGTACGCTCCCTTTTTGTCCTCTTCACGTACTCTCAAAGAACTATCAAGATTGGTATTAAATAAAGAGAAGAGTCCTTTAGTGTTATTAGCAAGTGTAATGTACTACTCACAAAAGCTTTCTCAAATCATTAGTAAGAGGGCCATACCTTTTAATTACTTATGGCTTCCTCTAGTTACGAGGAGACTATAATTTGTTGAATGCATTCCTTTGATTAAAAAGGCTAAAAAGATAATAAGAATTTGGTACAATAAGAAGTTGTCATATGCTGGAACGTTGCAACTAATTAAATCAATTAGTAGCTCCTTACACATTCATTAGTCTTCACACGTCTTATTAACCAAGGCAATGAGTAAAATTATTAATAAAAACATATGAAGGTTCCTATAGGATAGGGAAATAAGAAGGAAGTGTCATACTAAGGTAACCTGGAGAGAGGTTTATACACCAATGGATGAAGAAGTGCTAGGAATTGTTCCTATTAGTTGGCTAACAAAGTTTTATTAGGGAAAAGGATATAAAGGTTAATGATGGATAAAGAGGACATTTTGGGTAAAGTGGGCATATACATACATCCTAAAAGGAAATAGCTTTTGGTATATTGAATGTAATTCTACTTACTCTTAGTGTATCACGCAACTACTCAAAATGAGAGAATCTATGGAAAGGAACACCAAGTAGAAAAATAGGGAATGGAAAAATAGCACAACTACTATATGAAAATTAAAGCCAAACAAGTCCCCTGATAAAGACTCAACTATGCTTCCCTTAGATGAGCATATTCCCAAGTAATACTAAAATGGGTAAGTGGATACAGGAACATGAGTGGAGCAATGTGCTTAAGGATGTAGTGCAATTTCTACCTCCTTACAAACTTAATAAAAATAAGGAGGATGAATGCATTTGGATAAGAAAGAACACTGGAAAATTTACTACTAATTCTTATATGAACCTACTAAAGATAAAAGGAGTGTACAAAATTGTCTAAAATAGGTGTCTACTACCAAAACTATCATTCCATATATGATTAATAGTTAAAAGAAGGCTTAGTGCTTCTTATGTAAAGGAGAAGCATAATCTATGGATCATATATTCTTCAGATGTAGATTCTATAATGAGATATGAAGCTCCATCAAGAAATTGTGCCTTCAAAATATAAATGGTAACTAATTCTAAAAGGCAATCTCATGGTTTATATTAACTACTATCCTAAAAGAAGATAGATCACTCATGTTAATTGCTTATAGATCTTGTCTCTATAAACTATAATTGGAAAGGAATGTAAACGATCTAGAAGGGGGTTGAATAGATCTTTAAAGCTTTTTGTAAAATTCTACAATAAAATCAGAAGTTAAT
>JANIJH010000005.1:36918892-36931038 GCA_024520975.1 Erythroxylum areolatum | reverse complement strand
GTTTTTTGTTAACTTAAAATTTAATTGATTGTTCCACACATAGGTAACACTTACCAAAATATTAAGAGAGTAATTAGAAATGAAATGACTCAACTCCCTTAGATAATTGCTCTATTTCCCTTCTTCAATCCAATTACTAACCTTTGCTTGAGTTGGAAAGTTATTTATAAATTGGAGGTCCCATTTCCTATCCAATTGTTATATCATAGAAAATTTGAGGTTTCATCCCCTACGCTACAGCTCATATTAGACCCCACTAAGCTCCTAAGCTTAAGTAATTGAGTAATAAACCAACAATAACAAGCCTTGCTTTTTAGAGCTCAAATAATTTCCCCTTTAATATATAACTATGCATCTACCTCTTCCATAACGTTTTTTTTTCCACGAACACTCTCCAAAGTCTCTTAATCATCAAAACCTTATTATTTAAAGTTATAGGAGTGATACCAAGTCCTCCCTCATCAAGGGATCTGCATAGCTCTAATCATTTGACCTTTGCATTATATTTTCCAGCATTGATTTTTTCCTACAAGAATTTCCTTATTATTCCTTCAATATTCTTAATTAGACCTTTGGGTATAACATGTGTGCACCTAGTAGATGTGCATAGAATTGACTATAGATTTGATTAGTTGGCGGCTTCAACCAAAAGAGGGCGCCTTGTTAGTCTAACTACCCATTTTCTATTGAATTTTTCCACTAATAGCAAGCACTCTCTAAATTTCAAATTGTCATTAATGGTAGTACTAAATACATTAAAGAAGGGGCTTTTAGCCTTAACAGTCAATGCTTTAAGTCTTTCCACATGTGGTATAGTATTAGAGGCAAGAATAATATGACTTTTTTTTAAGTTGATGTCTAAACCAAAAAGCTCTTTAAATTGCCTTAGGGGTTTTATCAAGACTAGTACTGTTTTTGCTTCAATATTAGAGAATAGTAACAGGTCCTTTGTAAAATATAAACTATTTATCTTAATCTTCTTACACTTATTATGATATTTGAAGCTAGATTTCCTCAATATATTATGCTTTAAAAGTTGAATTAATGCCTCCATAGATATTCCCCTTTCACCTTTAAAAAGCTTTGAGGTAATTACTCTATTAATCAACACACTGTATAATGTAAAGGAGATGCAAGCCTTAACCCATTTCTTGAACATATAAGAAAACCAAGTGCCTCAAACAATTTGAATAGGAATTCCGAAATTAAGCAATAAAATGCTTTAAGGAAGTCAACTTTAGTATCACTATTTTGAGATAATTGCTTCCTAAAGCACCTTTTTAATATTTTTTTTGTAATGAGAATATCATAACCAATTTGCCTTCCTTTAAGAAGAGCCATTTAACACCATTATCAATCTATTTGCCAATATTTGTGCAATAATTTTGTATAAAATGCTGCTACAAGCAATTAGTCTATAGTCCCTAAAAGATGAAGGATTAGGGATCTGAGGTGTAACTTATAGGAAAGTTTTATTGATCTCTTTGAATAAACTTCCACTATTGAAGAACTCCTTAACGACTTGTTTCACTATAGAACCCACCATTGGCCATGCTTTGTAGAAGAAAAAGCCATTTAGACCATCTAGACTAGGAGCCTTTTTTCCATTCATATGGAACATAGTTTGTTAAATTTCAAAATCATTAATGTCTTTAGTGAGTAATAGACCCTCCTCTTGTCCAATCTATACATTAATAAATCCTTTTAGAAGTTAGACTAAAAAGGAACTAGGAGAATAAGAACAAATTAGGTTCTTAAGATAAGACCCTAACTTAGTTAGTAATTCTTCTTGACTAATGATCAAATCCCTATTTTGAGAGATAGTTAAACAAATATTGTTGGAGTTACTTCTAGCTAGGATAGATTTGAAGAAAAATTTAGTACATCTATCACCCTCTTTTATCTAAGATTTACTAGTCCTTTGCTTAAGAAGGGAGGCATGATCCTCCACTTTACTCAAGTAACTTTTCAGGCCAAGCTTTTTTTCTAATAGAATCTCTTTACTATCTAGATTAAAATTAGAGACTCTGTTGAATCTTTTCAAGCTTATCTTTTTCTTCCAAGGCCACTAGCTTGGTATTAGATACCTTTACATATTTCAACCTCTTCAATTCACCCTTGATGGACTCTAGTTTTTGCATACATACAAATTGTTTAGAGCCATACCACCCTGATGCTATGCCTTTTGATATCACCTCCTGAAACCTTTCATTAAAAGCAAGGAAATTATTGAATGTAAATGAAAAACTTCTACTTATCCTTTGGAACAAGTCTCCAATCTAAATAGGTGTATGATCTAGGAATCAAGACTTCATAATTCTTTCTTTACTTTTGGGAAAAGTAGTGAGCCATGTAATGTTAATCAAAGTTCTATCCAATTTTTTTCCTAAGAAAGTTTCTTCCTTCCTGTTTGTTACTCTAAGTAAATATTTAACCCTCATATCTCAAGTTTTCCAATCCTAACCCTTCCACAAATTCCTTAAAATCATTAGAGAAGTTTCTCAAGTTTAAGTGTCCCTTAGCTTCTGATTTATACAGAGTGGTGTTAAAAGTCCTCATAAACTAGCCAAGGATTATTATTTTTAACCTAATTTTGCTTCAAACCATCCCATACACAACAGAAACATGCAACTTACAATTCTTAAGTAAGAAATGAACTAAAACTAATCACAAGACCACAATTCATCTACTTTAATAACATTAGTGTTATAAGCCAACACAATTTTCCCAAAAAACAATGGCGCTAGTGATTTGAAAGAAATTTTAAATTTGCTCCCAAAATCTTTAATCTATTTATATTAACTTGTCTAATCTTGGTTTCCAAAAGTCCTAAAAATTATGGATATCCAAAATTGACAAAATCCCTTAAAGTTTGAAGTTTACTAAGAAAATTCAATCCTCGAACATTACAAACTATAAAAGTCATCTAGGGATAGTTTTACCTTTGGAGATCTTACTCCTATTGCCTCTTTTGGACTTCCTTTTTTTGACACTTTGACATTCATCTTCCTTTGGATTTAAGAAGAAGCCCCATGTCCATTACTACATGTTGAGAAGAAATATGATGCTTGTCATGCATGGCATCACTTGTATTCTCCATATTCAGCTCTTGATCATTATCATTTTCCTTATTTTTATCCCTATTCATTAGAGGGGATTGAGGACCATACTTTAACTAGTCACTTGCCTTCTCAATATTTATCTCTGATTTTTCTAAATTACATAAGTCAACATTAGGTTAGACAATATGCAAGTCTCCATTATATTGGACTATATCGTTTAGTTGCACATGTTCTTTCACTTACTCCTTATCACTATCATCTTCTTACAGCCCTATTAATTTAAAATAATCCCCCTTCTTAATATTTTGCTTGTAGGGCTCCATTGTTTGACTTACATCTTCAGTAAGAGTTTCCAATTGTAAATAACCATAATAGAATAATCATATAAGGAGTTGTTTCCCCCTAATCTTATAAAAAGAATAGAGTCGGGAAGCTTTTCATCCATTTTCACACTAATACATACTCTTGCAAAATCAATCCTCCTCCTTTTTATTATGTTCTCATCAATACACAATAGCTTTCTAATGAGGCGAGAAAGTAAGTTAAACCCTTTAGTGGTCTAATATTCTGATGGCACACTATGTATGGTCACCCAAATTGGTACGCTTTCATGTTTGATCATATCTAAATTAATTTATAGTTTTCATGGTTGTAGGAAAAAGGGGAGATGTCCAATGTTCTATATCCCTTCCTTCATCACCTTTAAAGCTTCACTGCTGTTATAGAATGAGAAGATAACCAAATTATCTTTAATAACAAACACATGCACAAGACCTTTGTTCTTCCAAAGTTTGTTCACTTAACTAAGAACCATTAAAATCAATGTAATATAATTTAACAAGACCATTAGCCCATCAACGATTTTGAGATTGCTATTATATGTACTTCATTTAATTTTTCAACGATTTTGAGATTGCTATTATATGTACTTCATTTAATTTTTTTTACAAGCAACTAGTTAATGATTGGAACTTTTTGTTTAGTGCCTTCAAAAAATTTACTGTTATAATTTTAAAATGTGACCCCATGTCCTCCTGGTTTATGATATTAGGAAGCGTGAATTCAGAAAAAACTCTAGGCAAACTTTGATGGTTCCAATTATCAAATAAGATACAAGATAGGATCTATCCATGTTTTAGATTCAAACACCCAATTTTATCTTTAATGTGGAACGAAGTCGTAACATATATATACCCAAAAGTAAGCTAGACTATAAGAAATTCGAAGATTTAGGAATAGACCACAAAAAACTTGCCACTCATGATGTGTTAAAACTAGGAAACATTGGCACAAAAGCCATTAGGCTGATGTAATAGGCATGCAAGAAGGCAGCTGGATGGATAGATCGACAAGAGAACATGCAAGGGAAATGAGCATTGAAGACAATTGGTGGAGACTAGATAAGGTCGGTGAAAGCATATTCTCATGCCCTTCACCTTTTCTAATGGTTGATCGAACAAGACAAATGTTTAGCTATGGAAAGGTTTTTTCTTTTCTTTTTTTTGTTTCCCTTAAGCTTTGACGTCTATTGTAGTAGTAGTAGGCCTACAAATTCCTACTTTGAAAAGTTTTGCTCTTGGCTCCAGCAATTTATCCCTCATTCTCTAGGTCCCTTAACAAGGACATGGTGTCCTAGTATACGGAATCTTTGATTTTTAAGAGTATGGACCCTAGGAATATGTCATGTTAGCTACCATAACTACTGGTGCCAGTGCTTGAGTGGTCCATTTCAGGAGGTTTCGCTTCATTTCTAAAGGGTATTTTCACTACCATGGAGCACAATTTGTATCCTTAATAACTAAATAAACAAAGTTATATAGAAGACTGAACCATGGGAAGGATCAAAGAGTTAGGGGTAGTCAATGTTATGTCTCAGTAAGGCAGTAAAGGCTCCTTTTTTAGGCTACATTGATGAGAGTGTTTATTCTCTGTCCTCCCAAATTTTTCACGCTACTTTAATATTAAAGAAACGAATGACTTAAAGGTGTTTTCTTATGGTTGGGATCCTCTTAGGACACCTCGTGAATAAAAAAAAAAAGAAGAAATGTTTTGATTTTGATATATCAGAAGAAACTAAAGTGTATCAACAAAGAGGAAAGCAAGCACAAGCGTGAAGCATTGCACTTTTCAAGTTGCGCTCCGTGGCCAAAGTATAAGATAAAAAGTTCCTTTTTTCTAATGTCAAGGTTATCCGTAACGTGCTCCTGAAACTTTCTTCAGTTCTTTTCCTGCTTTCTTATCAGATTTGAGAACTCATGTCCACCGATGAAATGACTTTTTGTCATCTTAAGGTTATGTTAACCTGCAAAGTACTGGAGCCCACAGTTAGACAGTTATGTAATGGAGGCGAAAGCAAAGATTGAGCAAGAGACCTGAACCATAAGCCGAACCTGAAGATTCCTGTTTGTTTGTGTAGCAGGCCCCAAGTGATTCGCTTTTATCCTGTAAACATTTTCAGGCTCTAAAATTGGCAATCTTACAACTAAACCCAAATTTGCTTCCTCAACAAAATTTTTTTGAAAAGATTGAGAGGTAACAAGGGATAGAAGCATTATCGATGCCTGTTCATGAAATTGCAGTCCCACTCGCGACAATGTCAGCCTCCCTCTCTCTTCTCTCTCGTTTTTGAACGAGTCTGTTTTCACGATTGAATAAAAATGTCGCAAATGCAACCATCTTCAGCCCACCTGGACACTTCAAACAATATTGGTTGATTTGGTTAACCAATTGCACTAACTTGTTTCCGTCTCTTGGTCATTTGATGCCAGAGAATAAGTAAAGACCAGGTTGAATTGTTCGACTGAAAGAAAAAGAAATTCAACAGTACAAAAATAACCAGAATGGAAGATATTTACTGTTCTTAAGTTCATTGTCCAGATTAAACTTTACACTTCTCTCGAATAGATCAAAAGCACGGTTAAGTAAATAATGAAACCAACAGCTAATTCATTCTATCTCCCATGACATATATACAAATGTATTCCACGAAATTTACACAACCGTATTCAGTTATGGTGTCTTAATCCACAAATGAGGACCCAGGCAACAAGATTTTAAGTCGGAGGGTACTGCTTGGGAGATTCACTTCCACTCAGGTAGATGATGTCAAGAGCTTGAATCAGGTAACCCAGATTTTTTCAAGTCACCGTCAGCCATATAATCCCCTAGGGGAACTCATGAGGAATGCCACGAAGCACCCTAGTCCAGCACCTGCAGCAACCTGCCCCAGAGGCAAAGTCGAATATTTACTCAGAATCTTCATGCAACTTGACAAATGAACACATTTTTGCATGGATTAACATAAGGACAATCATTCAGCAAGTGCCAAGGATTCTTTTGTAGCTGCTTTTCATGCAAATACATCGACCCAAAAGTGATATTAAGTTTATATGGCGCATCAGCATGTTAACCATTCTCAGCATATTGGCCAGTAAAAATGACTTTGTCAAGGAAGCCATTGTTTATTGAACAAGAAGCCGAAAGAACTATATTAAGAACACACTGCCACAGCATAGTCAATATAAAAGTAAAGGTTCTTGGATGTAAACCATTAAATCCATGGCAGCCCAGAAGATAAACTTTGGGAAAAACGAAAGAGGGAAAAGGATTGAGGTTTCTGACACTAGACCTGAAGCATAAAAGGTATATCCCAACCAAATTGTAGCAAGTGTGCCTGAATCAGATATGTGTATGTGCAAATCACTACCCAATGCAAGAAAGCAATGAATAAGGCAATAAGGAACTGACCTGGAGTGGAGTATGACCAAGTGAGTCTCTTAGAGGTCTAATATTTGAGACAGGGTGTTCAGGAGGTAGCTCACAAACTATTTGGTTTAATAACTGCAATAAGCAATTCGTATAAATTAGTAAAATTACAAGTCACAATAAGCTCAGAACAGAACAATATACATGAAAACAAAAAATGGCACGATGAGAAACGCAACATGATGTTTGATACACACTATGCTTAGAACGATTAACAGATTAAAAAAACAACGTACTAGTAGGAATCTCACTGAATTGTGGGGTCATAGACTATTAACAGACGAACAGGAATTTTGAAGAGGCATTCAAAAAGATAAGGTACATGTATACAAATGCTCATTTGTTTATACAGAAAACATGAAGAAGTCACCATTATCAATTCTATAATCTCTCAAAAATAAAGTTTTATGGTAAATAGGAAGAAAAAGTTTCAAAAGTTAAGATATCAGAGAGAAGATAACCAGTTCCGAAAACTATTGATAAGTAATCTACTTTTAGATAGTCATGGTTCATTTGCTCCATCACAATGTAGTTGCAGTAGGTCATTGACAAGTTTGTTGACTTAAACTAGAAGTTATACATGACAAACTATTTACTATTTAACTAGGAACATGATCTTACTTCAGCTTGGCGACCTGCATGAAGCCTAACACCAGAAGCATCATACATGACCTGCAAATGGTCCCAAATCAATGCGAGGAAAAGATAATTAAACAGGAAGAAACACCTTGACTATGTTGTTTTTCTTTTATTTTCAACATAGCATGGAAGTGGGAAAGACGATCACTCCAGTGCATAATTTCCCCGAAGAAAACTGCAATCTCGCGATCATAAATTCTGATCAAGTAAAAGAAAAGAATAGAGAGAGAGAGAGAGAGAGAGAGAGAGAGAGGAACAGCTTAATTCATCAACAAACCATACATGCTGATAACGAGGAAGCAAGCCAATAGAAAAACTCAAACTTCAATTTAACAAAGGATATCAGCACCAAAGGCAAGAGATACATACAACACATGCCAAAACCAGAGCAATAGCAAAAGTTGGCGCTCCAGCTCCTTCCTGAAGACCAATGGCAACAGCAAGAGCTGACACAGTTGCTGAATGTGATGAGGGCATCCCACCCGATCCAAGCATCATTCTAGAATCCCATCTCTTTTCCTTGAACCTGCACTGCAAACATGTTAAATTGGAAAAGAATAAAGAGGACCAACCAACAATCAAAAAGTCAAATGAAGAGAGATTTGTCAAAGAAAGAAAGTTCTTGGAACATCTCAGATCAGATTTTACGGCATGAACCACAATTCAGAGGCAATATCATCCGGAAACCAAATTTACGAAATCATCACTGTTCTAAATTTCCAACTTCACTCAACCCTTTGAAATAAATGGCAGAAATACATTAATGTCCATCTTGTACATAACATTCAATTCAACTATCTTCTAACGCCAGACGAGCAGAGGTCAGCAACAAACAATTTTCCTTCATTCAGCCAACTGGTAGTAAAAACTTGGTTAACTAACAAAAAAACATGGCTCTACCTAGCAGGTCAGTGATTAGCCACCATTAGCCCAACTTGTCCCATCCCTTAAATTTGAATTCTTTAGCACTTTGCAAATATAACAACCAAATGCCTGGTTATAAAGGAGATAAACTCAAAACTCCAATAAGTACACTGAAAAAATACTCTTGGAACAAAATGATGTTAAACCTTAACTAGACCCTCCAAAGCAGCAGACCGTATAAATCCAAAAGCTTTAACAGCAAAAACACTACTCATCTAGAAGCCAATGATCACACATAAGATCAACAGAAATTACAAGAGACCCATTAATATTAGATATCCAATTGCACAAATCCATCTCAAAAACATGCAAAACCTCCGAAACGATCAAACCCAGAAATGAAAAGAGAGAAACCAGGTGGTGAAGAGTTTGAGGAACTGAGCGAGAGCGAAGGCGAGGAAAGCGGAGAGAAGAGGAACGTTGGAGGGTAACATGGAGGGACGAGATGATAGTGATCGAAATGAATCAGCGGTTGTGATCACTTCGTTCATTGGAAGCGAAAAAGGTTAAGATTTATGCGTGCAGAAACAGAGAGACGGAAAAGTTGAAGCTTTAACGTTATTGGCTTGGTGTCTTAATCGATGCTGAGATGGCGTCAAGGTTAAGACAACAGCCAACAGCAGTTGTTTGCCTTACTTCCAACTTTTATTTAGTGTAGGATTGTTTTCTTGAATAAAATAAAATAATCCATTACAAATATTTTATAAAAGAATGGGAAAATATATAATTATATATATACATAACTGTTTCTTAATTTAAATGTTAATTAATATAATTTCTCTTAATTTATTATAAATAACAATTTAATAATGTGGACGTGCACGTATTAATCAAAACATGAACGTGTTCAATTCAATTAAACAAACCACTGGAACCTTGGGTTATTCCATAGCATCCCCGCTAGAGGAATTGGTGTTGCGTTATTGAGTCGATAAGAACTTGAGTTTCTCGAAGTTTAGATATATTAGGAATGAACAATTCTTTCTTTAAATTAATATTCTTAAAATAATCTGAACACGTGTATTTGACATATTTTAAATATTGTGCACATGAATCATAATTTATAACTTATTGTAAATTTTAGTCATTTTCTTATTTTTTTAAACTATTTGTAACATAGAACATATTGGAACTAATGTAAAGAGGGTTACCTAAGAAATATTCCATCCATTGGAGGCTAAGTCTATTTATTATAACTTTTAGACGTTTTAATAATTTAATTAAAATAAAATTCTAAATTCAATCAAACTTTAATTAGAATTACAATTAATTATAATCAAATAGTAATTGGGCTCAAATAGGATCTAATATTTCATATGGGTCCTTATTTACTAAATATCTCATATTTAATTATAAAATTTCTCAAACTTTATAATCAATTATAATTTGATTAAAGCATCTCTTCTCTCTTTAGCACACTCTTTATATGTGATTCATTAGATTCTCAAATATATTTGTAATGAATATAAATTATAACCTCATATCATATTTAAGATTAAATAAATTAAACTTCTTTATTTATATTTTATTTACTAATTAGACAATTTATGTTTATACATTAAGATTAACATTTATCAACACATCATAACCATCAAAATATTTAGGAATATCGAAATAGTTTTGACTAATCTTTTTGTTTACGATTTTTTTTAGATAATTCAATCATTTCATCATACATTATTATGATTAGATATAGAGTATGAAAATAATATCTATTATAATTGAGTCTAATCATATTAGTTATCTACCATTAGCAATTTCTTCAATTAGTGACATTTGAAAACTATTTTTATAGTATCATTCCATTTGGTCAAGGATTTCTCGAGTTAATAATAATTGAGAACAATATAATATTTTTCCTAATCACTGTAAGACGATGAATTCTATATTGATTTCTTAGGTACCTCCATATAGTTTATATTTTATCAAATTACTGTTGACTGAATTACCTTTGACCAAAATAAGTCATAAGTAGTACTACAATATAGTAATCTCTATATGAGATACTTTGATGATGTTAAGTCAAAAGATCATTTATATAATCATTACAATGAGAATTTTTATAAATATTCAAGTAATGTTCTAAATGGATTTCTCATATAGGGTTAGTTCAGTGAACTTATTCTCTAACAAGCACCCACATATTTGTTTAAATATCTTCATATTTTTTAGACCGACTACTTCTTTTATAAGGAAGAAATACAATATGTACTAGTCTTTTATGCTTTATTAATTTTCAGGCTCAATGAAACATTGACTAGAAATAATTTATGGATAATATATATATGCAATATAAATTTTATAATTATTGTTGGACTTCGTTTTCAGAGCCTAACTATCCGGAAGTCATAAAATGGAAGCGTACTATCCTGTGGGGTTACTTCCATGAAGTCTCCTTAGCCAACACCAGTTCATCTTCATTCTTATAACATCCCAAAAGTTTCCTATTTAATCAATATAGATCAAGATATGCTTAAAAAGCCAAAGTGTGTTCATAACCAATTCATGCTCTTCTAACCGATTCCTTCACTTTCTTTCCATCAATCTTTATCAAATCAACACCAAAGGCTACCCATTCTTATGTGAAGATAGAAAAATGTGTTAGGAACCTATTAATTCAATAGTCACTTCATTTGGAGGTTGGATGATGAAGTTATGGCCAAAAGAGTCAAACATGATTATGTCATCAATCATATTGTACCTTTCTTGGGATGATTAGTATAACTTTCACTAGAGATATCGGATTAAGGTCTTCTTAGGACAGTTTCGAAAAGGACATCTAGATCTACAAATTCCATGAGACTCTAAAGATAGATTTAGCAATCTAGAGGGTGAAAATCACAAATTTCCAAAAGTGTACAGTGTATGTCTATTAAACGGACATACACCTCCACCTAACGGACATACACGAGCTCTAGGGTGTCTTTCAAACCCATGAAGGTCCGTTTCACAGACCTAATGTCCGTTTAATGGACATGGATTGGCTTTGGGACATTTTCAAACCCGAGAAGGTCTGTTTAACGGACCTAAAGTCCATCTAACATATATAGGTGAGACAAAACTCCCTCCAAAGTATCTCTAATGATTCCTACATCCATTTTAACATCACTTTCACTCATAATCTTCCCAAATTCACTTCTTCTAATGCAATATTACTTCTTAAACATTCAATTACCAAATTGATTTCATTAAACTCCCAAATCTCAAGTCAATTGGTTCATCACATACAACTAATTCTCATCTTTCACTATAGCTGTCCTGTATGCATCATGTACAACGTTACTAACTTATAATGATCATATCTCTCAATTCTAATATAAAAAAAATTCATACTTTATATCATTGGAAATATAGAAAGATAATCTACAAGAAAAATAGAGTTTAGCGACAGAATTTGTACATATTATGTCAGTAAACTTATTTAGCGACGGAATTTATTCACGGAAAAAGATGTCGGAGATATGGTTGTTAGTAAATTTAACGACGGAAATTTTCCATTGGTAAATTTACTGACAGTAAAAATTTCCGTCGGTAAATTTACCGATGGTTATTTTGTTCAGTCAGTAAATTCTTCTGTCAGAAAATTACCAACGGATTTTATAATTCTGTCGGTAATTAGTGACAGAATTTTTTTCGTCGGTAAAATCTAATATATTTACCAACGGAATTTTTTTCCATCGGTAAATTTGCTGAAAACTATTTTTTAAAATTTACCTGCAAAGTGTTTAGTTTCTCTGGAAGCCACCATGGAGAGAA
>JANIJH010000005.1:36848364-36859709 GCA_024520975.1 Erythroxylum areolatum | reverse complement strand
GAATGGACTTAGGGGTATGTGATTATTATTATTAAATTTACAGTTTCTCATAGTAATTTAAACAATCATAATAAATTGCAGACTTATTAAATAATATTAATTTAAGGGTAACAAATACAAATAGAATTTTTAAAAAAATCTACAATTTTTGAAATTGTGGAAAAAATATACTTGATTTTGGTAAATCAAGTATATTTTTAACAATATACTTGATTTTGAACATTTTGTCATTATAAATAGGGTGTATAAAATATAATTAATTAAATTATATTTGAAATTTAATATAAAACAAAATTTTAACAAATTTTTATTTATCAAGATTTTTAACAAACCAACCACCATCAAAAGTAATGGTAATCATTCCTTCATCTTAACTAACCATCATAATTATAATGATTATATCCATTTCCATTTCTCCCTATATTCATTCCTATTCCCATTATCTTCTGTGAACCAAGCGCCCCCTGAGTCGACTGCCCAACTGTAGATTTTGTTAAATTATTAGGGTGACTTTGACACCGTCCATTTGTCTTATAGCCACCAGGCCCGCCAGCCACCACCAACTGAGTGCTTTGGAATTCGCACTTTAGTTCCACGTGGTGATGTTTATGAAAGGACAAATAGTCTAAACAAATAAAATAACTAAATATTTTCATCTTTTATTATGTAATTTTAAAATTTTTTCTCAACATAAAGTTTTTTCTTATTATTTGTTAATGAGGATTCTAATGTTTCTATAATACTAGGATGAAGGCTTCATAATTTTCAATTTTAATTACATTATTTATCTATTATACATGATTAAAATTTTTAATTTTTAATTAATAAAATATATATGTGTTTAACTTAATTTGATTTCAAATAGAGGCTAAATTATAATTCAAACAAAATTTACTATGTTATTTTATACAAAAATTAATTAGAATAAAAGTATTAAAATTATAATTTTAAGTTTGACATCTAATTCTTTGTCTCCCTAATCCCTATTTTTTGTTCAAAACAAACATTGACATTTTGCCTGCAATAAGAGAGATAGAAGATTTATCTAAACCCCTTCTCCTTTCATCTTTCTTTCTTTTATTTTTATTTAATTTTGCCTTCATTTTATTATGACACATCTTTTCTTAAAATTTCTTTGAAAGGTGAAATGTATTAGGAAAAGATTCAAAAAAAAATTACAATATTTGCTAAATTAGTAGATTGGAAGTAATGTAGTTATTAAACAACTATAAGAACAAATACAAAGATAAAAGAATGAGAGTGTATTCAAAACTAATACAAGTAATGCTCAAACTTAGCTTAGACTTGAGAGAAACTTGGTTTAAAGATGATCTAATACTTAATTGCATAAGGTGTCAAGGCAGTTTCTAGTTCTAAACTAATGTAAGGCTCATAACATTTATCATGTTCCTTACTATTAGAATTTCTCAAATCCAATTAAGTCATTAGAGTAGATAGAATGTTTCTTGAATTGGACATTCTAAAAGTTCTGGCATTCCTCGCTTTTAATAGAGAGTAAGTTGTGCATCTAAATGCCATTACAAAAACTAACCAATCTTTTTACTTTTACCCTTAAATTTTGTAAGCTTACTCAATTATTTCATTCCATTGGTTTGCATAACAATGTAAGTTATATAAAAAGAGTACATTCTATAATAACAATGAGGACTAATTGAAGTTGAAGTAAATTTAGTTCAAATATTTGTCTTCATGTTAACGAAGAAAACATATTAGGTTACTATTTGGGGCTTGGTAGAGTCTATCCATCATCTATAGTCTTTTTCTTATTTCCATCCAAAGTATAAAGGAGCATTTGGGGGGTGATTATTCTTATTCCAAACTAGTTTAGCCCATGGAACTGTCAAGTGAGGATCTATAAAAATCTCCAAGCAAGTGTGGATATTAAAGTTCTTTAACATATGGCTTATCTAATGAATTGAGTCTTATATTTCTTGGTTTGGGTTGTAGTTATGCATGCCTCTTATGAGAGTCTCCTTGAGTGAAACTTTGGCTAAACCCATTCATTATTGTTAAAGATGATTTGAACTCATACATTGCTAAGGATACTTAGTCTTAAGCTATTGAAGTTTGGAAGGTTATGAAGGGGGCCTAAATCATGCCAATTATCATACCAAAACAAGGTGAGCTTGTCATTACTGACTTTAACTTTAATGTTTGATTGTCCATGTTGATACTGACTCTAACTTTAATGTTTGATTGTCCATGATGAGTTGTATTTGGGGTTTATTTTCCAAATGATTTGTCCCCTGAGGAAATATGAGTTCATCTATTTGAATTATAGGGATTGTTTTTTCCATTAAAAGCTTCTATATGCACTTGACTAGTAAACATTATTGATTGGTCTTATTGATTTAATTCCTAATTCTCTTGACTCTTTTTTTGTGCAAATGTCTGACCATTTACCTTAACGCTTATAGATTTATATCCCTTAGCAATCTAGAGAAATTTCTTTACCAATATGTTAATAATTTCATAAGGTTTATCGGTAAATGCAGTTGTGAATTCTAGTATATATGCATGTTATTAAGTATAACTTAGATTAGTTAGAGTCTCCTAGCAACCTTTTGTCTAGTATGTATATAAGCCATTGGAAATTAATATATTTCAATCTAATTGAAGTAATTAGTATGCATAGATGCTTAAAAGGAAATTGATCTTATTTAAATCATATTAAAGAAGATAATTACTTTCTTGACATTGAGGGACTTGAAAATATAAAAAAGAAAATTTCTCTACTGTAGATAGTTAGCTCTAATTATCCCTTAAAAAGATCAAAGCACTTACTTAGGACTGAAAAAGGCTCATGTTTGGCACCACAAAGTAGTCACAGGTCTTCCACACACAAAAAATCCAATCTCACCAACTTCAATTTTTAAACCATCACAACAGGAAGAGATCAATCTCAAAGCATAATGCAAAATACACCATGAAATATGTAGAAATGACTAGAAATCAAAGTTAAGAAGTGCAAAATATGATAACAAACATCATTGAGTTTACTTATGAAAAGATGCACATTAAGAAATTAAATTTAAGAAATGTAATAGGCTTAATTTGATGAATGTGCCCTATAATTATGTTCAATTAAAAAGATCTCAATTTCTTCTAAAATAACCTAAGTGGATATTACTAAATTAGATTAGGGAATGATAAGATTTAAATGAAATTGAATATATGAATATCTAAAAAAAGTTCCTAATTAGAGTAGTAAATCATTAATTTTTAAACGATGCACATAATAGATTAATTTAGAAATTTCTCAAATTTCATTAGACAAAAAGTCAAAATCTCAAATTTTATCATATTTAAGCATAATCCAATGTAATTGAGAGCTGAGAAACCTTTATTCAACTTGAAATTTCACTCAATTTAATAAATATTAACTAAAAATAATTGAAAATTTTAAATCCTTAATTATGAATCCTAAATCATCCAAATTCTGATTCAATCTAAAGGATAATTCATAAAGTTGAATCGTAAATACACTTAAAAGTATGATAATAAGCTAAATGAAATGCTAATTAAAAGAAAGAAAGAGAACTTTTGAGAAATCAACAAATCAGCAGAGTTTGAGCTCACCCTAAATAGGGTTGAATGAACTGGTGATCAATGTTGATAAAGATTAGGTTTTTGGGTGTAAAGGAGCTCGTTGGAGTTGAGAAAATTACTTGAAGCTCATTAGAGAAGAATGAGATATACTGGAGAATGCAGTAGAACTTTATGTGAGAGAATTAATCAGCAATGTCATCTTCAGTGATGATTTTAAAAGATGAAGTAAGAAGAAGAAGAAGAGTGTTGGAAGGAGAGTTTTTAATTGTGGATTGCTAATGGGAAACTTTGTCAATGATTTTGATTTAAAGAGAAAAATAGGTAAGAGAGGATGCCATGGTGAAGAAAAGAAAAAGATAGAGTTCCTACTTTTAAATCCAATATACTAGTTAACTAGTCGAATATATTTGTTGACCAGTGTCTATTAGTCGACCAATATTATCGATTAAACTTATTAATATCCACTAGAAGATCTAATTTTTCTAAGGATTCACTCTGCTGGTAATTGGTCAACCATTGTATTCAATTAATCTTTTGACAAACTTATTGGAAAGAAAACAGTGACATTGGTCAATTACAAGAGGATATTGGTTAACCAATATGACTATGTTGTTGAACAAACAATTGATAAAAAAATAGCAAACTTAGTAAAATGTGAAGGTGATCGAAGTTGGAGGACATTGGTCAACCACATTCAGATATTGGTCGATCAACATATCTTGATAACTCTAAAATTAACCTTAAGCTCAAATTACAACATTAAACCGTATAATAAACTTAATGTTGTGTATCCATAAACTATAACTTAATATCCTTGTTTTGCATACGGCCTCTAACAAAGTGATATTTAAGTTCTATGTGTTTAGTTCTAGAGTGTCTAATGAGGTTCTTTGTGAGGCAAATGACACTAGTTTTATCACACTTAATACGTATCTTTGTAAGGTCAATGATATAGTCTTTAAGTTGTTATCTAAGATATAGAATTTATATATAACAGCTACCATTCTCTACATATTATATTTGTGTGGTTGATAAGGAAATTGTATTTTATTTTTTAGTGCATCATGAGATTGATGCATTTCCTAGGAATTAATAAGTACTAGATGTAGTCTTTCTATCCAAAAGAACACTAGCAAAATCTATATCCAAATAACCATTAAAGTTAGAAAACATATGCTTATCATGCCAAAGTCCTAACAAAATGTTACTTATAAAAATCTAAGAATGCACTTAATGGCTAAAAGGTGTAATTCCCTAGGGCTTAATTAAAATTTAGCACACAAGGATTTACTAAAGATAATCAAACCTACTTGAAGTAAGATAAAGAAAACTACCAACCATACCTCAATATAGCTTTACATCAATCATACCTCAATATAGCTTTACATCAATTATCTTATCCTTTTAATCTTTGTTTAATTTTATTGTATGTTTATTGGTTTCCCTAATGATGTGCTTTCCATTTTGAAGTATTTGAGTAGTTCTTTGGTGTACATTGATTGATTAATAAATATTTGCTTTATTTGCTTAATTCGGGCTTTCAAAACTGAGAGGTTGATCAATGTAAACTTTTTCTTGAATAAAACCATTTAAAAAAGCACCTTTAACATCCGCTTGAAACAATTTGAAATTTATGTGGAATACAAATGCAAGTAATAGTCTAATAGCTTCTAACCTAGCTACTAGTACAAAATTTTCCTTGAAGTATATACCTTCCTTGTAACATCTTGTTTCCATACTAAGGGTTAGAATACTAGATTTTTGTAATTGAGGAAATAGCAATGAGAGATTAAAAAAATACATTTCATGCTCATGCATAATGTTATCATACACACACGTGAATTTGATTATTACACATATTAAAATCAATTGTTCATGCATTCATTTGACATTTTCAGGGCACAAATGATTGTTTTAATGTGATTATAATGTGAATTATGGACTATGTGTCTTAAAAGTTGAGTTAGAGCATATAAGTATTGATTTAGAATTTTTGGTGAAATATAAGAATTTTCTTAAATTTTGGGGTATTTTTGGACTAGAAAAAATACCAAGTGGCAGAATAATTGATGAATAGTAGTGAAAATAAATGTCAAATGATAGTAAAAATTTTAATATGTGACATTAAGATTTAATGACAAATGCCATTGAAAATTGGGAGAAAATTGGGCTAAAAATTGGAGACAAATGGACTAATAGATTAAAGGACCAAGAAGAGACCTTGAGAGAGTGACATGTGGCAAGGGACAAGTGTAACTTGCCACACCACTTATTTTAAATCACAAAATTCATTGATTGAAAGACCATATTTTGGTCTTTCACTTGCTAATTTTGTTAGCTTCATTTCTCCAACTTCTTCATTTTCTTCATCTTCCTCTCTTTAATAATGACACTCTCTTCTCCAAGACTTAAAGTTGAACCTTGCCTTCTTCCATCACTAGTCACTTAACTATCTTGCTATCTTCTTCTTATTGCGAAAAGACCTAACCCATTTCACCTTAAAAGTTGGTAATCGTATGATGCTTGGAGGCTAGGGTTCTTGGAGACTCTTGAAGAAGCCATGGATAAACAAGTAAGTATAAGCATAACTCTTCTTGAGTTGATGGATGAAACATGTTTTGATGATAGTTAAGAGTTAAATGATCATAAAATGAGGATGGGTTCATGCAAAAGCATGAATGAGAAATGTGGGTAGATTCAAGTTTTGTGTTGGCTCTCAGAATTTTTTTTCTCTCTAGTTAAGCATGATTTAAAAAGGATTTTAAGATGTTGATGGAATAATTTTTGGAGTTAATTTGATATGACAAGGTTAGTAGGATTTTATGACCTAGGTAAACTGATGGAATTGAAGTATTAAAGTAGTAAGATGTTATAAGGGCAAATTAGGCATGACACTTAACCGTATAAGACATAAGGCATTAGGAAAGGGGCAAAATGGACATTGCACACTTATTAAGGGTATAAAAAGAAGAAGTTGTCGTCTTGCATTGGGAGAAAAAGAAAACGTGAGTGAGTGAAGAGAGGAGAGAAAAATGTAGAGAAGAAAGAAGAAGAGAAGATCGTGGAGGAAGAGAAGAAGAAGAAGAATAGAAATCAACTTGTTTTAGGTAAGTTCTATCATCTTTTCTTCTTATTTGGATAGAAAAACAAAGGGATTAGAGAGAGAAATGGGTTTGTGTTGGAAGAATGAAGAGAAACCCTAGATGGATGTTTACGGATTTCTAAACTAGGTTAAGTTTTCTAATCTAGACAAACTTTGGGTATGGTTAAATGAAGCATTTATGATGATTGTTAGGGGTTAAATGAAATAAAATGGTGTTTTGTGTTTGGTGAATAGATGATGTAAATGTCTTATTTTTGTATTTGTTAATGATGTTGAGATGAAATGGAGTAGAGAATGATGTGAAAATGAAGTAGAAAGGATTTTTTTTTTGTATAAGATGGGTTATATGTGAAAGGTGGTGAGTTAAAAACTAGAAAAAGTAGCAAAAAAATGTTCCCAGAGTTTGTTTCTGTAAAAGTTTGCTGCGACCAACTTTTTGGCTTGCCGCAGTGAACTTTCCAACACAGAACATACTTCGGTATTTTAAGAATAACTTTTTATATAGTTGTCCAAATGAGGTGATTTTTAATTTGGTGTAAACTAGAGACATAGGACTACAAATGGTATGATGAAATGGAGTTCTAATTCAGTCTCTAAAGATTTAAATTTTTGGATAGAATTTGATCATAGAATGCTATTTTAGTATAAGAATAGCCCAAAAATGATTGGGGCATAACTTTTAGAGTACTAAACCAAATTGAATGATTTTAGTTTCATTACAATGAGTAATAGTTTTATAGAAGGAATTGTTATCAAATTTTGTCATTTACTTGACAAGAATGATCACAGAAAATTGTCCCGAAGGTTGGGACTTTTAAAAGAGTTTGAGTAATTAGAATTTATCTTAGTGAATATGATATATATAGGTCCCCAAATTGTATTCCTATTGAATGGGAATATTTTTCATTGATAAAGGGACTCAAGGACGGCAAGAGGAGCAAGAGGAGAGGCATCTTTGAGCAAGTTATAAGTAAAGAAATTAAGGTGGGTTTCATGTTTATAATAGAATTGATGAGCCATCAATGTTTCCTTTTAAAACAAGAGAATAAAATGATTTCAAATTGCTTCATAATTGTTGCATTATTACTTCGAATGAATTGAAAAATTGCTATATGTTTGATATATGAATTTGGTTAATGAAATGTGAGATATTTCATGTTCATGAACAATTATGTTTTTGAAATATGCCTTTGTGGCAAAATGTCAAGAAAAATCTTGTTTTCGAAATGTGCCATTTGGGCAATCTTCTTTCATGTCATGAAATACATGTTAAGTGGGTTTATAGTGGTCCCCTAAGTTAAGTCAAGTGCACTTCGACTAAAGGTTTCTCCCGCCTACCCGCTAGTGGCATGGAGCTCCTTCATGGACTCCCATAAGTTCACAGCTATGCAAAAGCATTATGTGGGATTGCGTTAGTACGTTCTGTCCATGGCTATATAGGACCCTTATGAAAAATATGTAGTACGTTCTGTTTTGGATCTACCCAAACCATTATGATGTGCTTATGTACTTATGATATGATTGACAAGATGGATGTATACACGATTTGTACTATTATGAATTGTTTGACAAATTGAGAATTTCATGAAATAAGTGATTTATGATTTTTAAATGGTGAATTACTATATTTATGAAAAGCTTCAATGAAAATGAGTTTTATAAAAGGGTTTTTGCTTGTTTCTCGATTATAAACTTGTTACCCATGAGCTTTTAAGCTCACCCCCTTCTGTCCCATCTTTAGGTGAAGAAAATGAGATCGAGTGATCAAGAGTCGAGGCATCGCTTCGAGTCCTGCATGTTTTGTATTTTAAGCTAGATTTTGTAATCATGAGGATTTAGTCACATTTCAAGGATTATTGGTTCAAGTATCTTCTATATTTCAGAATAATGAGACATTGTTGTAGTATGGTTTGAAATGTCACTTCAGTTTTGTAAAGAACTTTTACATTTTGATGTAAATGAATTATGAATCATGTATAGATGATGTTGAATGGAAGTATGAATTTGTGTATGAACAAGATTGAGCTGAATTTAGGTATACTTGAGAAAGTTCTCAATTTGAGATGATGAATTTTGAACATGAATTGTTGTTACACATAGGTGAGATGTTATGGAAAAAGAAAGATAGGAAATTATGAAGGATGAGAATTAGTTGTAAGAAATGAACTAAATGAATAAAGAATTGAGAGTATGATGAAATAATATTGGTAGTTAAATTGTTATGAAATGATACTGCGTTAGAGAAAGTGAATTTGAGATAACTTAGACTGAAATTGAGGTCAGGAAAGATGGAAGGTATTTTGGTGTGGTAAATTGAGCATCTTCGCCGTGGTGAATTCAGGAGTTTGTCGCAGCGAACTTCTCCCGAAGGATCATGGGAAATTACTTCAGTATTTTCACCGCGGCGAAGAATTTTCTCCCAATGGTTGGTCGCGGCAAATTCCTCCACTGCAGACACTGTAAATTTCTTTTATATTTTTTTGAACCTGTCCACCAGGACTCAAGGATTCAATAATTATGGTAATAAAACATGAAGATGAATTGATGAGGATTAAGGAGATTTCATTGGATTACATTCACGTTTCAGGACTCCGAAGTTGGGCTTCAAAAATGGGGTCCAACAGTTGTGGTATCAGAGTGCGAGAATTAGGATCTTACATAGGCATATGTGTATGAGTTACATGCATGAACAATTGTTAAGAGTTTAAGCTGATGGAAACAATGAGAAGAATAATGATTTGTCAGACACTGAGAAAATGAAAGTTGTGAATAAATAGAAATGGGAAATAGTATATGGTTAGATATGATAAATAATGATTCAATACAATTGTGTTGGTGGAGGATGTATTATTGAAAATGACACCGATATTGTATTGTAGTGATATATTTTCAAAAGTGATATAGATAGGAATGTATTGTCATGGATTGTTTGAGGAATGTAGGGATATAAGTATGAACAATGAGATTAGAGTGTGCAAGCAAAATACAATGAAAACATAACCTTGTTATGATCTTAAGAAGAGGAAATTGGAACCGAAGTGGTTGTTCGATTAACGTGACAAGAGTTATGATCCCGTAAGAAGATATTAGTGGAATTGAGATCAAAATTTCATAATGATTATGCATCGATAATTTTGAATTGATTGAGGATATACATGTGGAAGATGAAATGAATGATAATAGGAAAATGAGACAGAAATGAGGAAATAGAGAAAGGGAAATGAAATAGACATAAATGACTTTACATGAGATGAATGAAATGATATGTAGTATGGGGAAAGTTAAAAGTGCGTATAAGATGGGATTTTATGCATGAATGAGATTAAGAAGAGGATAAAGAATCAAATGAGAAGAGTAGAGGCACTCAATATGGTAGTCGACTTGTTATGAAATGATATAACATAAAAAAAGGTGAATTCTGGAAAACTGGAATAAAATTGATGTTAGTGTGTTTGATAAAGAGAGAAATGTTGTCTAAGATCAATTGAGATCAAAGTATCATTTGTGTAGGATATAAAAGAAATAAATCTATGGACAGAATGGTATGACTTTGACGACACGCACCTAAGCATATGCGACAGTAATTATGTTTATTACTTCATTGAGTTTTGGTGAATAAAACATTATGAACTTGTAAAAACGATAGAAATTTCGTCTTCTTGAGGTACTAAGAATGGCTGATAATGCGATGATGATAACGATTGATTGATAAAGATTGCATGAATAGTATAAATGATAGTAATAAGAAATCTTCTTTCGAAGAAGAATTTCATTGACTTAGGTTAAACAGAGTAAATAGTTTATATTAAGAGTGATCGAAGAAAGGACAAATTAGAAATAAATATGTGATGAATCAAAAGTGAATAGTAGGGTCATATCCCTAGTGGAGACCTAATATACTGTTGAGAATGTATGTATTTTGCTTGATGTAGAGTATCCAACTATGTGAGTGGATTTTTGAATTTGAGGAGACATTAACTGCTAATATAAGGAGAATATAGGTCCATGTTATATTCTGTGTAAATATGTTCAGGAGAGACAATTTGACTTGATGAATATGTTACAAACACGGGAAGTTAAGATTGAAAATAAATTGAAATATGTGGAGAAATTAGTATGAATGAGTAGACAAATAAGTCAATGTGAAATAAGAGGAAATCAAATGAATTGAGAAAATCATTCGAGAAAGGAAGTCAATTGAGAAATTGAGAATAATAAGAGATAATATTACCTCATTGAGGAATCAGTTACTTAAGGAATTACGAGAACTAATCAGGGGCACATGGAGTTTGATAATAATTGTTTGAGTTAACTATTGCCTTGATAGTACTATGGTATTAAAGATTAAAGCGATCTAAGCAAAATCTGACGATAAATTAAATGTGTTCGAAAAGTTGAGTAGAATAGTTTGAATACTTGAGCAAAAATGTGTAAATGGTACGAGTAATGAAAGTAAAGAGAATTTTGAGGAATTATAACACGATATTAATTATGTCGTTTGGATTTGGAGATTTTAAAATATACAATGATGTTGTATAATGTGTGAATTGGAACTTGCTACAAGAGTGATCGTTTTGAAAGTTTGGAGACATTATAAGTACAGAAACATTTTGAAATATGCAGATCATGTAATTTTGAGGTAAATATTGAGTTGAAAGAATTGAATACGAGA
>JANIJH010000005.1:36832531-36848264 GCA_024520975.1 Erythroxylum areolatum | reverse complement strand
TTGGGTCTTCTATGCTTGTATGTTTCCGAATGTTGGGCCTCGGAGACGGGGTCCAACAATAACAATGATTAATCAATTAATTTAGTATAGCTCATGACTTTGATTGATTATAAACTTTCATGCCAATTGTTTTAATATATCCTGCTTTCTAAACTGTGAACAATTTTGTTCTTGGTTGTAGGAACTCATTTGTTGGCAGTATTTATATTTTGAAAGAGATTGAAGAGAAGCTTTAGAAGGTATTCAAATGACATTCATTTCCTTATATGTTTGACAATGCCAACAATGATTTTTCACACATTTTATTGACAATAGGATTAGTTTCTATATTTTTCATTCTAGGTTTTTCATCATCATCTTCCTTCACGTACTTTAGGAAGATCCTTCTGCGTGTCAGTTAAGGTAAGTGATTTTATTTTTTACTACGTTTTTGTAAACTTGGTTTAATTTGGGTATTTGTCTTTGGTTTGAACTTCTTGCATTTTTAATTTAAATGGCCTACATGATGTGAAACTTGTTTGTGGTATGAACTTTGGTTTATCAATGAATTAATATAGGATGAGTTTGACTTATATTATAGTTCCAATTACCTTAGTATGACATCTAAGTTATTTCATTGATGCTCTTTGAAACGATTAGCTTTTATTTACTTTTCATGTGTAAATTTTTACATGCATCGTTTTAAAATTGTATATGTTAAAGCAATTTATTAAAGTAAGTATTCATATTTTATGAATACTTATTATATTTGGCACTAGTACATATTTAATATAGGACTTTTAACATTAATTATCTTCTAACATATATGATTACAAATATATATGTTTGATCTTAAGTTTACAAGTATTTTAGATCTCAACCCATAAACCTTAATCTATAACTCGTGACGGAGCTCTTGTGAGGCTTATCGATAAAAAATACGAGGAGTTTAGGAGTCATAACGAGAACTTGTTGTCTTAATTCACAAGTCTTATCTCAGATGTTTTGTAATATTTGGTGAACATGAATGATACTAACTATGGAGTCACTATGTTAAATTAATAGTTTTGCAGAAATGAGTTATGTTGATAGATCTTGGATGTATAGACGATTAACACCTGATGGTTACATTAATCCTGAATTTGTTGTCGAAGTTGAAGCTTTTATTCATTATGCATATTCTCAACCTGCATATATGGATGGGTTAAAAATCAAATGTCCATGTAAAAAGTGCAAACAAAAATGTTTCCTTACTATGGATGAAGTTAATGGGCGTTCAGTGAGAAAAAGGTTTGTCTGCAATTATTTTGAGTAGACACGACATAGAGAACCATTGATTTGTAGCACCTCAAGGGGTAATTAAGCATAATTGTCTGTCAGCTTAAATGAGTTTGAAGGAGGGTTTAGATTTAAAATAAATTATGTCGATGGAATTGAAAATCTGTACATGCAAATAGTTTATGATGTAGCCGGTAATTCCTTTGAGGAAAATATGGAAAATCTTGAAGAAGAACCTAACCTACATGTAAAACAATTTTTTGACTTACTATACTCAGCTGACTAAGAATTATGGCCAAATTATGAGACAATGACCTAATTGTTTTCAATTACTCAAATATTGAACATGAAGTTTAAAGGGCATATTTCGGACTATAGTTTTGATAAAATTCTTGAGTGGTATATTGAATCATTGCCTCCTGATCATACAATGGTTGATAGTTTTTACAATATAAAGAAACTTATTAGGGATCTTTGTTTGCCTGTTGAGAAGATTGATTGTTGCAAAATGGGATGCATGTTGTATTGGGGAGATGATGTGGAATTACAAGAGTGAAAATTTTATGATCAACTAAGGTTCAATCCTAGAAAGTGCTCAATGAAATAGAAATTAGTACCTTGGAAGCGAATGTATTATTTCCCACTAACTCCGAAACTTCGAAGACTATATACTTTTGATGTTATTGCATCTCACATGAGATAGTATAATGAACACTAATAGAAAGATGGAATTATGAGTCATCCTTTAGATGTACTGCATGGAAACATTTCAATGACACCCATCTTGAGTTTGCAGTTGAAAGTCGAAATGTTAGGTTAGGATTGTCGACGGATGGATTCCAACCTTTGGGTCAATCCGACCAGCAATATTCATCATGGCCAATCATAATTACTCCTTATAATTTGCCTCCATGGAAGTGTATAAAGGACACATATATGTTCTTAATAGTGATTGTGCCAAGGCCTTAAAATTTGAAGCGTAAAATTGATGTTTTCTTACAAACATTGATATCTGAATTGCGGCATCTATAGGAATATGGTGTTCAGACATATTATGTGTCTCTGAAATAGAGTTTTGTGTTGAGAGTGGCATTGATGTGGACCATTAGTAATTTTCTAGCATATGCCATGTTGTCTGGATGAAGCACAGTAGGAAAACTGGCTTGTCCTTATTGTGGTAAGGAATCTGATGCTTTTTATCTTTCAAACAGGGGCAAAATGTGTTGGTTTGACAATCACAGGAAATTTCTTCCTCCAAATCATCCATTTAGACACAATAAACAAAAGATCATTAAGAATAGGATGGTAAAAACACCTCCTCCCCCTCACAAAGTTGGTGAAGAGATTTTACAGGAAGTTGATGAATTAGGCCTGCTGAAAGTTACCAAATTTGAAGCTGAGAAAGTAAATGCAAGCATTAGTAAAAACTTTGGCTGTAGAAAACGAAGCATCTTTTGGGATTTGCCATATTAGAAAACTAATTTGATACATTATAATCTAGATGTGATGCATAATGAATTTTTTTTTGACAATTTGTTCAATACCATAATGAACATTGAAGGGAGGACAAAAGACAATGCAAAATTACAAGTTGATTTGTAACTTTTTTATAGAATGAATGAATTACATAGGATCTTCGCACCAATAAACATCCAAAAGCATGCTACACTTTGGACAAAAAATAAAAGAAAATATTGTGTGAATGGTTGAAAAGTCTAAAGTTTCCCGATGTTTATGTTTTAAACTTGGCAAGGTGTGTGGACATGAGGAAGTACAAGTTATTTGGGTTGAAAAGTCATGATTGTCATGTGTTTATGCAAAGGCTAATTCCACTTGCATTTTGGGAGTTGCTATCGAATAAGGTTTTGGAAGTGATAACAGAAATAAGTTTGTTTTTCAAAAGTTTAACATCATCTGAAATCAATTTTACTGAAATGGAAATACTGAAAAGGAAAATTCCAGTAATTTGTGCAAGTTAAAATGAATTTTTCCTCCAAGCTTCTTTGATTGCATGAAGCATCTACCTGTGCATTTAGTACACGAGACAAAAATAGCCAGTCTAGTTCAATATCGATGGATGTTTCCGTTTGAGAGGTAATTTAAATTCAAATTATTGTCATCGAAGTAATGACATGTTTTAACTAGTAACTTGTAATTACCATATTCTCTAATATAGGTATTTGCATCATTTGAAGAAAAATGTCAAAAACAAGGCTAGAGTTGAAGGTTTGATATGTAATGCTTATTTAGTGGAGGAAGCTAGTTTTTTGTTCATATTATTTTGAGCCGCAAGTTCACACAAGAGAAACAAAAATTCCTTGTAATGACAATGGGGGAGGAACCAGTGATGCTAATGATAACTTATCCATTTTCACTTATCCTAGGAGAACATATGGATGGGCATTATACTCATTATAAACAAATATTCTTATAATTGAATTATAAGATTTAAATGTTGAAATGACATTATACTCATTGATATGATAATTTCTTTTTATGAAGGCCTTAGAAAATCCAATACAAAACAAGTTCATTTGTGATCTTACTAAGGGACCTCTATGAACTGTGAAATCATATCTGGTGTATTTCGTTAATGGATACAAATATCATATAGAATATCATCATCATAGTATGGCAACAATAAATAGTGAAGTTTCCATACATGGAGATTTGTTGGATTATTATGGTAAAATTATTGAGATACTTGAAGTTGAGTACCCTGCATTTCCAATAAAGCGAACTGTGATATTTAAGTGTGATTGGTTTGACCCAACTACAAATGTTGAAACAACGTGCATAGCCGATACAATCTAATTGAAATCATCAACTGAAGAAGACTGAGACAATTTGAACCTTTTTTGTTAGCTATGCAAGCGAAATAAGAGTGATATGTCCCTTTTCCCAACTTATGATGAGATAAGTCAGATTAGTTGGTAGTTTGCAAAGTTAAACCTAGAGGTGTTTTTGAATCACATTGAAAAGGAGAATAGAGAATTGAAAGTGAAGCATTTCAGGAAGATGTTGATTTTGTAAATGCATCTGTCACATACGATGATAATGAACCTTAGAACGATCCATCTAACGAATATGTTGAAGTTTCATCTGGAGAGGATGACGAGAGTCAGAGATCTAAAGAGGAGTCAAATTTTGAATCTTCTTCGCAAAAAATGAAGATGATTGTAATTTACAATTAAGATAAGATAGTGATTAATTTGTATTTGTAATTGAATATTTTACAAACACAAAGAAGATTATTTCCTTTTCAGTATATTGTATCAAATATTAAATTCAAATTCTTAATCAAGGAATGTCGACATGGCGTCTATTTCTAAATGGTAGTAATTCATTCCGTTGGGAGGAATGTGGCAAAATTGTCCTTGCCGAAGGAATAACAATTGCAACAAAAATCTCCACTTCAAACACTAATGACCATTTGCCTTCCATGGCTGATCTTCTGCTTCAAGGTGTTTAGTATCATCTGAACAACGTTACTTTCCTTATTATGTACATCTCATTTCCTTTTATGAAGCTATTATATATATTGACATTTGATGGTATATACTATATGTTGTTTTAAGCTTGCTTGAATCTCAAAGATGATAAGTATGTCGATGGAGGCGGAAGCAAATGGATTAGGGAAATTGGTTGCTTTGGAAAAGTCGTCAATTTGTTCGTTCCAGTATTTGTTCGTTTAACGATTCTCTAATTTGGAAATATCTAAGTTCTATACTAATTATGTTGTGGGTAAACCGTTTCATACTGGCAGTTCATCTAGACAGTTTGTCTTCCAACCTAAAGCTGTTGCAAGAAGGTGCTGAAAACCGTACACTTGAGGGAAGAACTTTCATTGCTTCCATTAGTGCGTTCGAACATGCTAAGATCATTCTCAAGAATCTAGACATCGGGAACTCCTTTACCTTTATTGACTCTCATGTCAGTTGGAATCCAAGAAATTAATTATATCATTGTGATTTATCGATGCAATACACTAGACTAAGCTTTAAACTAATTATATTATTGTTATATGACTATAACAATTATTATCATAATTGAATCCAATGTTTGTACTTGAATATGATATTCAAAAAATCGCCTTATTTCCTTTTGCATATAATGTAAAATATTGAATTCAAATTCAAATTCTTATATTTCTAGAAAAATAAACAATGAATTTCAGGTAGAAATATGGGACCAAAGAGACAACATGATGTAATGCGGCCTAGGTTCAGACGTATATTCGGAGGTACTTACTGTGAAGGTGGACCATTACAGTCTCCAACTGCAACTAAATCACCACCTCCCCCTCTAGGGCATACAATTGCAGATGACCCATCACCTATTGCTCCTCACACTACATCATCCACCACTTCCACACCATCCACTACCCCTATAGTGAATGAAGGAGACGGCCACCAGCTTGGAGCTGAGGGACATAATGGAGGAAAGTACATAACAATTGTCAATAATTTGTAAGTAAAGTCGCATGAAACACTATACATGTTTATAATTAATTTATGACTTTAAACTTTTGCAAATGATATAAAATTATTTGTTCATATATTAGTTCGATTCCGTCTAGTCCGTGTTCCAAAAATATAACATCTAAATTTAAGGATAGGATTAATCCCGAGGGTTATGTATGGAAGAATATCTCTCAGGCTATAAAGATATTTTACTTTCAAGAGTTTAAGGTACAATAAAATTCTTTTTTATTTTTTAATTGATTTGTATACATTGATTAGATACATATTATTACATTATAAGTTATCAATTTTTTTTCTTTTTATTTCAAAAAGAATTTTTTGGGATTCTAGTTTCGACGGGGTCATATATAAACAATGGGAGAGGTGAGTTCGTACACGTTATCGCAACTTTATTGGTGCGATACACAAGGATGGTGTATGATCGCTTTATATATCTGAGTAAATATGGACTTGTTGGTAGGAGTATTGGACATCACTTGAGGCCCTGTCCATATCAGGGCGTAACTCAAGCAACAGACATGGAGGCCCAGGGGGAGACATTCTTCTCGTACATACGGGAGGATCAATTACCCACTACGAGCATGCAGAAAGATTTCTAAGTATCTAAACTTTATACTTATGTTCTAATTACTTTACATTGCTATATTTCAATTTAAATTGATGTGTGAATGTTGGAATGAAAATATGTGTATTAGGGATAATGATGATCGTAAAAATGTTGGAATGAAAATATGTGTATTAGGGATAATGATGATCGTAAAAATTTCTTTGTTCAACAGGGGTAAATATCATAAAAATAAAGGAAACTCTACCAAAATTTTTATAAATTCTAGTTAACTTATAACATTTTATTACTATGCAGGAAAAGTCTATAGACATAGGCCTACACCCCATCAACTATTTTTGCACACTCACACTAAAAAGAATGACAGTGTGACGTTCTTCAACAACTGATATAGAGAACTGAATGTATGAGAATTTCATTCTTTAATATTTATTCTTAATAATTATCACTTACTAATATAAACATTGCCTCCTAATAGGACCAATTACAAGAAAGCATTCAGCCATAGTCTCAACACGAACAAGCTGTTGATGAGAGCTAGATATATCTTAAAGTAGTAGGGTAGGGACCATTGTCGAAGGATCTTTGGGCTAGGTTCATTTGCAAACACATGTTACTCGCAATCCTTTACGTCCAATATAGAAGCATCTAGTAGATGGCCCACAATGAAACAATACAATCAGCTTTAGAGCACAGTGCAGACATTGACAAGTCAGTTGCAACAAACGATGGAGTACATAACTAAGCTCCAAAATGACATGGAGCAGTTGAAAGGGAGGCTTAGCACCTTAGACCATTCGCGGTCACCAGGACAATAGGATTGTTGTAGTTATTTGGTTTGAATTACCAAAGACTTATTATGTACAATTTAATGTTTTTATTATCAATGAAGAAAATTTTAATGTCATATGATCAATCAACTTTCTATTTAAAAAATTTAAATATGTAAACAAATCAAAAAATGATGCACAGATAATTCATAACTGTTGAAATAATACATTAATCATAAGATTATGAAATAAAATTTAAAGTCGTGATTGTTTTAAAAAAAATTTAATTTCTTTATCGACGGAATTTTATTATCTTTCGGTGCAATATTTACCAACGATTTATCATAAACCGTCAGCAAATTGCAAGATATTTATCGAAGGACATTTAGTACCGTCAGTAAATATACAAACGGATTATTCCTTCTATCAGTAAATTTACTGACAGTTAACAACTTTTACCATTAGTAAAAATACCGATGGATAGAATCATCCGTCTGTATATTTGCTGACGGTATTGAATGTCCATTGGTAAATTTACAGATGGCCTCTTTAACGACACCTTTATCCATCGGTTGATTCTATCGCTAAATTATTTTACTAACAGAATATGAACATTTTCTATCAGTAATTTCTGTCGCTAAGCAACCTTTTTCTTATAGTGTTTCCCCTTGAAATGGAAATGTCAACCCCCTTTTAGACATTGAGACTACTGCATTTATTGAAAGATGAAAATTCCCTTTAGCCTCAGCTAAGCCTCAAAGAGTTCAAGCAGTCAAAGGCCAACCTACCCCACTTACTTAGGCTCGAACATGGTCAAGTGTAGTTAAAGATGATACTACCAACTTAAAGATAGCCTACTTCCCATCTAATAACAGCTTTAACATTGTATTCCCTACTTTAGAGGTGTTGAAGTATGGCGCGAGCAGATAGAGGAACTCTCTAATGGGATACTTGGTGAATAGAAGACCACCTTTCCTCACTGTGAAAAGCTGGGCAGAGAAAAAATGGGAAAACCATAGGCTTACAAAGGTCTTGATAAATCTAGAAGACTTATTCATATTCAACTTTCATCTGTGATGGCTGCTAACAAAATTTTGCAACTAAGACCTTAACATTGCTTTGGGAAACCACTAATCTTGAAAATTTGGAAACTTGGAATGGAATTTGGCAGAAGCAAGATCAAACAAGTTCCTATTTGGGCAAATCTCACAACATCCTATTATAATACTAAAGAACAATGGGGCTTAGTTATTTGCAAAGCTCCATTGACAAACTTTTGTGCCTGGAAAAGAACACAACATAAATAGGAAGGATTGGATATGCAAGGGTGTGTGTGGAAGTGGAAAATGCCAATGCACTCCCTGAGGAATTGAAGCTACAAATATTACATGAATGGGGAAATAATACTAAATCAATAGTGGCAGTATCTTATTAGTGGAAGCATAAAGCAAATATTAAAATTAAATGGAGACCAATAGAGAAAACTTCCAATGTTGGACCTCGATTCTAGAGCCCAACATTTGGAGTCATAAAGTGCTAGCATATTATCCCGTAGGGTTATTTCAAGGGACCCTCATTAGTCATCATCCCACATGAGTGGCGCCCACACCGGTCAAAAATCCAAACAAACTCTTTTCTCCTAATTCAGAACAGATTTTGGGAAACCTCAAACTGGAATCGTTGGCCCCCAATTTTTTTTATTTATTAAACTTGATTTAAATGAATTATGAGATGTTTATAGATTAATTTTTGGAGTTAATCTATTATGACAAGGTTAGTAGGATTTTATGACATGGGTAAATTGATAGAATTAAAGTATTAATGTTGTAAGATTGCATAAGGGCATTTTTGGCAAGACACCTAAGGTTAAAAGGATATAAGGCTTAAATGAAGGGCAAAGTGGACCTTTCACATCCACTAAGAGTATAAATTAGAAGAAGAAGAATTATAAAATGAGGAGAGAAAGTAGAGAGTCTCGTGGGTGAGAAGAAGAGAAGTAGAGAAAAGAAGAGAAAAGCTAGGGTTTGGAGATCTTGAAGAGTTTGAAGAAATTGAAGCTTAAACAAGTAAGTTATGCTTTAAATTTCATGGGTTTGGTTAAATGAAACTCAAAGGAAGTTGAAGACGGGTAGAAAGTTGTTGATGAATGATATAGCCAAGTGTTCTCTTTTAGGGTTAATGATCAAATGTAGTTTATGAATTTGTTTTGAGTGATATTGAATTGAAATGAAGTAGAAGAGATGGTTTGGGGTTATGATGGGTGATATATGAAAGAGGGGAGGTTAAAAGGTTGAAAATGTAGCAAAACACGGTCTTGAAATGTGTTTTTGGACAAGTTCACCACGGTGAACTCCTGGCGTCGCCGCAGCGAACTCTAATTTTCCTACACATAACATATTCTGGTATTTTAGGTATAACTTTTTCTTTAGTTATCCAAATAGAGTGATTTTTAATTTGGAGTAAACTATAGACATAGGGATACAAGTTGTATGAAGAAGTCAAGTTTCAATTCAGTCTCTAGTAATTTTAAATTTTTGATGGAAGTTGAATATAGAATGCTATTTTGGACTAAGAACAGTCCGAAATTGTTTGAGGTATAACTTTTAGATTACTGAACCAAATTGAATGATTTTAGAGTCATTAGAAACTTGAGACAATGGGGAAAATTGTTTTGGAAGAAATCATTATCAAATTTCTTCATTTACCTAATCGTAAATTGAAATTCCTATTGAATGAAATTTTTGGCTAAAGGAAATCAAGGAAGGTAAGAGAAGCAAAGGGTGAGGCACCTTTGAGCAAGTATTTAAGCAAAGAAATCAAGGTGGGTTTCATGTTTAAAATAGAATTAATGAGCCATAAATTTTTCCTTTTAAAGCAAGAGAATAAAATGATTTCACATTGCTTCATAATTGTTGCATTATTGCTTTGAATGATTTAAGAAATTGTTGTATGTTTGATATGTGAATTTGGTTGATGAAATGTGAGATATTTCATGTTCATGAATACATCATGTTTTTGAAATGTACCATTTGGGCAACTTGTTTTCAAATCATGAAATACATGTTATATGGGTTTGTGGTGGTCCTTTAAGTTAAGTCAAGTGCACTTTGACAAAAGGCTTCTCCTGCCTGCCCGCTAGTGACATGGAGCTCCTTCATGGACTCCCATAAGTTCACGTCTATGCAAGACCATTATGTGAGATTGCAATAGTACGTTCTGTTTATGGCTACACAGGACCATTATGTGGAAATGTGTAGTACATTCTGTTTTGAACCCATCTAAACCATTTTGATGTACTTATGTGCTTATGATATGTCGACAAGTTGATGCATACATGATTTGCATTATTGTGAATTGGTTGATAATTTTGAGAAATAAGTGTTTTGTGATTTTAATGTGGAATGACTATGTTTATGAAAATTTTCAATGGAAATGAGCTTTATAAATGGTTTTGCTTGTTATCCATTATAAACTTTTTACCCACGAGCTGTTAAGCTCACCCCCCTTTCGTCCCATCTTTAGGTGAAGAAAATGAGATCGAGTAATCAAAAGTCAAGGCATCGCTTCGAGTTCTGCTTGTTTTGTAGTTTAAGGTAGATTATGTAAACACAAGGCTTTAGTCGCATTTTAAGGATGATTAGTTCATGTAACTTTTATATTTTGAAATTTTGAGACATGAATGTATTGTGACTTAGAATGTCGTTAGAGTTTGTAAAACTCTATTCTTTGATGTTAATGAATTATGAATTATGTATGGATGATGTTGAGTTGAAAATTAGATATACTTGAAGAAGTTATCAAATTGAGGTGATAAATTTGGAACATGAATTATTGTAACACATAAGTGAGATGTTATGGAAAAGAAAGATAGGAAATTATGAAGGATGAGAATTTGTGTTAAGCAAGGAATTAAATGAGTAAAGAATAGAGAGTATGATGAAATAATATTAGTAGTGGAATGTTTATGCAATGATGTTGCATTAGTTTTCTGCATTGCCTCATTTTAGCATTGTGTGTTGTTGGGGGATTGGGTGAGGCTTTCAGAGGTTTCGTTGTGGCGAAAACACAAGGATCGCCGAGGCGAACCTTTCCTAAAAGCTATTCTTGTGGAAATCTTGGGACTTCGCCACGGTGAAGTCATGATGTCGCCGCAGTAAACTTTTCTCGAAGGGTTTCCACAAAAGTGTTAGTCTGTTCGCCGCGGCAAAACATGAAGTTTGCTGCGGCGAACTTCTGGACCCAGGACCCATCATTTAAAGTTTTATGACTCAAGAGTTGGGCTCCAGAAACAAGGTCCAACAGTTGTCGTATCAGAGTGCTAGGTTTAGTGTCTTACATGGGCACACGTGTATAAGTTGCACGCATGAGCAATTGTTAAGAGTTTGAGATAATAGGATTAGTGAGAAAAATGATGCTCTTTTATGATATGAAAAAATGAAAGTTTGTGGATATTTAAAAATAACAAATAATACGTAATCTGATATGTTAAGCACAGATTCAACACTTGTGGTTATGTCAGTGAATTTGGTGATAGAATTTTGTTGTGGATATGTACTCAAATTGATATGGATGTGAAATTATATTCATGAATTGACTGAGAGATAGTATATGGCTAAATATGACAGAAAATGATTTAATGTATTTGGATTGGGGGATGCATTATTGAATATGACATCAATGTTGCAATATGGTGATATATCCTGGGAGGTGATATAGAGGGGAAAGTATTGTCCTAGATTGTTTGAGGAATGTAAGGATATAAGTATAAATGATGAGATTAGAATGTACAAGTAGAATGTAATGAAAACATAACCTTGTTATGATCTTAAGAAGAGGAAATTGGAACTGAAGTAGTTGTTCGATTAATGCGATAAGAGTTATGATCCGACGTAAGAAGATATTAGTGGAATTGAGATTAGAATATCAAGATGGTTATGTGTCTATAATGCCAAATTGATTAAGAAAGTACGCAGGGAAAATGAAACAAAGGATGGTGATATATGTAGAAGTTCTCAAGGTTATGTCGACTAGTTATTATGAGTGCATATTTGATAATGTTATTACATAGGTGAATAATGTGACTGAGTACATATGAGATCTATATTTGGATATGGTATAGGAGGTAATCTATGATACCATAGTTAAAATTATGAGATGAATCAGAGTAACACAATGGAAGTATGGTATAGGTGATTATGCTGAAAAGGTAATTACTATGGAGGAGTAAATTTTGAATAATCATAAAAGATTCAGAGGTTTCTCAAACTCAATTGTGATTGATGCATCATTAGCCTGAGATATGAATTGGTGACCTGTTGAAATCAATTATATATATAAGATGTAATGATTTTGATGGTACATACCAAAACACAAGAGTAAACGAATATGCCTCATATTTCATTAAGTTTTATTATAAGGAATATTTTGATCATATAAAGTGTGACAAAAATTAAAATTATTGAAATATTATGAATAGTTGAAATTGATCTTATTGAGGTATTAAGAATGGCTGAAACAGCAATGATGAATATAGTTGTTTGATAAAGATTGCATTAACAGTATAGATCATAGTAGTAAGAAATTTTCTTTCGAAGAAGAACTTCATTGAATTTGGTTAAGCAAATAAAATAGTTTAAATTAAGAATGGTCAATGAAAGGACAAATCGAAAATGAATATGTAATGAGTCAAAAGTGAATATTGCAGCCATGTCCCTATTGGAGACTCAAGCATAAGGGCTAGAGTATGCTATTGAGAATGTATGCATTTTATTTGATGTAAAGTCTCCAACTGTGTAAGTGGATTCCTGAATTTGAGGAGACATCGATTTGCTACTATGAGGAGTATATAGGTCCATGTTATATTCTATGTAAGTATGTTCGGGAGATACAAAAATTTGACCTGATGAATTTGTTACAAACACAGGAAGTTAAGATTGAAAATAAATTGAAATGTGTGGAGAAATTAGTATGAATGAGCAGATAGAAGAGTAAGTCAATGTGAAATCAGAGGAAACCGAATGGATTAGGAAAATCATTTAAGAAAGGTAAGACAATTGGGAAATTGAGAATAACAAGAGATAATATTACCTCTTCAAGGAATCAGTTATTTAAAGAATTATGAGAGCTAATCTGGGGCACATGGAGTTTGATAATATTTGTTCGAGTTAACAAATGCCCTGACAGTACTATAGTATTGAAGATTAAAGTGATCCAAAAAAATGATGATATATTAAATGTATTTGAAAAGTTGAGAAGAATAGTTTGAATACTTGAGGAAAAAAAATGTAAACCGTTTGAGTAATGAAAGCAAACAGAATTTTGAAGAATTATAGCACCGATATTAATTATATCGTTTGGTTTTGGAGATTTTGTAGTATCCAATGATGTTTGTGTAAGAGATTAGGGTAAAATCCAATGCAGCATAATAAAATGAATTCATATGCATGGAAACAATTGAAACCTCATGGGTTGATTATTTGATACATGAATTAAAACTTGTAGCGAAAATGATTGTTTAAAAGCTGGAGACATTACAAGTACAGAAACATTTTGAAATATGCAGATCATGTAATTTTGAGGTAAATATTGAGTTGAAAGAATTGAATACGAGACTGAGACAGTAGATAGAGTTATTCAAAGGATTATGATTGTATAAGTGAGTACTATACTAGTAAGCTAGTGTTGTAATCAGATGCATTAAATAGAGAATTCAATAGTCGGTTGTCACAAATTTAGATATTGAGGTTATCAAACCTAGTGCAATAAAGAGTGCAGAATAGAGTTAAATTTAGGGAAAAATGAAGCATTATTAGCTGCACCAAAAATTTAGATTGGTTTCACATGAGCAAAGCCCAAGTTGAGGATTCATAAATTGTGAATCTTACTAAGAAATCGAAAATGAATACGAATTTTGAGTTCGAATAGGAAAATTGATACTTTGTGATTGAAATAAGAAGTATGTGTACCGATAAAGATGATTGAGCATAGAGATCATTAGAGAAGCATAAACAACAACCTATAATATACATCCTAGTAGGAATACGCTGAGATAGTGTTTGATGACTAAGTGGGTAAAAGCTATTGACCATGTTTGTGAGTTGCCATCAGTCTTGACTGTTGTAGATAGGCCTAAAGCTTATATTGTGAAGTTCATAGGACATGAAATCAATGTATAGTTCCGTTTGATTTTTAAGCATCACAATCATTATCACAGTGATTTCACTAAAATACTATATGAGGAGTTAAATAACAGAAAGAGTCGTTTGCTTTGTATTGTGATGATTCAGGCCCAAAAATGGTTGAAGGCTAAAATTGATTGAAGAGGTAGTTGATAAGTGAAATCGATCAATATTAGAAATTAAGTCATTCAAGAAAGATGAATAAATTAGGTGGATCAACACCAAAGGCATGGAATACAATGCAATAGACATAAGAGTTAAATGTGCTGACACTAAAGAAATGTGAGCTATAAAGCAAAAGATGAAATGTTTATGAGAGGATCACCTTGTCAAGGTGTGCTTACAATAAGTACAAGGTGTGCTTAAGTTAGGAAAAAGGATTAGTTAAGCCCGATATGAATTGGTCTGTACGAAATTACTATGAGTTAGTGATACTGATAAAAGATGTCTTAGATTCGTAGTGTGATATACGTAAGTGTGTTAAAAAAATATTGATATGATATGATATTGGAGTTAACGACACAGGAAGTGGAAAAAATTTGGTAAGTGATTTAAAGCATAATGAGGAACTGAACTAGTTAAGAAAGTGAATGACCAAATAAGGGATTGAAAGACCGAGTGACTTTATTGACTATGGTCATTTGAAAGAAATTATTCAAGGGATGAAGTTAAATGGGAAACGGAGGAACATCCTGCCTTCGTGTTCAGTCAAATAAGAATTTCAAAGATGAAATTCTTTTAAGAGGGGGAGAAATGTTGGCCCCCAATTTTTTATTTATTAAGCATGATTTAAATTAATTATGAGGTGTTGATAGATTAATTTTTGGAGTTAATTTGTTATGACAAGGTTAGTAGGATTTTATGATATGGGTAAATTGATGGAATTAAAGTATTAATGTTGTAAGATTGTATAACGACATTTTTTTCAAGACACTTAAGGTTAAAAGGATATAAGGCTTAAATGAAGGGAAAAGTGGACCTTTCACATCCACTAAGAGTATAAATTAGAAGAAGAAGAATTATAAAATGAGGAGAGAAAGAAGAGAGTGTCATGGGTGAGAAAAAAAGAAGTAGAGAAAAGAAGAAAAAGGCTAGGGTTTGGAGATCTTGGAGTGTTTGAAGAAATTGAAGCTTAAACAAGGAAGTTATCCTTTAAATTTAATGGGTTTGGTTAAATGAAACTCCAAGGAAGTTGAATACGGGTAGACAGTTGTTGATGAATGATATAGGTAAGTGTTCTCTTTTAGGGTTAATGATCAAATGTAGTTTACAAATTTGTTTTAAGTGATATTGAATTGAAATGAAGTTGAAAATGAAGTAGAAGAGATGGTTTGGGGTTATGATGGGTGACATACAAAATAGGGGAGGTTAAAAGGCTGAAAATGTAGCAAAACACAGTCTTGAAATTGTTAAGTCAAGATGACTTTACTGATTTATAATTTTGAAGTATAACAAAAATGAGATCAAATAAAAAGACAA
>JANIJH010000005.1:36772576-36789329 GCA_024520975.1 Erythroxylum areolatum | reverse complement strand
ATAAATGATGGGTAGTAAGGGGAAAGTTAGAAATGCTTATAAGAGAGGATTTTGGGTAAGAATGAGAGAAAAGGAAGGTTGAAGAACGTCTCAAAATAAGAAATAATATATAGTTAGATATAAAGATAAAGATTCAGTGTATTTGTATCGGTGGATGTATTATTGAATATGAAATCAATATTGCGTTCCGGTGATATGTTCTCGAAGTTGCTATAAATGTGAATACACTATCATGGATTGTTTGAGAAAAAATCAGGATATAAGTAGAAATGATGAGATTAAAGTGCATAAGTCAAGTTGTTATGACCTCGAAAGGTTGAACTTGGATTTAGAATTGTTGTGTGATTATCGATATAAGAGTTTATGATTCAGTATAAGAATACATTTGTGGAACGGAGATTGGAGTTTCATAATGGTTATGCCCCTATAATTATGAATTGATTGAAAATATACATTTGGGAGATGAAATAAATGACAATTGGAAGATGAGATGATGACAACGATGTATGAAAAAGTTGTTGAGTTTAGGTTGACTTGTCATTGTGAGTGCACATCTGATAGTGGGATCACCATGACAAGTGAAAATATTAAGCATATGTGTATGATGTGCGTAGAGATGATATAGGAAGCAATTGGTGACTTATTGAATAAGTGCTAATCATAGTTCCTATAGTTCAAAGTCTAAGATGAGTGAGAGTAAGACGAGAAAGTGCTTGTAGTGATTATTTGGGAAGGAATTGAGATTGTTAATGATGTTACCATATGTGATGAATTTGAGGAAAAAGAAAAAGGATACGATTATGGCATAACCCCCACGATCGAGGACTGGCACAAAAGGAGAAGAATTATCTAGAATTAAATGGGATTAAAGTATCCTTAGCATAAGCTACTAATTGGTAAATTGACACAAATACATTTGTAGGTAAGATGTAATGATTTTGGTGATATATGCCAAGGTATTAGAGTAAATGAAATTGTTTAATGCCTCACTGAGCCTTATTATAATGGATGTTCTAATCATGTAAGTTATGACATAAATTGATCTTATTGAGATACGATGAATAGTTGAAATTGATCTTCTTAAGGCACTAAGAATGACTCATCAGTAATCATGGAAAATAGTTGATTGATAAGGATTTCATGAATAGTATCAATGATTGTAGCAAGAAATCTTCATACAAAGAAGAAATCTCCCTGAATTAGGTTGAGTTGATCAGATGATTCAATTTAAGAATGATTAATGAAGGAACAAATCAGAAATGAATATGTAATGAATCGAAAGTGAATATTAGAGGTAGAATATGCTACTGAAAGTGTATGTATTCTGTTTGATGTAAAGTATCCAACTATATGAGTGGATTTTAAATTCGAGGTGACACTATTGCTAATGTGAGGAGAATATAGATCTACATTATATTCAGTGTAAATATGTTCGGGAGATACAAATTGAATATGAGGAATGTGATACCAACACACAAAGTGAAGTATTCAAATAAATTGAAATGTGTGGAGGAACTAGTACGAATGAATAGGCATTTGAATAAGTCGATGTAAATTAAGAGGAAATTGAATGAATGGAGAAAATTACTCGCGAGAGAGAAGTCAATTAGGAAACTGAAAGTGACATGAGATAATATTATCCTAATTAAGGAATTAGTCACCTAAGGAATTGCAACAATTAATTATGGACACAAGGAAAAATTTGAGTGTATTTGTTGGAGTTAATTATGCCCAAAAGTATTATGGTAACGAAGATTAAAGTGATCCAAGAAAAATTCATATTAATGGGTGACTAGGATCATAGAGGATAATTGGAGCATATTAGAAAGGTGGAGAGAATATTCCTTTTTATCAGTTGAGGAAATCTTACATACAATGAAGGTAGAAACAAGTATGTGCCAAGTTTAATGAGAGTGAATCTTAGCTTGATCAAATAGATTGTGGATGTGATAGTTCTTGTACATGGCATATTGGGAGACCCAAAGGGAATAAAGGTGATGATAAAGTGAGTTTGTATACATAGAGGCAATTAAGCCTCATGAGTTGATTATTGATATATGAGTGAGAACTTGCTACAATAGTAATTGCTTTGCAAGCTTGGAGACATTATAGGTACATAAACATTTTGGATATATGAATATATAGGTTAGTAAAGATTGAGGTAAGTATTGAGTTTGAAAGGAATGTACAAATGAGTACAATACTGGTAAAGGTAGAGTGTAATATGATACTTTGAATAGATAATTCTATAATGGAATAGTACAAATTCAGATATTGAGGTTGCCATATCTAGTGCAATGAAGAGTGCAGAATGTTGAGTTGAATATGGGGCAAAATGAAGTGTTATTAGTTGCATTGAAATTTAAGATCAATTTCACTTGAAAGAAGTGATAAAGCCTAAAAGTTAAAGATTCAGAATTGTGAATCCCATAGAAGAATTGAAAACGAATATGAACTTTTGAGTGAAGTTGGAAGAATGATATTTGGTGATTGAAATAAGAAGTATGTGTACCTGATAAGGAAGATTGAGTAAAGAGATTGATAGAGAAGTGCAATAACAACTTAAGCTAGACATCTTAGTAGGAATACGCTGAAATGATATCTAGCTGCTAAGGATGTAGAAACAAGTGGTAAAATGTTTGAATTATTAATAGTCTTGATTGTTGGAGACATGCTTAAGGCTTATATTTTGGAGTTCATAGGAATATGAGATTGTTGTAAAATTCAAATTGACTACAACCATAGTGACATCATTAAAATACTCTATGAGGCGTTGTATGATGGTAAGGGGTTGTTCACCCTTACATTAAAAGGAAGAGTGCCTCAAAATGAGCAAGGACCATAGTTGATTTGAGACACTGGTGATATGTGAAGTGAATCTATAATAAGAGTTAAGTGATTCAAGAAAGATAAATGAGTTAGGTGGATCAACACTGGACATAGGGAATATAGTGAAATGAACATAAGAGTTAGATGTGTTAACACTAAAGAGAAGTGAATTATCAAAGGAGACATGAAGTGCTTTTGTGAGTACCACCTTGGCAAGGTGTGTTCAGATTTGGAGAAAGGATAAGTTAAGTGATTATGAACTGGTCTGTACGAA
Organism: Erythroxylum areolatum; assembly: GCA_024520975.1. Taxonomy (NCBI): domain Eukaryota; kingdom Viridiplantae; phylum Streptophyta; class Magnoliopsida; order Malpighiales; family Erythroxylaceae; genus Erythroxylum; species Erythroxylum areolatum. The sequence goes on along the minus strand of JANIJH010000005.1, from coordinate 36,786,226 downwards.
GATTATGATGAGTTAGTGTTACTGATGAAAGATGTCTTACACTCATAATATGTGATATATGAATAGGTTAAGAAATAATGATATGATCGAAAGAGATAGATTAATAACGTATGAAGTAAAAGTTTTGGTGAGTAATCTGAAATATATCAATGAATAGTCAAGTTAGTGTGATACCTAGATAAGTGATTGAAAGAACTATTGAGTTTATCAACTGTGGTCATTGGAAAAAGTATTTGAGTGGTGAAGTATATGGGAAATGGAGAAGCATATGAAGAAATAATACCTCTACCTTACTGATCAATCAGATGAGAATTTCGGGGACGAATTTTATTAAGGGGGAGAATTGTAACATCCCATCCTCAGATTAAGGGTTAGAACCCCGATTTCAATAATGGAGATAATAGCAATGCGAGAGTTAGAAAATTTTGCATTCCATGCTCAGCAGAATGTCAGCATACATGTATGTGAATTTGAATCTTTGCATACATGAAAATAATTGTACATGCACTCATTGACATTTCGGGTATATTGAATAGTAATGAGATAGATTAAGGATTGTGGTTATAGTGAATGGGTAGAATGAAATGGAGTAGAGAGACTAGAAATAAAATTTAAGTGTTGGATTTAGTAAAGGAAAATATGTTGGAGAAGTTTATTAAGAAAATATAGTATGGGAGTTTTGGATAGTGGAGCAGAAAGTTATGATCTTTATAAGGGGGAGATGTTCAGGAGTGTAGATGTATCGTCTGTAAAGACGTATCGTCTGTGATGACGTCACATCATTTGTAATGACATCATGTCGTCTGTAAAGATGCATCGTCTGTATAGATTGTATCGTCTATAAAGTCACATCATCTGTGATGACGTCATATCGTCTGAAGAGTTGCATCATTTTAAGTTGACTTTGTTTCGTCTTAAGTTGACCGCATTCGTTTTCTTTCCGCATTCGTCTACTTCCTGCATTTGTCTGCTTTCTGAATTCGTCTGCTCCCCGTATTCGTCTGCTTACCGTATTCGTCTGCTTTCCGTATTTATCTGCTTCCTGCATTCGTCTGCTTCCCGCATTCGTCTACTTCTTGCATTCGTCTACTTATTGCTTCGTCTGCTTTCTGCTTATGTGACTTAAACTTCTTCTGTACACTGTTCGTTTGATGCTATCGTCTGGTTCATTTTTGACCCTTCAGGCAATTAAATTTGTCTCTAGTGTCTTCATGAAAGATGTAGATATTAAAGTCCTCTTTGAAATCGTCTTAATATGATCTCAATCCGATATCTCTAGAGAGAGTTATGCTAATTGTAAAACAGCTTATGTGTATTGTTCATTTTGTATTGTCTGGCCCAAATTTGACTCTCTAGACGATAAAACTTGCCTTCAAATGATATTGATCCGATACCTATAGCGAAAGTAATGCTAGTGGCCCCAAAAGAAAAAGGTTCAATATGATTGAGGACAGAACCAAATTGAATGATTTTGGTGTCAATGGAGACATAAGACATAGGGGAATATGTTTTTGGAAGAAAATGTTGCAAAATGACTTCAATGTCGGGATCAAAAAGAACATGTAAAGTTGACTCGAAATGATGTGTTATGGGAAAAATTTGAAAGTGAGTAAGGGGTTATGAATTGTGATTACAGTGGTTTTATTAAGTCATAAACTTAAGTGTAAATTATACTTAAGTGAGTTTTAATAAAGAGAAGTGGATAAATGGATGAGAAATGGATAGGTGTCCTAGCTAAAGATAAGATTTTTATTGCCTTAAAAGACTAGTTGTTGTCCTTGTCCTCATCCTTCTTGAAACTTCTTTCTTTAAAGTTCCTCCAACCCAGAGCTTTTCATCAAATATTCACAGAAGTTAAACCTTGCTTTTCTCTGTTTGTCATCACTTCCACTCTGATATTTCTTTCTTCTATTTCAAGAAAAACCGAGCCTCCCTGTTAACCTTTAAGATGAGGTATGTGAGTTGCATGAAAGTTAGGGCTTTGTGATGGTTAAAGATTTTGGAGCTTCAAAAGTCAAGTGTCTGCATTCAGGCGTTCTTAGAATTTGAAAGCAAATGCTAATCTGAAGCGTACTGTGAGTAGACCTAGATGGTCTTACCTTATTGCTTGTTTAGTTTATACTATGACTTGAGTGATTATGAATTGATTGTGTGATCCTGGACAATGAAGGTTCGAAGTTTCTAATGCTTGAATGTAATATTGAAGTGCTAATTGTATGTGACTGGGATGAACTAAATGCTTCATGACATGAATGCATGATCACAAAGTGTTTCTCAACTTAAATGTTGAATACCGGACTAAGGTCCGATGATATGTGAAGGTGAATAAGTGATTATATGTGATTGATGCATTTCATTTCATGGATGCATGAAACATAATGGTTGTTGTGACCAAAGTAGCCATCGAAAGTGAAAAATAGCTTAAAGCTCAAAAAGTAAAAAAGAGCTTAAAGCTCAAAAAGTGAAAATGAACCTCAAGCTCAAAAGTGATTAAGAGCCTAAGGCTCAACATTTTATGAGCCCTATATGGGATAGTTCAGGCACTCGATCACAACAAAGTAAGAAATGAAAAGTGAGTCTCGTTTCCATTGCATATGCATAATGTGAATGATGAAGTTTATTGAATGTGAAATGTGAGATGTGAAACAATGTGATTTTTGTGTTATGTGACTGGGTGAGTTATCGATGATGGTCACTCATTGAGTTCATAAATTCTCCCAAAATTTGTAATTATTTTTTAGGATCAAAAGAATACCCCATTAGGCCAACGGGAGTATACCTACATCATACAAGTGAAGGATAGAGGTCAGGATCAGTTGGCGTCTGCATTAGCGTTATTCTATTCTTGTATTAATTTGTATTCCGCAATTTCTGTAAAATGGTGTTTTAGTTTGTGGAAGGGGTCAAATTGTTATTGGAAATATAATTTGAGTGTAATGTGTTGATTGTTGATGTTTTAAAAAGAAAATTTTATACTGAGTTTTGACTGATTGAGTGTCCTAACACACCACCCTCGTGAGGCACGGGCTCAGACATCACCCATCGATGTCGGGTTCGGGTCTTGCGGGAGTGGGGTACTACAAATTTGGTTATGTTATTTCTGTTGCATTTTGATTTCCAAAATATTTTGAAATCTACCGTTTTAGCCAAATCTTACATTCTTTTGTTTTTAATCCAACACTGATGCGAGCCCATGCAAAGCACGCTCCCTCCACGACACACGCGATTAACGTTAGTGTTGATGCGTAGGCTGACGTCAGTCATACGGATTCTGCTACAGTTTTTAAAATAAAACACACACAAATTTCAAATTTTCCATAAGGTGCCTTGGGGTGTTTTGGGTCAATTTTCGGGTCCGGAAAATTTATAAAGTAAGTTTTTCCATTTTTTGGATTTATTATATTAGTAATAAATTAAAGTTTTACTCCCAAAAAGGAGTTAAAGTATTCTGAATCCGATTTCGAATAAATTTTCATGCTTCGGACATCACATGAGAGAGATACTTTAAGGTTTTGTATCTCGAGTCTTATGTTCGGTGTTTGGGATTACATGATAGTCGATCGAAAAAGGAATTAAGACATTCTGAAGCCATTTTTTAGTGAAGTTTCGTGCAACAAACTTGCCATAAGGGAGATAAATGAGGTTCTTGTGTCTTGAGTAATCGGTTCAATGGCCGGTGACGCATGATAGTCACTCTATTGAGATTTTTCTTTTGCGAAAGTCTCAAACAAAATTTTCAGAGAATGTCTTCAGTACAAGTATGTGACAATGATACCATGCATTTGATTTTTTGCATTTATCGATGTTACATTGTCACATACCTTATGCCCATAAAGAATATGAGGATAACATTAAGATGTATCTCTTATGTTTGTGAACTTTTTGAGTACTGATGAGGATATAGTCACCACAGTGGTCTTTCGAGTCAATATTTTGAATTGTTTTGCTTATATGTTAGGGGATATCTCTGGTCTCATGTTTGATTATTCTGCCCACAAGTGTTGGCCTTACATGAGAATTTGAGATGTGTATAAAGGCATTGGATAGAGGAAAGTCGTCGCTTGAATGATCTATTTGCCCACAGGTGATAGTGTCATGAGAGTTAATGATTTGTACTTTGATCGCTTTTATATGGAGGTCTAGTTGCATATATTATGTATTCAACCCACAGGTGTTTCATAATATGTGTGACCAAATTTTTAGGAAAGATACTATTTAATGGCTTTGAGTATCGTTGTTATCCTATATTTATGCTAATTTAAAAGATTATCATCTTGAAGTCACCTTTTACCATCAATAAAATCAATGTCACCATTGAAACCCTAATCGATTTCAATACAAAGAAGTGGACAAAGGATGCATTGTATGCTATAGAGATAGCTGAGGCTGATATGGTCATACGGACAGATAGGCCATCTCTACCTACATCCATGAGCTTGAGAGTTCATAAAGCAACCTATGAAACTTGGGATCAGTCTAATAGATTATATCTAATGACCATTAAGAGATCCATTCCTAACCATCTAGTAAGTGGACTTTCGGATACAGACATAGCAAAGGAGTTTATTGATAATATCTCCCAGAGGTACACAGTCTCACTTAATATTGAGACAAGTGCCTTGATGAAAGAATTATTCTCCATGAGGTATATATGAGAGAAAGGAGAGTAATATAGTACATATCGAGAATGACTCATCTTTACAGTAGATTGAAGATGTTAGGACTTCAATGCTTTGATAGCCTATTGCGTTGCTGAGGAGGAGAAACTCAAGTTTCCTACTCCTACAACCCTCGAAGCAATTTAAGGGAAGACAAAGATGAAGCTCGCTAATTTCGAAGATAGAAAGTTTAAATCTTCTCCACATGTTGATGTTGGTCAAACCAGTGCTAGTAAAGGCCCTAGGGATATAAAGAAACCAGTAGTATGAGATTTAAAAGGAAAGAATGAGACCATCAGGTTACCTTTTGGCTTGTCAATTATGAATCTAACTTGTGATATTCGCATTAAGTACATAGTGGCTATTTAGTGGAACATCTAATCAAGGTACTTCCACAACGCAAAGGTTCATATCCAAGATAAAGCCAAATAAAGGGAAGGAGAAACTGATGGTTAACAGCAATAAAGAAGTGGAAGTAATATCTATAGGGATGTATGTACTGAAATTTGTTGTAAGGTTCATTTGAGTTTTACATGGCACATTTTATATGTAATCTTTTGATCAATTTTAGACAAAGAGGGTTAATGTTTTATATTTAATGCTTCTGTTGTACAGTTGTTGTTTAATGCAAAACATAATGGTATAACCTTCTTGTAATATGGTTTGTATAGAATGTGTCTTACCCCGAACTAGATAAATGCTTCTTTGTTTCTTGCTAAACAACTTATGAAATGAAGGATCCTGATGAATGAGAAGTCATACATGGTATGGCATAAAAGTTTAAGACACATTTCCAGAGCTAAGATTGAGAGATTAATTAAGGAAAGCATTTCTCAATTCTAGATTTTGATGATCTAGGAATATGTGTTGACTGTTGCAGGGGTAAGTTGACTAATAAGGACATTGAGATCAACTCATGCTTCTGACTTGTTGAGTATTATACATAAAGACATCGGTAGATATTATACAGTTGCATTGTACAATTCTAATGAATTCTGACATTTGTTGATGATTATTCTCATTACAGTTATATGTTTTTGCTTAAAGATTGAAGGTTAAGAGCCTATTAGGAAAGTTCATCAAGATAGTCAGATTCGACCATGGAGGAGAATATCATGAAAAACATGGTGTTTCAGGACTTTAAAAGGTTCGTTTGCCAAATATATGGAATCAGTTGGATAGTAACTTAATTCACTATGCTAAGTAGTTATAAGCAAAATGACGTGTTGCTGAAAGGCATAACAATACCCTAAAAGACTTGAAGAAGTCGATGTAGAACAGGGCTATTCTACCTAATTTCATAACAACACCCTAAAAGACTTGAAGAAGTCGATGCAGAATAGGGCTATTCTACCTAATTTCATAATAACATCCTAAAAGACTTGAAGAAGTAGATGCAAAACAGGGCTATTCTACCTAATTATCTAAAAGTGTAAAAACCCAACCTTCCACACATTAGTATATGGGGCTGCCCTACTAAGTTAGTTTTACCCTTATAAAGAAAGATTGCATGCTCATTCCGCTCATTGCTATTTAGTAAAATATCTCGACCACTTTAAGGCTACACCTTTTACTGTAGAGAAGAAGGCACCAGAATAGTGGAATCACAAACAACCCTTCGGATGATAGCAGGGCAGATACTACAGTTATCATGTACCCACCACTCATACAATTAGATTCGTGGATTTAGGTTTCTGTACCATGCCTATATAGGAACAGGAACCCATACTTATAGACACAAAGGTTCCTGAGGTACAAGATCTAATACAGTAAGTAAATCCACTAAAATGAGATGACTTGCTATCCCATCTGATTACATAGTCTATCAGGTACATAGGACTATGCTATTAGACATGTTACAGATCCAGTTACTTTTACAGAAGTTATTTCTAGACCTAATGCGGATGTGTGGTGGGATGTAATGAATGACAAGATGCAAGCCATGAAGCATAGTAAGGTTTGAGAGCCAGTTGATTTGCATCAGTACTGCAAACTCGTCAGTTGTAAATGAAGTTTTAAGACCTAAAGGATTTTATGATAAAATTCAACCGTTTATGAGCTCGCTCAGTTCCCTAATGGTTCACTCAGAGAAAAAGATTGACTTTAATGTTACCTTTTCTCTCGTATCCTCGTAGGATACATTTTGAGTGATTAAGGCAATTGGAGCTCATGATGATATAGAGTTATATCAGATGGTTGTTAAAATTGCTTTTTGAGTAAGGACCTTTATGAATTGGTCTATATGGTACAACCTGAAGGATTTTAGGATCTAGATGGAACTGACATGATTTGTGCATTGTACAGATCAACATATAGTTTATATCAAACCTTCCTAAAAGTAATACCTTACAATTGATGAGTTTGTGACCTCTTTTGACTTCATGAAAAATAAAGTTAAAAAGATGCTTGTACTATGAGGTCAAGGGAAAAAAGTTATCTTCCTATTACTGCATGTATATGATATATTGCTCACGTCAAATCACTTAACCATATTGTATTAAGTTAAGCAACTTTTGGTCAAGAACTTTGATATAAAGGACCTTGGTGTAGCATCTTATGTCCTAAGTATTCAGATTCACCAGGACATATCTTAACACTCATTAGACCTCTCATAGAATGCCTACATTGAGTATGTATTACAAAGGTTTAATACAGTTAATAGTAAACTTGTCGTAGCACCTATCTCTCACTGTGAGAGATAATCTTTGACACAGTATCCAAAGAATAAAATAAAGAGAGCGATTATGAGGAATGTTTTACATTCTAGTACAGTTGATAGCCTAATGTATGCTCAGCTATGTACTAGGTAGGGCATTGCATTCACTGCTTGACTGTTTGGTCAATATCTAGTTAATCCAGTTGTAGACCATCGGAGTACAGTCTAACGAGCGTTGAGATACTAAAGGGAATCAAGGATTGTATATTGACATATAGAAAAGTCAACAGACTAAACCTCGTAGAGAATTCAAATTCCAATTTTAGATATGTGTTCGGATGATCAAAAGTCCACTTAAGGTTACAGTTTTAAGTTTGCAGATGGTACAATGATGTGGAAGTGTGTCAAGAAGACACAGGTAGCTTCCTCGACTAAGCATATAGAGTGCATGCTATGGGGCTGCTTTACAGACGATTTAGCTCAGAAACTTGATTTCTTAGTTTTTTGTGGTTGATTAAATGGCTAGACCCATTTGGTTGTACTGTGATAATCTTCTTGTCGTGTTGTTTAATAACAACAAAGAATATCACTGGATCCTAACATTTAAAGGTTAATTATTTGGTCATAAAGGTGTTGATATGAAAAAGTGATATTAAGGTTTGGAGCATTTAAAGACTGATGAACTATAAGTAGATCCTTTAACTAAAGGACTTCACTCACTTGTGTTTGCGACATAAGTATACAGTATGGGTATTTTGACGTCCTTAGACACTGTTAATTAGTGGATCGTTATGTTTGCACTATGTACATTTGTATATTTTGATGTATTATAACAATATGATGGTTCATCAATACAGATGATCATCGTTTATCCTCAGTAATAGGTGTTATCATACATTGTGATAATACGTATGAAAGTCGTAAGATTTATGTCGATCTTAAGCATTTAAAGGTTATTGGGCATATATACAGATTGACCTTGTGTCTATGTCATTTAGACGCATACAGTTTTAGTAGAGTATCCATGAATTTGACATGACATAGGGGGATATAAGTTTTTAATCTCATAAAGATTATCTAATACAGTTTAGCATTCAGTTGGAGAACAAAAAAGTTTTCTCTAATGCTGTTTAGCATTCGGTGAGAGAAAATAGAATTTCTTCAATGCAATTTAGCATATGTGGTTTAGCATAACGTCGGAGAAATCGAGATCTACAGACGAAGATGATATAATTTAGATCATAAAGGTATCATCATAGTTTGTCACACTTCATTTTTCTATTTATGTTAGTAAGGTATTAGATATATGTGATTGTATTAGATTTGTGTTGCACATGACACATGCATTTGATACTTTTCGGTATCGAAAGCCTTGCAGGACAAAATTATAGACTTTCATTATCTTTGAATCAAATGTTTTGTCTTTAAACCTAGTCGACTAATTCAGTAGCATGGTTTAATCGAGTTTTCAACCTGCTTTTAAACTATAGTCAAAACTGCAGTTAATGTTTGTCCAAATGGGAGAATGTTAGACAATTTTATCATTTCCCATAAAGTTGGACAACTATTAATTGCATTTTTCAGTTTTTGAATAAATTATCGATTAAGTTATTTAATTTGATCCAAATAAAGATAATAAAGTGACCTAATAAATGATCTTAATCAATGGATCAAAGTTCGGGTAAAAAATGGATCCCAATTAGTATGGACCGGACCCATATTGACTTTGTAATAGAAAAGCCTGATATGGAAACTATATATAAAGGTTAAGGTCTCATGCAATTGCTTATATCAATCGTAAGCATAAGGATTCTCTGATTTGTTAAGAGAGTTAATGTTTTGAGAAAACTATAGAAAGACTTTGCTCGTGTTCCATAGAGGAGTTTCCATAAAAATGGCGATAGATTTGCGCTCGTTTCAGCTTTGAAAAGCTCGTTTCAAGTTATGAAGACCGAAATAAGGTATTTCTACATGTTTTAGTTTTTTGCCCTTTCACGTTTGATCTGGGATACATAACTAAGTTACCATTATGTATTACATCATATTGACGACGAAGGTTGTTTTTTTTAGGTTCATGGAGAAGTCTGGGGAAGAAATACCTAATGGAAGTGGGCCTAGATATAATGGCCATACAGTTACAAGGCTCATTTGTTATCAGCCCAGCATTCAGGCTTCGTTACGTTGGCTTGATTTGAGGTTATTTTATGTGCGAGTTAGCAAATGTGAGATTGATGAATCAACTCCCGAGCACCTGAGATTAAACCATACTCCATTTCATCCCGATAACCTTCTTGAAGTAAATGGTGTTAATTCAGATGGAGCATCAACGCTTCTTAGAAGGGACAGGTTGGATAAGAGATCTGAAGACGCTACATTTTTTAGCACTGATAGTGTAAGGATGACTGGAAGTGTGAAGTTCGATGTTTTAGATAAGGATCGCATCTTATTTTCTGGCGTTTTAGAATTGTGTAACAGTAATGGCTTTGTGCGAGAATCAAGGAATCCTAGCTAGATATGGAGCATGAATTGTGAATCAGATTTAACAGTTGGCACCGGCTTCCTCAAAGCAAAACAATTTATGGGTTCGGACCTTACATCACCAACAATCGAGGTCTATGTTGCAGAATCCTCCGCTGGTTCTCCAATTATCCTAACTACGAATTTCCAACTTTGTTCTCGTAAAAGACGAATGCGGGTGGGGATGCTGCATAGTATACCAGAATATGATGCCTCTGAAAATCAGAACAATGTCCGTTCTAGTCATCCACTTCAAGTAATTGTCGGTAAACGACATTTTCTTTTCCAATGAGGAGTTGTAACCTTGGCTATGTTCATTATGTCATCAATAGTTGCCACTGAAAAAGCTAATCAAATTCAGCTATGCCAATGGAAATACAAAGTTTGGCCCCATGGTTCTGGCACATGTTTTAAGTTGCAAATAATAAGGAAACATCCTTTTCATTACTTAAATCGAAATTATTTTTTTGAAACAGTCTATCTACAGGAAAAAGTATTGATAATGCACACAATATAAGTGGTGTGGTAGAAACCACCAAGTCGAATGTGTCATAGTAGATAATGAATGGATCTGATTTTGTTTCCGCTTGTAATTTTGCAGTTAGCAGAATACTGGAATCACAAGCCAGAGACTGATGATGACAACGACCACGTGCTGTACTCAGAAGGGGAAGATGGGGAATTATCATGGTTTAAAACTGGCGTTAGGGTTGGTGTTGGCATCGGCTTAAGCATTTGTCTTGGAATTGGGATAGGGCTGGGATTGCTTGTCAAAATCTATCAGGGCACTACCCGTAACTTCAGAAGGCGACTGCTAAGCTTCTGAGACGATCGAATTGTGTTTTAATAGAATTTTAAGGAATAGGAACATTTCATCTAAAATTTAATAATCTTAATAATAATAACAGTTACTTGGGCCTGGCATGCTTATGATAAATTGCAAGCGTCAAGTTCTTGCTTGCTTGCTTGCTCTTTTTTGTTTTGATTGATGTAAGTTTCCACAAAAATAGGACTTTTGTAATGGTGAGAGCTTTTCTCATATTTGTGGTGGTAAACATTATAACTAAGTAATTAGTTGAGTCGGGGTTGGGAAAGGGAGAGGACAACTCTCAAACTAAAGCCCTGCTTAACAATCAGCTAGTTGCATTAGCTATTAACTGATAGTTAAGCTAGTTGCATTAGCTATTAACTGATAGTTGAATTTATAAGCTGATTTGACCAGTGAATTGTATTAGTTGTTTACTAGAGATGTTTGATAAAATTAGTTGTTTAATATTAACGGTTTAAGTGTAAAATGACTTATAAAGATATGATTTTAAAAAAAATTATAAGAGTATAAATATTATATATCTTAGTATTTTGTTGAATATTTTTATAGGAATTTAGATTTTAGATATTTAATTCTACAAAAATTAAGTGTATAACTTTAATAAAAAAATAGAACATACAATAATAATAATAATAATAATAACAACAACAACAACAACAACAACAACAACAACAACAACAACAACAACAACAACAACAATAACAACAACAATAACAATAATAATCATATAAGATCATTACTCAATTAGTTTTACTAATTTGAATTAGACTATTTCAACACAATAAATATATAAATACTTTTTATTATCGTAATTTTTTATTAATTACTTAATTTTAAATTATTTGATCTCTTAATTTAAAATGAGTAATAGAATTAACTTGTCAATATTATTCAAAAATTATATAAAATTGTAATATATTTTATAAAATATTATATTATAAAAACATTTTTTATTAAATTACTATTTGTTTATATACAATAATTTAAGATAATTATATTCTTTTGATAATAAAAGAACTATTAAATAATTAAATAATATTAAAAAAAGATAAAAATAAATTTGTAAATATTAAATAATCAAATTTAAACGCATGATCAATTAAATTCAAATACTACATTAAATTAAAGATTGAAATATAAGTATTCTGTAAGTTATACTCTTACTTTCAAATTAAATGCATCATCATTAGATAATCAATAGCTCCAAATTTCTCCTCTATCATAAATAAATCTTTATATAACTAAAAAGTACCACAAAATTCTAGAAATCTATGCATACCCTCTTCCACCTACTCTCAAATGTGAGAACTAAAGATGACTCTTCTCATATATCTATAATAACTTGTCAAAAGTCAATCCCTTTCCAACTAAGGCCAACTTGGCTTTAATAGGTCCGCTTGAAGGCTTATAGCACAAATGTATAAAACGAGGGGGGTTTGCAGAAGCAACAACTCCCAAATAGGACCCCATTTTCAAATCTTTGCATTGTTCTGCAGTCAAGATGTTGACCTTAAGAATATCACTGTAAGTGGAAGCAATCTTTGAAGCTTATTCAGCCAGTACCGCCGTAACATAGAAATGATTGCACACAACTAAAAAAGGAGTTATTGACTAAAACACACCATGCAGATCTGCATCTCTGTGTGTGACTATTGAAGGCATAAAAAATGTAATTGGTTTGTCACTACAATACATACAAAACTCCATAGGATCAGCTAATATAGAGGCAATACATAACAGGAGTGAATACATTGGCTGGTGAATTCACAAACTCTCTGCCAAAAATCACAGCAGAAGATACATCTTCAGCATATTTTAGCTTTTTATCTAGCTCATGTCTAGTCCCAAAACCAAGAATATCCACATATTTAAGTACAACTTTCTTTGATTCTGATTTGTATATGTTATCTTCATATATGCCTAGCATGGCCCCTACCAAAAAAATTTTCGCAAGGGTCCTTTCCATTCAACTACATCAATTTCTTTTGTAACAAAAGAGATCTTCCAAATTATCATCAGGAACAAAAAGAACACTTGTGAGTATTCTTCAAGAAAGAACACCAATCAATCTCCAAAAACATCAATACATTACACATAACCTATAAGAACTAACCAAAGAATAGACTCCTATGAAAATACGACAAAGCATACTGCATACTCTATTAACTACTGAGACAAAAGAATAAATCTTTATCCTAACTCTGGTGCAGAATCAATAAAAGGCCAAGGAAAAACTCAGTATGCAACAAAGAAAAAAAGAAAGATTCAACATTTCAGTGGGTCAAAAATGAATAGAGTTAGATCAGATATTAAATTTTAGTGAAACAAAGAGTTGACCAGATAATTATCATCCATGATGACAAGAACATAAGCATCAATCTGAAGCATCTATAGACCTGCTTTAATATGTTGAACTCACCAACAAAAGTCCAACAATCTAAATCTAACCATATACACAACAACGACAACCTAGTTTATAGCTGCAAAAAACATAAGGTTGGTACAAAGAGAGTGAAGAACACACAGCTTAGGGACATCGATGTTGGCAAGCCGAGTGAGACCAGGAGTGGCCCGAGCAAGAGAACTAACCATGAGCTTGCTTATTCTACCACAACAAAATGGTGCAATTGCCAAAGAAAATCGAAGACTTGACCCTATTCTAAACCTTGTATAAATCAAAGATGAGGAATGACAAGAAAAAGGAACAACAACGAGATGTGAGAGATATAAGGAAAGAGCGAAGAAGAAACCAGAGAAAACTAGAAAAATGAGTCGGTAGTAAATAAGGAAAATCGACATTAAAAAAAATTTCAGCTGATTCTCTTAAAACGCTCCTATATAGAAGCTTCTCCAAAATAAGCTGGTTGGGCTGGCTGATTTCTTCTTAGTAATAATAATAATAATAATAATAATAATAATAATAATAATAATAATAATAATAATAATAATAATAATAATTCTCCAAAATTTTATTATTATTCAAAAATTTA
>JANIJH010000005.1:36733573-36754816 GCA_024520975.1 Erythroxylum areolatum | reverse complement strand
CTCACTGAGTTCGCAAACTCACCCAACATTGCAACTATTTTTCAGGAATTGAGGAGTACCCCGTTAGACTCACGGGAGTATGCCTATTGCATGTAGTCAGAGTTCAAGGTCGGGATCAGTTCACGTCTGCATTTGTATTATTCTGGTTTTTGTGTAAAATTGGTATTTCCGCGAAAATAGTACTGTTATTGTAGAGGGCCCCAATTGGTAAAATGTAGTATTTATAATGTGATTACTGAAAGTGTTCCGGAATAACATTGGACCCAATTGGATTATGAATTTTTGTGCATGTGATGGTTCAAATACTGTTGAATGTCTTTTATGACTAAATTTGTATTATGATCGAAAATGTCTTCGGATTAAAGCGGGCCCAAAATGTTTACTGATTTCCGCGCATTCGATTGTTTTCAAAAATAAAAATGTCATTATGAGTTTTTTTTCAACTGTTTTGACTGCTCTAGCATACCACTCTCGTGAGGCACGGGCTCGGACATCACCCTCGATGTCGAGTTTGGGTCTTACGGGAGTGGGATGCTACAATGTCGATCCCACAAGGAGGGATAATCTAATCCTAAAGTTTAAGGTTAGAAGCAAATACAAAAATTCAAAATGCATGAAACTAAAAATGAGAAATTAATTCAATCAATCAAATTAAATTAAAAATCAATCATGGAAATACTAATTACTAAGCAGTTCCAACATACCAACAATCAACCTAAGGAATTTACCAATTAAGATAAAAGGAATTCTACCTATCTTTAATGCTAACCTAATTGATTATGAATTACTGGATTGTTGGTTCTAGACAATCCTAAGGTTGACTACTCTCTCTCAAGTTATAACCATTAACCTTAAATCATAAACCCTAATCAAATTATAGAGGTCACAATCTCTCAATTTACAGCCTTTCCAATACCTTAATTAGTTATGAAGTTCTCTAATAAACTATCAAAAACCTATGCAAGATCTCTCTTCGCACAATTTACTGATTTGATTTAATTCTAATTTCTATTAAATAAATTAACTTTTATTAGCCCAATTTAATCATTTTTCATTCAATTCATCCTGTTAGTTTATTATCGAATTATATAATCATAGAGTTAAATCACAATAAATCCAATAAATACATAAACAATCAGATTTCATTAATTCAAGAGTAAAATTTCGAAGGTGAGTTTAGAACATCATTAACACTCTAAATCCTATCATCAACTATTTATTCCAATTCAATACAATAATAAAACTGAAATTAAATAAGAAGTACAATCTAAATGAATGACGGGAGGCAACGACAACGGGAAACTCCTAATCTAGAAAGTACATCGAGTTATCTTCTTCTCCTTTTCTCTCTTCCTTCTTCTCTTCTTTAATCTCTCGATCAATTCTCTCTAGGGTTTCTTAAGTTGGCTGATGCAAAAGCTTCTTTTGCCTCTTTTTCTTGTTCTTTAAATATCCTTTTGTGTTCTGAGCAACTATAGGATTTTTTCGAGGTCCGAAAAGTCCAAAAAATTCCTCAATAACTTAATGTTTTTTAGTGTCTGCGCATTTGACCAATGCAGGTCACGATCGTGGGCCACATCTGGGTCTTTTGTCATGATCATGGCATGCAGGCCACGATCGTGGGTCGTTCCTTGCATTTCTATCTAACTCCAGTGCTTCTGGGCTGTTGTTTTGGCCTGAATGTCTCCGAAACTTCTTCGTTCTTCAATATTGACCCTAAAACACTAGCAAATATATCAAGGTACTTTTAAAACATAATAATTAAGCTCAAAGACTTGTACTAACCCAAAAAACACTTCAAATATAAATAATTAATATACTAACACAATTCTAACTTAAACACAAACTAAATGATTAAATTAACAATTAAATATATATCAAACTAAGCCCTTAAACACAATGCAATTTACACTTATCAATAGCTATAGAAGAAATAAATATCACATCATATAACATTTCATATTGTGTTATTCTCCTTACAAAATTGCATACCATGATGGAATTTATTTGTGAATGTACTCATTAGAGAATCTTATTCTATATAGATAACCAAAAATTCATATCTCATCACATCAATATTTTTAAATTATTTCAACATTCTCAATACTTAGTTTATACTTAGATTTAAATAATTTAAAGTTTTTCAAAACATTAATATCAATATTTCATTTAATACATATGATTATATCATATAAAGTCACAAATAAATATAATAAAATACAAATATCTTTTAATTATAAATTGTTATTATATCTAGTATATCACATGTATAAAATTTAACAATTCAATACTATCATCAACCTTTCACCAAAGGTTGATTTAATTATTTTCAACCCAATAAGTGTCATAAGTTTCATAAAATTCATAATCAAAATGATACATATACCCTTGTATGTAAATGTATTATTTTCTTCATGTTCATTTAGCCAACATGGTATGAAAAAATAGTCTTGATTATCCAACTTTGTATTCTTATAAATTAATTTAAGCATAAGTCTCCCTTAATCCAACAAGCAACTATTTATATAAACTTAGATAAACTATATTTACTCAACAATCTATTTCTTATCATGTCTTGAACATTATTATAATGTTGAATCTAAATTCAGTATAAAATACTCATAAGTTGGAAATATATATGATCTCTATCATATCACTTATAGGCAAGAAAAGTTATAAAATTATTTTTCTTCTAATGACAACTATTATCGTATTATAACAAAAGCCTTTATTTATAATCCATATGTATGCTTTTAATAAGCGAAATTTGAGTGGAACAATTCATCAAGGAACTATACCTTTCAGCTTTACTTCATAAAACCTTTTGTAATGTACTATTATGGTGTTAACATATATTTTATATATACTTATTAAAGTTTATAAGATATCAATTAACTTAAATGTGATTACATTTTTTCATTTATAAGATATTAGTAGATCTTCAAATTTTTATAACCAAATGCTTAAAAAGGATTAATAGCAAAATTACATAATAAACATACAACTTTCATATCTAACTTTGAGAACTCTTCTTAAACATAACTTATATCTAAGAAAGTTAGCTCACTAATAACTTAATATCATCTATATTAATCTTAGATAATTATACTAGGGACAAAAAATAAATGGACGAAAGCAACTATTGGTTATATGCCATAACTATCAAATAAGATTAAGACTTTAATAATATATTTAGTTACTCTCACTATTTTATTTGAAATAATAGTCATCACTACTATTCAAAAGATTATTCCCATCTCTCTAATAGGCTAGGATCCTATTTAAATTTAGTTGATCTTGATTCACTCAACAAACTAACTAAACTTGAACTAGGAAGATAGCATCCTTATCAATCACATCTTATATAACTCTTAGATCCATTAGGTGACAACTTTTATTAAAACATATCTCATATATCATTACAACCCTACCTCTAAATTCATATATTCATGAATTACACATCTAGATCATAAAAATTTAGTTAAGTAAGACCTAATAATTTAATATAAAACATATTTAGGTTAAAGGGATCCTAAGTCACTTAACAAGTTTTAAAATAAACAAAACTCAGAAAGGCAATAATCACATTCTTAATATGCACTTAATATTTTAATGAGGGATTTAACTTTATTCATCTCATCAAACACAAAATTGCATATAATAATATGATACACATAAAGCATGAAATTTATATGCAACCAATATATATATATATATATACACACACATACACATAAGGTATAAACAAAACATACAACTCAAATTATATTTATAAAATATCAAGCTATGTTTGATTCTAGTAATTGATCTTTCATAATGTAAAATAGAACTTCCAACTTCTTAGATAACTAAATTAGTTAAACTCATCAATTCCTAAATAAATTATATTCTTATTTTTTAAAAAAGGTAAATTGAATCAAAAAAATTTATCTTAATTGGAAACTATTTTAAATTATATTTACTCTTTGTTAAAATTTCATTGAAAATAATTTTCAATAACTTATGCTTCTTACTTATAATAATTTAGAAAAACTCCTTTTTAAAAATTCTATAAGTGAGACGTTCTAATATAATTAAAAAATATTTTTATTCTAATTAGAAACTATTTTTCTTTAAGTAAAAAATATTTTCTAATATTAAAGAAAATATTTTTAAAATTAAATAAAACTCTTTTAAATTTAATTAAAATATTCCTTTCATTATTTAATTTTAGGTATTTTAATTAATTAGAAAATATTTATTAAATAAATTAGAAAAATATTTTAAAAGCCTTTTAAAAACTCAATTTACTTTAATTAATGAAAACATCTTTTCAAATTTAATCAAGAAGAATATCTTTTCTAATAAATCAAGAAATTCATTTTTAATTAAAGAAGAAATTATTTCTAAATAAATAGCTTAATTATTTTGTAAATATAAATTATTAAAATAAATTAAATTTAATTAATAAATGTCTTTCTTAAGCACTTAAGAAAACATTGTTCTTAATTTTAAGGAGTTTAATTAATTAATTTTAATCTAATTAAAAATAAATTAATTTTAATTCTAGAAAATAATTTCATAAAATTTAAATTTAGAAATCAATCCAATTATTATGCTTAATCAAATTACTAAAAAATAATTAACTTAATTTTAGAATTAATTTTAAATTTTAAATTTTGTTTGATATAAAATTTAATGTATTTAAATTTAGAAGACATTATCATATACTTAAGACAATTTTATTAGGATTACATTAATCCTATTGTCAAATAACATTTATTCTTGACTTGGAATAACTTACACTTAGTTTAAGTCAAACTTAAAGTTATTACCACATAAATCTTATTCTAACCTTAGAATAGGATAACCTTATACCTAAGGAAACCATATTCCAAACTTATGTCTAAACACCTTGCTTCTTCTCAAGAAAAAAGACCTAGAATCCCAAAATTTAAACCCTAGCCACCCTTGTTTGCTTATTTTATGCTATATCGCAAGTATACGAGTCGTATATTATAGTACAACTTATATGAATCCGGAGGATTGAATATAGTCACCTAACAATTTGAATTACATTTTGTCTAAGGTAACAAAAGATTGAATTAACTGAAAATATAAGTAAACTAACAAAATTGGATGACTAAACAATAGAATTGAAGTTACTCCATGGTGGAAACTTAGGGTATTCTATTCTTGTTTTCTATTCTCTTCACCTTATGAATTAAACTATGTTTGATCCTAGATATTCAAAGGTTTTGATTACCCTCTCTTGAGATCTAGCCAATTGATCCCAATTGAAATAAATTGCATTCTCTAGATTTATCAAAACTACTCTTAGTTACTAAATTAGATTTAAAGCAATCCTAAGGATTCTTAACTCATTATTAAGATCTCTCTTCAATTGCTTTTTAACTTGATATTTGTAAGTATTAAGATACCGACTCTCATTGCGAAACTTAATACAAATAACTTAATTCAATCTCTAGATTCAAATCAAATATGAGCACAACAAATATCACCCAACAGTAATTTATTGAATTCAACAAGGTAAAAGTTATCCAAAACAATTTAAGAATAACACCCTAATACAAATTTATCAATCCATAATCATGCTCAAAATACAACCATTCAAGTTTGGTATACAAGGAATTGAAATAGGAAAGGGGAATAGAATGAAATCGGCTTAAAGCCTTGATCTGGAAAATCTAGAAAGATGGAGTTGATCTTGATATTTTCACTTTTGATCTTCTTATTTATGATGTATTGTTGGTTCCCATTTCCGGAGCCCAACATTCAAAGTCGTGAGAATGTGAGCCTATTAACCTACAGGGTTACTTCAAAGAACCCTCATTTGCCATCATACCATAATGGTGGTGTGCCCACACCAGTCAATCACCAAATTACGATTTGACTTCTTTAAAGAAATTGTAGCTCTTAGTCTCTAGTTTATTTTGAAACAAGAACCACCTCAATCGGACCTCTATAGATGAAGATATGCTTAAGAAACCAAAGTATGTTCATGGCCCAGTCATGCTCTCCTAACCGACCCCTCACTTCCTTTTCATCCATCTTTTTCAAATGAACCCCAAATGCTACCAATTTTTGTGGGGATATATAAAACTGTGCTATGAATCTATTGGTTCAAGAATCACTTCATTTGGAGGGCGGGTGATGAAGTTATGTCCAAAAGAATCAAACATGATCTTGTTCTCAATCATATTGTACCTATTTTGGAACAATTAGCATAGCTTTCACTAGAGATGTTGGATTGAGTTTATTCTTAGACGGTTTGAAAGAAGACTTCTAGATCTACAACTTTTATGAGATTATAAAGTGAAATTTTGTCATTTAGTGGGTTAAAACATGGGCTGTGTGAAACTACACGGACAAACCGTGTAACCTTCGGGTGCAACAATTTTTTTGCATTAGGAATACACGGCCAGTGTGAATCTACACGACCTAACCATGTAACCTTTGGGTGTAACGAAAATTTTCACTTTCCAAGACCCCTCCAATAGATCCTAATCCTATGCTAACATCCCTTTTACTCATAATCTTCCTAAATCAAACGATTCTAGTGTGATATCACTTCATATACTCTAGTCATTCGGGATAAACATCCTATGCAACATTACCAACTTATAATGATCATATCTCTCAACACAGATATCCAAAAATTGCATACTTTATATTATTGGAAAGCTAGAAAAACAAGATACAACTTCCATGAAGAGAACTTTGTCAAATTCGTCCTAGATTATTGCAGTTTTTTCCCTAAAGTCAAAACACAATTCCCACCCCTATGAAAACTTGAAATTTGCAATGTAAAGACTTGAAAACTCATAAGCAAACATAATGTATATGCATTTCATCAACATCAAAAGATAAAAGTTTTACAACACTTTAGTGGGCATTTCAAGCCACCTTATATCATAATCCAAAAATACAAACTTTACAATAGCAATAATCTCTCAAAATGAGACTAAAGTCTTGTTTTACATGATCTAACTTCAAAAAAAACAAAATATGCAAATTGGAGTGATGCTTTGACTCTCGACTCGATCACTCGATATCTTGCTCATCGCTTGTAGATAAGAAGGAAAAGGGGTGAGCTTAAAGCTCGTAGATAACAGTTTTATAATCGGTAACAAGCAAAAACCATTGAAAATCCTCATGATCATAGCAAATTCCCAAGAAAATCCATAAAACATATATTTTTCAAATTCTCAACTTGTCAAACTAATTCACAACTCATATAAGTCAAGCATTCATCAAACTTGTCAACACATAAAAACACATAAGCACATCATAATGGTTTGGGTAGATCCATAAACATGATGAACTACACAATTTCATATAATAGTCCTGTGTAGTCGTAAACTTGAGGGAGTCCATGAAGGAGCTCCATGCCACTAGTGGGCAGGCAGGAGAAGCCTTTAACTTGGTCAACGTGCACGTGACATTCTTGAATGGACTACACCAAACTCACATAACATGTAATTCATGAACTGAAAACATTTTGCCTATATGGCACATTTTTGGAAACTTGATTATATATACTTGTTATTCTTTCAAAAATCATTTCCATCATCATTTCATAATTCCATAACCAAAATTCTATACCAAGCATAATATCCCTTTCTCAAATCATTCAGAAGCAACAAATACCACAATTATGAAGTAATTAGCAATCATTCCCATATCAACTCAAAATTCATTCACAAAATTCACATACAAAAAAAAATGTGGCACATTCTCAAGCATTTAAAGAACAATAAATGCGCCTTTATAAGGTAGTTGTAAAATCATTTAATTCCATTTATTTGAAGAACATTTATGGCTTATTAACTCAATTATAAAAATGTAACCCACCTTAGTTTCCTTGCTTGAAAACTTACTTAAGGATGTCTCTCCTCTTGCTCCTCTTACCTCTCTTGCCTCCCTTCAACATTGACAAAATCTCATTCAAAAATGAACTTCAATTGGAAAACCCAAAGAAACCCATACATGAAATTGATCCTAGAATACTAAAACCTATGCATTTCCTAAGCTCTTTGAACCAAATCCCTTCCAAAAATCCAAATATTAAAATACCAACTTACCTTGAATCTTCACCAAACAATGAGTTTCTTGACTCTAATGGAAGCTCTAATCTTCTTCTTTCTTTTTGCCTTCTTAAACATCTTCAAAACCACTCTTTAGAACTAAAAAAAATTGAAACCTAGTTGACCTCCCTTCTTTTCTCTTCTTTCTCTCTTTTTCGTACTTCTCTCTTCTCTCTTTTCTCATTCACGTTTTTGTCTTCTTCCAAATGTAAGACAACAATTTTTCTCCCCTTTTATACCCTTAATGATTGCACAATGTCCATTTTGCGCCTCCTTTAATACTTTAAGACTTTACAACTTAAGTGATCTTCCAACAATGCCCCTCATGCAATCTTACCACCTCAACACTTTAATTCAATTAACCTATGTCATATAATCTTACTCATATTAACATAATTAATCACTCCAAAATAAATTAATCTATTAAGACCTCAAAATTAATTTAAATCATGCTTATTCATCAAGAAAAAAATTCAAAGGCCAACATATGTAGCCCTTTTTTAGTGTTTTTTTTCTTTTGGTCTCAACACCGACTTTGAATTCTACCTCCTTCATTGTAGCCTTCATAATATCCTTTTATAACAAAAACTAGGTTTTTTGGAACATACACAGTCACTTACATGGCCACTTAGGTGACTATGTATCTCCATAAACCCCTCAATCATGACTTTACATGGACATAGAAGTCTACATGGGCAAATACACAGTTGTGTATGTCAACATACATGGACGTCTATCTTCATACGAGTATAAACAGCATCTTCGAACTCCACACATTTATAGTGACTTACATGGTCATTATACATAGCTAGGAAAGTGAACCCTCCGAGCAGATCGAGGGGATAAGCACCGGCTAGAGTGTTTGCTATGATGAGGGAGGACACAAAAACAGCTCTGGAAGTCGTAACTAGTATGATTAAATTATTTGATGAGGATATTGTTGTTTTGATTGATCCAAGTTCCACCTACTCGTTTATTTCATCAAGTAGAATTAAGAATGGTAGAGAATTGAGCCCATTGGATACTCCTTTGATAGTTAGTACTCCAATCAGCCAATGTATTTTTATTAGTCAAGTCTATAGAGATTGTGAGATACATATTGGAGGAGAACAATTAGTGGTGGATCTAATGCCATTAAGGGTAGGAGGATTAGATGTGACTTTGGGCATAGACACGTTAGAAAAGTATAATACTAATTTGGATTGCAAACGGAAGATAGTAGAGTTTGAGTTGAACGAAGGTAAAAAGGTGGTGTTTATGGGAGACAAAAATGTCACTCCACCTTGAATTGTTTCGGCTCTAACAGCAGAGGGAATGATGAGGAAGGGATGTGAAGCATATTTAGCGTATATGGTAGACACGAATGCAAATAGAGGGAAGTTAGAAGATCTACCAGTGGTCATGAAATTCTCAGATGTCTTCCCTAAGGAGTTACCAGGACTACCGCCACCTAGGGAAATTGAATTTCCCATTGAGCTTCTTTCAGGCACAACGTCAATATCGATTCTGCCTTATAGAATGGCTCCGGTAGAATTGAAGGAGCTTAAGGAGCAATTGGAAGAATTATTAGAGAAAGGGTACATAAGGCCGAGCTCTTCACCTTGGGAAGCTTCGATCCTTTTTGTAAAGAAGAAAGACAGATCGTTAAGGATGTGTATGGATTATAGGAATCTCAATCATGTCACTATCAAGAATAGATATCCGCTCCCACGCATAGATGATCAGTTCGATCAATTGCAAGGGGAAAGGGTCTTTTCTAAGATACATTTGAGATCAGGTTACCACCAGTTGAGGATAAAGGAGTTTGATGGGTCAAAGACTGCTTTCAGAACACGGTATAGGCATTTTACGTTTTTAGTTATGCCCTTTGGATTGACGAATGCCCTTGCAGCTTTCATGGACTTAATGAATAGAGTCTTTAAGTCCTTCTTAGACCGATTTATCATTGTCTTTATTGCTGATGTATTGGTTTATTCTAAGAATGACAAGGAGCATGAGGAACATTTGAGGGTTGCCTTGGAGACATTGAGGAGGAACAAGTTGTATGCTAAATTCAATAAATGCGAATTCTAGCTAAGGGAAGTGGTGTTTCTTAGACATGTGATTTCAGAGCATAGAATAAATGTGGATCCGAGAAAAATTAAAGTTATGGTGAAATAGGAAGCACTTAAGAATATAGCAGAAGTAAGGAGTTTCTTAGGTTTAGCTGGGTATTACCGGAGATTTGTGGAGGGTTTTTCTATAATAGCTGCTCCACTCACCAAATTAACAAGGAAGAATCAAAAGTTTATGTGGCAGATGAACGTGAGAAGAGCTTTAAAGAGCTTAAGTACAGATTGACGAGTGCACTAATTTTGACTTTGCCGTCGGGTAATGATGGATACATAGTATATAGTGAAGCCTCAAGGAAGGGGTTAGGGTGTGTGTTGATGCAAGGAGATAAATTGATTGCCTATGCTTCTAGGCAATTGAAACCTTATGGGATGAATTATCCTACGCATGACTTAGAGTTAGCTACTATAATCTTTGCGTTGAAAATATAAAGACACAACTTATATGGAGTCACCACCAGGGTGTTTACAAACCATAAGAGTCTTAAGTATCTAATGAGCTAGAAAGAGTTGAATTTGAGACAGAGAAGATGGTTAGAGCTACTAAAGGATTATAACTTAATGATAGAATATCATCCAAGGAAAGCTAATGTAGTAGCAGATGCACTAACTAGAAAATCGATTATGGCATATTTGGAGACAGTGTATCTTCCTTTGTTGAAGGAATTAGCCAAACTTAACATTGAGACAAGCCGAATTTGGTTTTGTATTGGCTAATTTTAGAATAAGACCAGTGTTGAATGAGAAGATTAAGGAACTGCAGGAGCAAGATGAGTATTTGAGCAAGCTAAGAGAAGAGATTAAAAATATTAAACCTTGTGAAATAGGGGTAAGGGAAGATGGATTGATGGTTGTAGGTAACAGACTATGTATTCCTGATATGCAAAAGTTGAAAGATGAGATTCTTGATAAGGCACACAATGCACCTTATGCAGTGCACCCAAGAAGTACGAGAATGTAAAAAGATCTGAAAGAACACTTTTGGTGGAAAGGAATGAAGAAAGATGTCGTAGAGTATGTTAAAAGATGCTTAGTGTGCCAGCAAGTTAAAGCAGAACATCAAGCACCTATCGATAAGCTTAAACCTTTGACAATTCCTGAATGGAAATGGGAGAAGATTACGATGGATTTCTTAATGGGATTGCCAAGAACTAGCAGGAAGCATGATGCAATATGGGTGATTGTTGATGGGTTAACTAAGTCAGCACATTTCTTGCCAATTAAACAAACGGATTCTTTGAAAGCTTTGGCCAAGAATATATAGATGAGATAATCAGACTTCATGGGATTTCAAGTTCGATAGCCTTAGATAGAGATCCCAGGTTCACCTCTAGGTTCTGGGAAAGTTTATAGGAGGTTTTGGGAACTAAGTTGCACTTTAGTACAGCTTTCCATCCACAGACTAATGTACAATCGGAGAGGACAATTCGAACATTGAAGGCAATGTTGAGAGCTTGTGTTACAGATTTCAAGGGCTCATAAGATGATCATCTGCCTTTAATTGAATTTGCCTATAATAATTCCTACCACTCGAGAATTCATATGGCACCTTATGAAGCTTTGTACAGTAGGAGGTGTAGAACTCCTATTTGTTAGGATGAGGAAGGTGAAAGGAGGCTTTTAGGGCCTGAGTTAGTGCAAGTCATAGTTGACAAGATTAAATTGGTGAAAGAGAGACTCAAAACAGCTCAAGATAGGATGAAAAGTTATACGGATGCACATAGAAGGGAGATTACCGGAACTGTCTAAGATTCACAATGTCTTTCATGTATCGATGTTGAGGAAGTATCGATTAGATCCTTCACACATAGTTCAACCATCAAAGGTCCAATTAAGGGAGGATTTGACGTATGAGGAGCAATCGGTGGAGATCCTAGATTCGAAGGAAAAGGTTTTGAGAAACAAGGTTGTGAAGTTGGTTAAAGTCTTATGGAAGAACCATTCGATGGAGGAGGCAACATAGGAGCCTTTGGAAGCAATGAAGGAGAAGTATCAACACCTTTTCGTGGACTCAGGTAAGAATTTCAAGGACAAAATTCTTTTAAGGAGAGAATTGTTGGATCCCGAAATTTTTTTCAATTATTATCTATTTATTTGTTTAATTATTTAATTACGATTTGTTTGTCTATTTATTTATTTTTACAATTGGTTCATTAAATTAGAAAGCATGAATAGAGATTTGAATTTATATGGGAATGTTAGAATTAAGTTAGCTTAAGGAGTTAGTATGTAAAGGCAAAAGGAGGGGCATAAGGGACCTTGTATTAAATGATGAGGGCATAATTGGAAGACCAAGGTTAAATGTTGTCTTTAAAATAAGAAAGAAGAGGGAGAGGATCGTGAGAAGCTAGGAGAATAGAGAAAAAACGTAGAGAAAGAAGAGAAGAAGAAGAAATCCGTGTGAAAAGCTAAGAAAGAGAGAAAATCGTGGAGAAAGAAGAGAAATCAAGCTTGTTAAGGTAAGTTAATCATCTTTTCTTCTTTCTTTATTAAATAAATGGGTTGTGTTGAGAATGAAAGGATTAGAGTGTGGGTGTTGTGTTGGAAGAAGAGGAATAAGGGAACCCATTCGATTTTAGGGTTTCTAAACTAGGTCTTGAGCTTTCTAGCCTAGATGGACTATAGGTAGGTTAGGTTTGAGCTTGATTTATGTTGATTACATTTTTGTGATTATGAAAGTTTTAAGGGATTTCCATTTGAATGTGGATTGAATGAGAATTTTAGTTATGTTAGGAAATCAAGGAAACCCTATCCAAGAGCAAGAGGAAGGGCACAATTGAATTTGGATTTTTAAGTGAAATAAGGTGGCTAATTTATTTATAGTTATTCTGTAATATGAACAAAATGCCTTGTATGTGTATTGTGTGCTAAAATGGCTTGTTGTGAATTGTTGTGATATGGAAAATGCATGATGAGGTGTTTCATGTCATGCATTGAAAGATGTATGACATTTTGATATAATTGAATTGTGATTATGATCATGCTATGCCTTGGAATTGTATCACGACATTTTGATTAAATGGAAAGAAGAAAGAGCATGAGACTAAGAATTTGTGATTGATTGAATTGAGCGTGAATTTGTTTGTGATTGGGCAAGAGAGGAACCCATTTAGTTAGTCACATGCACATTGACCTACAGCCTTCTCTCGGTTGCCCATTTGAGGCTACGAGATCCTGAGAAATCAAACTCGTTTTGTTCATAGTGTAAACTTTGGTTTTTCTGTTTTGTTTCATGGAACTCTCGAGCTATTTGTTTGTGCATGCGTTTTGATGTGTTAAGTTATGATGCAATTTTAGTGTTATGCTTTGATGAGAAATTACATCCAATATGTTTTATGTGATGATGTATTGAATTATGAGTTGTGAACTAGAATTGTGAATGCTGAACTTATGTTGTTAGATTAAGATAAGACATGCATGCATATATGAATATTCATATATATGTTTGATTGTGTGGCTCATTACCAATGGCTATAAATCTATTAGCCACTAAGCTGTATAGCTCAACCCATCATTTTTCCCTCCCCAGGTGCAGAACGAGAAGATTAGCAACCCTTGCAAAGGCATTCGAAAAACTCCAAGATAGCTAGAAATCTTTTGTACTAAGTTAGTGATTATTTTGGATAGCTTTATAGGCATATCAAATATGAGCATCCTTTGTACTTTATATTAAGCTTTTGATGTGTATATTGATATGTAAGTAAAGCTTG
Organism: Erythroxylum areolatum; assembly: GCA_024520975.1. NCBI lineage: Eukaryota > Viridiplantae > Streptophyta > Magnoliopsida > Malpighiales > Erythroxylaceae > Erythroxylum > Erythroxylum areolatum. Next base: position 36,740,908 of record JANIJH010000005.1, on the reverse strand, counting down.
TTCAAACATTTACTTTGTTTAGCAGTGAGAATGAGAAATTGAGAAGTTCCTTTTTGTGTATGAAATTTTATTTTAAAGGTTGAGTGTGATGGTTATGGAAGTGGAATGTGCATGTGCATGTGCATATTCTTCTTCATTGAGATTGCAAATTATTGCTTGTTTTAGAATGGCACATTAGTGATTGGAAAGGTTGTAATGGAATGAATCATTTGAAGTAAGATTCAAGAGTTTAACGAAAAGTACTTAGTAGTTTAATTGATATGAAGAGATATTATGTTTTGCAAGCTTTCATAGGTGTAGAAATTGTGTTTTGAACTCAAAGGAAAAACTATATCGATCTAGGTATAATTAGCCAAAGATGTCTTCATGAAAGTTGTAGCTTATCTCTTAGCTTTCCAACGGTATAAAGTACGTAAATTTTAGATATCAGAGTTGAGAGATATGATCATTATAAGTTGGTGATGTTACATAGGATGTATATACAAAAGGATTATGGTAAATGAAGTGATATCGCACTAGGATTGTTGAATTTGAGAAGATTATGAGAGTGATGTTAGAATGGGTGTAGGATCCATTGAAGAGGTCTTGGAAAAGGGAAATTGAGCAAAAACTCAAAGGATACACGATCAGGCTATGTAAAATTGATATTGACCGTGTGTTCCTGATGCAAAAACACCACCAGACCTGTAAGAAACATGGGCTACCCGCGTGGGTTCACATGGCTATGTGTTTTGACTCTCCAAATGACAATCTCTTTTCAGAGTCTTCATAAAATTATAGATCTAGAAGTCCTCTTCGAAAGCATCCTAAGATGACCTTAATTCGACACCTTTAGCGAAAGTTATGCCAATTGTCTCGAAATAGGTCCAATATGATTGAGGACAAATGCAAGTTTGATTCTTTTAGCCATAACTTCATCATTTGACCTCTAAATGAAGTGATTCTCAAACCAATAGATTCCTAACACATTTATCTATCTTTCCATAAAAATTGATAGCCTTTGGTCTTGATTTAAAAAAGATTGATGGAAAGAAAGTAAGGGATCGGTGGGGAGAGCATGACTGATTATGAACATACTTTAGCCTTTTAAGCATATCTTGATCTATAGGGCTCCGAATGAGATGGTTCTTATTTCAAAATGAGCTAGAGACATAGAGTTACAATTTTCTGAAGAAATCAATTTGTGATTTTGGTATTTGACTGGTGGGGGCATGCCACCTTTATCGGATGATAGCTAATAAGGGTTCATTGAAATAACCCTACAGGGTATTCCACTCACGCTTTATGACTCCGGATTGTTGGGCTCCGAAAAAAGGGTCTAAGTAAATATGTTGCCATATGTCATCAATAATACTAAGTCATATGTCATGTAATCCCAGCTGCCAATTGTCATCAACTTACTAATCCATTTGTCACACAACGATCAACGCCAAATGTCACTCAATTATAGGCTTAATCATCCTAATTTTCATGTATCAATTTTTCTTATCACTTGGCATTTTTCCTAGACCAAATGTACATTTAATTACTCAATTTTCCAATTATATCAATTAATTCCAAATTCACTACTTGTAATCAATCAAACTAAAATTCAAGGCATAAATGTTTCAGAATTCATATCATGAACATTTTAATCTTTTCATACCCCAAAATGAGTCAATTGAGTGCATATACGTTCCTTGAAATGTGTACAAAATCATAATTCATAATTCATGTATGTATGCTAATGAGAAGCATCCGAATGAAATGCAATTCATGAATTCCCAATGACAACTAAAGCTCTAAACCTCAATATGGAGAACGAGTTATTACAGCTCCACTCAGGTTCCGAAAGGAGAACTCTAGGATGGGTCCTTTTAGCATCTATAGTGCCTCACATGTGTGGATTCATTATATTGTAGAATATTTGTAGAAGGAACTCCTTTGGCAAGTTATAGTATGGGTAGCTCCTCTACAACTCTTTTAATTGCTATCATGCTTCATATAAAGACTCTTCTTCACTTTGCTAGAAATTTGTGATTTATTTTGTGAGTCTAGTGGTCTTCCTTAAGGGGAAGTATTTAGCTAAAATGGTTAGTACTAACTGCTCCTATGTTGTGACATTCATTAGGTTAAGAGAACAAAAGGAAAGAGCCTCATCTTGGCTGCATCTTTCGACAACCCATTATACCTAAACATGTCACAAATATTAAGAAAGTTAGCTACATGAGCATTAGGATCCTTATTGTCTAGTATATAAAATTGAATGTTGGGTTGCAACAAATTCAGCAGTGCTGTTTTGATTTTGAATGTGTCAGTCTGTACTAATGGTCTTGTTATCCCTTGTTAATTTGCATTAAACCTTGGCCTCGTGAAGTCTATAAGGGTTCTTTGCTATTCTGATTTATTTTTTCCCTCCAACATTGTTCTTTATATCTCGTCTTGGTGTCCCACTTTCCATATTTCCTTTTCTTGATGATGTTAGAAGTTTGTGTATCCTTTACTTAGCTTGAACTCTTAGTGGATCTTATGTTCATGCACTTGCAATCACATAAGGAAATTATTTAAGTCCTTAAATCAACTTGAAGCCCTGATTTGAAAATTTTGGAAAGCTATAGTTGATCTTGATGTTTCTGCTCTTAATCTTTTTATTTATAATGTGTAGCCCTTCTTTTTGGCATTTTCTTTCTTCTTTTGGTGTCTCCACTGACTATGGAATATACCTCCTTCATTGTAGCCTTCATAATATCCTTTTATAGTAAAAACTAGGTTTTTTTTATAAGATGCACAGCCTTTACACAACCATATAGGTGATCATTTATATTTAAAAGACTCCCAATCGTCACTTTACATGGTCATAGAAGCTTACACAAGAAAATACATGATCGTATATGTCAAAATACATTGGTGTGTATCTTCACATGGGTATAAACAACATCTTCTAAACCCCACACATTTATGGTGACTTACTCATACAATATACACAATCATGTAAGTCCAAGGTTGCTTTAATTCTTCCATTTTATGCCACGATTTTACTTGAGTTCTTTTTTTTAGTCTATGAAGGCAACTAGAACCTAAAAACACATTTGAAGTAGAATAAGTATCACAAATACCATAACATTCTCAAATAATAAGCAAAACACACTAAATATGGGTATATAAATATAGTCAATTAATTGTTTATCAGAACCCTATTTGTTGTTAGCACTAATGAGTTATCGCTATCAACAACTATTATGCTTGCCTTCACGCATTCCTCATAACCCTTATCATCACAATTGTAAGATCCTAAATGCCAACATCTCCACTAACTCTCGCAAGTAATTTTTCCCTTTAGCCTACTCCAACCACTAGCGAGACTCTAACTATTTTCACCTTTTAAAAGCCTCACCCACTAGCATACAACAAACCAAGCTATACCTTGAACTTACCAATCTAAGTTGCACTTAATAAATGTTGCCTCTCCTCGCATCTTCTTCTCTTATAGCCACTCACCGTAGGTAAAATCTCAGGTTCTAACCTACATCTCCAGTCAACCAACTATCTAAAACTTATATAAACATAATAGAAACTAGCTTCATTCAACCTCTTACCACTAGTAGCTTCATCACCTACACCTAAAACATAACCACTTAACAATATCCAAGCCTAATTTCTTCATTAACACATAAATGTTCCGTCCCTACTCTAAGAACAAACATCATATATATAGAGGCACCTATAAGTTTCATTATTCCTAACACAAGGTTGAGGAGTCAATTTAGGGTTTTTGGATTTCTAATATAAAACTTTTAGATGCAATAATTTTGGATTTATAAGGACTTGAATAAATGCTTTTGAGATTATTATTCTAAACTAATTTAATTTTATGATTTAGGATTTGTAATTTTAATATAAACTTTTCAAAAATTTTAGGGATTACAATAATCGTAATTTCAATCCTATAATTGAATATCATTAACAATCAAATAAACTTAATCAAGTTATAAAATTAAAAGATTGCTTAGATAACACTATTAAGAATCTACCGGATCCGATTTTGCACGTAGTAAAATAAGAACAAATATTTTTCATGTTTAATTTCCCAAAAGTCAATATCACTAAAATTCTATAACACCATTAACATATAAATCATAATAAAGATTGAAATGTAATTCGTACCTTATTATGAAGCTTGTTCATTTTCATGTCATTTCCCTCAAAACGTTTTTAAAAGCTAATTTATCTCAACCACCATAGTCATACACATATTCAGTCTCTAATGGTATCTATAAAATATGTTGAAAGAACTCTACAATTATTATAGAGAAGATTAGGCAATAAGTATTAACTCTATTGGAACTTAAGCCCATTCATAATAGCTTTTGTGCATTTTAATAATTTAATTGAAATATAATTCTAATTTTAATCAAACTTTAATTATAATTACAATTAATTTATTTAAACATTAACTGAGCTCAAATAGGATTCAATATTTCATATTAGTCCTTATTATTAAATATCACATATTTAATTAAAGTTTCTTTAATTTTACAATGAAGTCTAGATTAATTAAAAACCTTTTCTCTCTTCAATTTGTTCTTTATGTGTGACCCATTAAGTTCTCAAATATGTTAATAATGGTTATAAATTATAACCCTAAATTGTATTTAAGATTAGATAAATTAAATTTCTTTATTTATCTTTAATTATCTAATTAAATAATTTATATCCATAGATCAAGATTGACATTTAGCAATGTATGACCATCTAAATATTTAGGAATATTAAAGTAGTTTTGAATAATCTTTTTGTTTATGATTCTTTTATAATTTAATTCTTTCATCATACAATGTTCTGCTAAAAAATAGGGCATGAAAATAATGTCCACTTTATTTGAGTCTAATCATACTAGTTCTCTACTATTAACTAGTTATTCAATTAATGATATTTGAAAACTATTTTCAAAGTGTCTGACATAAGGTCGCGTAATGCTACGCAAAATAAATTAGAGCTACAACTATAGTAGTGGTGAGTCTAGGTTAATCCTATAGAGGGTGTTTAGTTAGTTTTTGTTATGAAAATAGTTGATGTTTAAGTTATGGGGGATTTGTTTGGTTTGAAATAAGAAAATAAAAATGAAATTAAGTTAATGAAAACAAATTAAAGAAAACATTGAAAAATGATGAATTCGTTAAGGACCCGATTCTTTAGTTTAATCTCAACCTACACCCAGGTAAACATATTTGATTGAATTGTTGTTCCTATATCTCTCCTAGAAACTATTAATCGTAGGTTAACAATAAGCTCTATTAACCTCAGTTTTTCCTTAATTCTTGTTTAATTAAGAAGAGCTCATTAATTAAACCTAGCTATCAAACAATTTAAAATAAGCTCTCTATATTTAATTAGACATTTGCATTATAAATTAGGAAAACATATTAATCAAGGTAACAACCACACATGCTCAAGTCATTTAACCTAGATTATGTTATCCCTAATAATTTGAAACCATTAGTCGCCATAAATAAATCTTAACATAAAATTACGAATTATACTGAAATTCTAGCAAAGGGTTCTTACATAAAAATAAACAATAGAGCATTCAATCATTCTCACACAATACCCAAACATTAAACAGAAGATAACATCATCAATCCCTAATAGAAAGAACAACAAATTATGAGAGAAATGCTTAACTAAGTTCTTCGACAACGATATCACCTCCGAACTGACATCAAGAAGCCTAGCCCTCTATGGGTCTCTAAAGGATGAGAGGTTTACCCCTCTTCATTCTCCTGAAACCCCCTATCGATTCTACAAACTTTTCCCAGACGAAAACATATCATTGTCGTCACAAAAACGATGCTTTTATACAAAAATGTATGGTTTCAAGTGAGGTGGCACTGTCTCATAGCCATGAGACACCTATGTCAAGCCCATGCAGCTAGTGTCACGCCTATGACACATACCTCTCATGGCCATGACTTTATTTTCATGATCGTGAGATGTATTTTAAGCCATGACGTATGTTATTCTTCCTTCCTTTTGGCATTTTCTTGTCCCCTTGTGCTCTAATCCTTATTCTTCTTACGCTATGAAGACAAGTGAGTGTAAATCTTAAGAAAACGACTCAAATATTGTGCTTTCGACTCACTTTAGCTCTTTTGCATCCGAATTGTACCTAACCATATAAGAACTAAAATGAGTATCTTAAGCATTTTCATATCATTAATCACAAAGTGTAAAGGGTTAAATATATCAACAATTAAGTACATATCAATTTTTCCTACACTTAGCTTTTGATTGTCCTCAAGCAAAACATTAAAATTAAGATCATCGACCCAAAAACATTTACTCAATTCCCATATTTTTCAAGAATACATAATCATAAACAAAGATGAATGACTTTCAAAAACCATAGCAAGAACTTAACATTCAAAACTTCTACTCATGATTAATAAAAAATCATCACTTTCAGAAACTAAGCAATCTAATGGTAGACTTGGACAAAATGTGTTTAAATAAGATATATTCATGGGTACACTCAATACCATTCATGATCATGACATTTCATAACTTTGCAAATCATTTCATTTCTCCAACACTAAGGTTCACATGAAAAATCATGAATTAAAGGACATTTTAAGTTGTAATGTGGGAAAAGGTAAGGTGATATTCATTTAGGTAAAGTAGCATGAAAGCCATCAAAGCTAGTTAAATAAGGGAAAACATTCAAGATACCATCAAGTGCAATAACCAACATTCACTCACAATTATGTACATCAATTATGATGAATGCAAAAACTATATTTCCTCGCTCGAATTCAAGCTCACTTAACATAAACCACATCAAGCATATATCACTCACAAAAGCTTATCATAAACAAGACTTTGTAACCATAAGGAGTGACCATTGAAAGCAACATCCACCTCATATCCAATATACTCAAGTAACTCCTTTAATACAACTTTAGGAGGAAAAACTAATCATAAACAACTTTGCAACATATATGCATTTCCTCCTTAATAATTTTATTTAGACATTTTTTCTTTCTTTTCTTTTCTTTTTTCTTCTCCTTTTTATATATAAACATTGAAAGAAACTATATAAACATTGGAATTTCAATGATAAGACATAAAATAACACCCCAACAATTATAACCATCCCATACATATGCATACCCCCCACAATTAGAATTTTATACATTCACAAACTCAACAATCACAAATGCTCCACTAGCTTTGTAGCTTGGGTAGGACATTTGGTTGAGTTTAAAAGTGTTGGGACCCGATCCGGAGACCGGCGCCCCAACCCGAAAACGAAGGAAAACGGAGGAAACAAAACGGATTCCAATCCGAATAAATCGAATC
>JANIJH010000005.1:36676134-36730223 GCA_024520975.1 Erythroxylum areolatum | reverse complement strand
AGATACTTTGGTGATCTCAAGTTAAATGATCACTTTTACAATTATCACAATTAAAATTTTCATAGACATACAAGTAATGTTTCAAATGAATTGCTCATATAGGATTAGTTCAGTGAATTTGTTCCCTAATAAACATTGATATATTTATTTAAATATCTCAATACTTTAGTCTAGCTATGGGATCTATTACTTCCTTTATAAGGAATAAATATAATATGTGGTAGTCTTTTTAGGCTTTATTAATGTCCAATCTTAACAGAATAATGACTATAAACAATTTATGGATAATACATAAATATATTATGATTGTAACCATAAGGTCACATGTTCAAATTACAGAAATAAACTCTTTGTAAAAATTACAAAAAGAAGGCTGCGTACATTAATGACCTTCTCGCGACCCTTGCAAAATAAGGAGCCTTGTGCATTGGGGTACGATAACTTGGCTTGATATAAATATAATATAAATCTTATAATTATGTCCTTATTATAATTTTATTTGAATGTATATTTATCCTGTGAATTTTATCATTTGCATCTAAACATGTATAAGATAAAGAATGTCTTTAAATAATTATTTTAATTAATTACACCTAGCCAATTGACTGTAAGGTATAGATCAACAATAAAGATATTAAAAGTATAAGAATAAAAGTTGTTAAATCTATAATATGATCAAGGAGCTAGACCTATAATTTGAGGGGAAATTTTCAATTTTTGAAATTTATGTGAGTAAAATTATATTAACTTACATTTAAATTAATTTATTTTTCCCAATTTGTATTAAATATATATATCAAAATTATTTGTTTCTTGTTGACACAACGAGGCATATGCCCCCACTCCCGGATGTAGTATAGAATAATAGCAAAGCACACACACATACACATACATATACATATAGCATGAATCATTATAGCAAGGCATATATATATATATATATATAATTAATGTATGTTTATGCAGTGATCGTTAGAGGGGGGGAAGAGTTTCCCATTATAGCCCATGCAAAAATTCAGATTAAAAACAGTAGAGCAATAAAAACAAGTTTCATATAAATAATGAATAAAGAAATCATGAATTGTGCTCATCATCGAAAGAGATCAGGAACCGAAGCTTCTTGATTGTTGCCCAGTTTAGAATCTATATTTATTTGCCCCTTTTCAGATTGTTGACCATCATAGAATTAACTTTTATGGTCTCCTGCATCTGGTTGTTTTCACGAAAAGGTTCATATTATTGTGAAACGTACGTTAGGACGAGGAAATTTCCTTCCGTTTGTCCCCGTGTCCATCAGTGTCTGGACCGTTTGCTGACTCCAGAAGGGTAAATTGGAGAAAGCCAACGCAGTTTCAGCCATCCCCACACCAAGGAAAAGTTCTGTTCTCTGACCACGCACGTCACCAAAAGCTCAACCTTTTTCCATTTTTTCTTAATTATTAAAGACTACCGCTAGAATAAGAAGGAGGTGGAGGCAATTGGAAACTTGAAAGGGATCTTCCATCAATGGGAAGGTGGGATTCAAGTGGCAGGTCACAATCGGCGACCATTAGGACCACCATGTAGAAAGTTGCTTCGCACGGAATGATTCCGAATCTTATTTTCATCTTCTGCTTCTCTGATAAGGTCTCTGTACTAATTTCGGAATCAATGCCCTCCACTTATCTATAGGGTGAACCGTCGCCCCACGTAGGCAGTCAAACATTTCGTCAAGAGTAGTTCTGTGGTTTTCTTTTTCTTTTTTTTAATCCTAGCTCAAATATTTTAAAGTTCTTTGTAATTTAATATTTTTATTTTAATTTGTATATATTTTTAAAACAACACTACTTATTTTATTGTTTTATTTAATTATCACATAATTTTCTTGTTATATTTCTTAATTTTTATTTTATCATAAATTATATAATATTAAAACTCTTAAATTTTGATACAATATTATTTTAAATTATAAATAATAATATAATACAAAATTATCAATTATATAATAATTAACTAAAGTTCAAGAAATATAAATAACAATTTTTAAAATGTCATAATTGAAACGAAAATATCAAATTATAAGAAATTCAATATAATTAATTTAAAATAAAAAGTTTTTTAAAAAATGAAAAAAGAATAAGTTATGTAATTGTATATAAATGGTAGAGGCAGAATGCAATTTAAATCATCCCTCAAACATGCTTGGATTAGTCTTATATAACTAGATCAAGAATTTGATTCAATCAAAGGAAAAGGTCATATGGTATGTAAACTCAAGAAATCAATATATGGACTTAAACAAGTTTCTAGGCAATGATATATTAAGTTTAATGATACCATCATCTCTTTTGGTTTCGAAAAAAATCTTATTGATCGTTGTATATGTTGAAAGATTAGTGGGAGAAAAATTTTATTTTTTTAGTTTTATATGTTGATGATATCTTACTTGCTACTAATGAATTGAGTATGTTGAGATAAAAGATTATCTCTCGAAGAATTTTAAAATAAAAAATATGAGAGATGCATCCTATGTGATAAGAATTGCAATATTTTGTGATAAATCATAAGGACTGTTAGGATTTTCTAAAAATACCTATATTAAAAGAATTCTAGAGAAATTTAATATGCAAAAATGTTCTTCTAGAATTGTTCTGGTTCAAAAAGAAGATAAATTTAGTCTTATGCAACGTCCAAAAAATGATATAGAATGAAAGCAAATGGAGCCAATTCCTTATGCTTCTGTTGTGAGAAGTCTAATGTATACACAAACTTGTACAAGACCAGATATTAGTTTTGTGGTTGGAATGCTCGGCAGGTATTAAAGTAACCCTGAAATTGATCATTGGAAAGTTACAAAGAAAATTTTAAGATATCTTCAAGAACAAAGAATTACATGATCATGTATAAAAGATCTAATCAATTGGAAGCGATTGGATGCTCATATTTAGATTTTGCTGAATGCATTGTCAACAGAAAAGTTAACTTATGGTTATTTGTTCTTTCTTGTCAAAGGAGGAATATCATGGAAAACAGCTAAATAATCTGTCATTGCCTCATCTATCATGGAAGTAGAATTTGTGGCATGTTTTGAAGCCACAATACATGCATTATAGTTGCGAAATTTTATTTCAAGATTTGGAATTGTCGACATTATGACTAAGACATTTTATTGTTATAATTCTACAATAATGTTCCTATCAAAAAACGACAAATACTCAAGAGGTGTCAAACATATGGAACTAAAGTATTTTGCTGTGAAGGAGGAGGTTCAGAAATAGAAAGTGTTTATTGAGCATATTAAAGCAGATCTCATGATAGTAAATTGGTTAACTAAAGGCTTACGACTAAAGACATTTAAAGAACACATACAAAGAATGGGTCTTGGTTGTCCTTTTGAATGATGCATCTAATGAAGTTGACATTTTGAACTCATTGATGTGTTTCTGATATACACCATTTATTGTTTCTAGTTATAGTGTGCACATAATTGTATTCATGGCAAAACTTTAATTTACTAGAAACATTACTGTGAACCATGATGAAATTTATATGTCATTTATTGGTCTAGTATAGTAAAACACTGGTGTTTGTGGTAAATAGAAGGGAGCATGTTATGTAATAAATATATATCTACCATAACCCTTATTAGTGTTTTACCACATTTAGATAATTATGATATTTTGATGATCAGTTTTGGTGGTTAATTATAAAAGCATCATACTTATACATTAGTTTCATCCAATTTGGGAGAATGTTGAAAGTTGTCAAAAGGTAACTTTCTCAAATTGCCTAAAAATTAGGGATTGAGACTGATAACATCTTATTTAAATACAATTATTCAAATATGTTATTATTAAGAAAAATTATTAATATAGAAAATTAACATCCGTTAATTAATTACACATTAATAATTGATGGATGTATCATATTAAAAAAAAGATACACATAAAATTGATCCTCTCTTAGCCTTAATTTATACGTTTAAGAAAAACTAAATATCTATAAAAAAAAGTGCGTATAAACTAAAGAAAGGGATAAGGGGAAACAAACCAAATTTTTTATACAAGGAAGATAATTGTTATCTAGATCAAACATTATGTCTTCTTAGTCAAAACCAGGTATATGAAAATTATTGATTTCAAAATCTTTTATATTGTAAAAAAAAATGGATTTCTCCTCCCAATTATCTCTTGTTCTGAGGAGTGATTTAAGTTAGTAAGTTTCTGAATTCGGAGTATATTGTTTGTAGGAGAATTATTAACCTCTGATTTGATTCTTCTGGCTGGCAGCTTTGCGATCAACCGTAAATGCACAAGTGACAACCACAGCTAGGATGTTGGGTTTGGACTCAAAGCTTGACACCTAGACAGAACGTGAAAAGATAAAAACCCAGGGCTTGACGGTGACGACCGAAGTGAGAGAGAGAGTCATTGCACTGGATGTTTAGACGTGAGAGAACCAGAGGAAATTTATTTGTCAAACAATTCGCTAAAACGTTGTTTAGACAGTTGATTTTATTTTGAGATTGATTTGAATTTTAGCTACGAACACGTAGCCTATTCGCCAAAAGTTTTTGGCCACGAAAAAAAATTTGTAGTTAAAAAAAATTTAAAAGTAATCTATTATCAAATTTATTTTCATTTGGTACTTAAATTAGAAAAAAAACTGCAAAATATTTATTTTTGAGTACTGCTTTAATAAGCTATCATTTAGAAAATTTGTGGCGAAACACTTACTGTTACCTACAAATTTTTAAGCACAGCAAAAAATAAAAAAAAGAAGTCATATGGATAACTCGGTTCATATGTGAATATAAATAACTGATTAATAAGCTTACATAAATATTAGTTTTGTACAATATTGGCATATCTAAAAGAATAAATCGAATAATTCTTCCTCAAATTTTCCCTTACATCCTCAAAGATAAAGGATGTAAGAAAATGATGATTCTAAACATTAAACACCAACCATTGGTTTAGGAGGGAAGGACTCGGCCAAAGGGCGTCCGCTCATTGCTTTTTTTCTCCCATTATCGAAGAAACTTCATAGAAGGTGAATGATTTATTACTCTGTGACCGTAAACCAAATCATAGGATAACACGAGCGAGTCGTGAATTATATCTTTTGCACAGTACAACCGTACTTATTCAACGTTACATATTTTGAAGATTTCTGTTATAAATATATTGTGTATAAATGTGATTAATATTAGTTTAAAATAAGATAAATTAAATTAGGATAACATATGATTTGATTTCCTTTTAATATACTTTGAGTTTAGTAATTTACATGGTTGAATAATTAGTTAATAAACTCGTTTTAATAATTATTATTATTATTGCATTTTAGGAGCCTCTAAAACTATATTTAAACTGAAAGAATAATTTAAGATTTTAGTGAATATATTTTAGTTTAACAAATAATATCTTTTCATTGAACCAATACTAGCACAATTGTTAATATGAAAAGAAACTACCCGTTTGTTGAAAGGCCACGAAGATGCATGAATATTGAATTGGGTTAAATTAATCCCCAGGAAAGAAATTGGGTCGTCGTATGCTCGTGGTTATTGACTACTGTTAAACTCTTAAACTTCCGAGCATTTTTTTGTGACCTTGACGATGTGCTTTAAGAGGAACGTTAGCTACATACACCATAACTAGTGGACTTATTGTGAAAAGCAAATCCAGGGCAGTATGTTACGTGAGCTTTAGTAAGATCACGTTGTATTATCATCTAAGACATTCTTAAGAAATTTTGAATGATGTGACGATAATTAAAAGTTGAAATTATAATATAATTCAACATTTGAAGATAACGAAGATCTTGAAAAATAAGGATGCTAATTTCTTATTTGAATGTAAAATTTATTTTTCTGTTATCTTGTAAATTTTATTGTATCAGTTAGAGTTAATAAGGGTGTCATCTAATTAGTCTAAAAGCAATATGATAAAGTTAGATATGATTTTAGCACCATCTTAAACAATTAAGATAAAGTGAGATTTCGAGTATAACTTAACTTCCGTGCCTATATATATATAGTTCGTTTGATCTTTGCCCTCTTCATTTAGTCATAGAGAATATTCTTTAGTTTTCTTTTTTGAAGAAAGTAATACTATAAAAGTTGATTTTATTGTGTCTTTCTTATTTCTTTATTATTTTTATAGCATTATTTTTTTCAGTGTGGCAAGTGAATATTTTAAAGATCGTTAAAAGCTAAAATCTTGGTAAAGCAGACGTAAGTGACACTTCCGTGCAAAAATGCTAGCCAACAAATTTGGTGAAAGTTCGAATCCAAATCAACTTTGTATTATCTACCATCCGTAAAGACAGAAGCCAGAAGGAGAGCGGCAGGAATACGCTTGCGGCCCTGAGTCCATCGGCCGGGCCAAACCAAAATAAACCGAACCCCACTCAAAGCTGAGAACCAGAGACAAACACCCCATCATTGCCACTAGCTTAAATCACAGCCACAACTACCATCTTCCTCTTATCTCTCTCTCTTTCTTTCTATATATATATTTAACATTAGCAGCATTTCTGGAAAGAAGCAACGTATATCCACTTACCCATCTTGCTTTGGCTTTCCAACTCGACCTTAAACCACCACATTTTGTTATTTTTACCGTCTGGGAATTGCTCGTTTTGGTAGGTTTCTACGTCGAAGGGAGAAAAAGTTCGGTTCTTTCTTTCGAAGAAGCTGTTGGGTGTTTGTGTGTTGTGGGTGGTGTGGGTGTAAAGACCAAGGGGTATAACAAGTTGCAGACATCACGGCTATACACGGAGTAACGCGACCCCTAATTTATGTCCGTGCTGTACGACGCAGGGGATGTGTGATTGAGAGCAACCCTTCGCCGCACGGCGGGCGTGGCGCTTTGCCTTCCGAAGGCGGTAGCCCTTCCGATCTCCTCTTCCTTGCTGGCGGTGGCTCGCCTTTCTTCATCTCTCTTGTTTAGGTAGAAAAACTCGTTGTTTGTATACCTAGTTACGAAGCAAGTTATTGTATTAGCCAAAAACGAAGGTATTTAAGGTATTGGTTAAGCAAAAAAGATCGTGTAAAGATGAACAGCAGCAACAGCAGCATGGAGATGATGTTGAGGATCAAGAGGGTTCCGACCGTCGTGTCCAATTACCAGAAGGAGGAGGCTGAAGGTGGTGCCCGACGTGTTGGCGGTTGTGGTCGCAATTGCCTTCGGGACTGTTGCATTCGAGGTGCTCGATGGATTGTTTCTCTTGGGTTATGATGCATGATTGAAAAATTGGATCCTTTTTTTTTTTTTTAGGTTTTTGATCTGTTTAGGCGTTGTTCGTAACTGGGTTTTGTGTTCTATTTGTCGTTCCACTGGGGCAGGTGCAAAGCTCCCTTTGTATGCTTTCAAAAGGGTCAACAAGATTAACGAGAAGGAGTTGATCGAGCATGGTTCTGGCGAGCCTCCAGTTGCATTCCTTGATTCTCTTCTTCTCGGGGAGGTACCCATCTTTAAGCAAATGAATAATTTCGTGTTGCTGTTATTGGGTGTGATCATCCTGTTTTGAGGTTCAAAATTTTCTTTCTTTTTGGATTTCTTTCAGTGGGAAGATCGCATGCAAAGGGGACTTTTTCGCTATGATGTCACTGCGTGCGAAACCAAGGTTTGTTTATTAATATTTTATTAAGCTTTATTTGTTAGTATTTTATTTAATATTTTGTTAAGGCATGTTTGTTAGCTAATTTTCATTTTCATTTTGGAGTCAAGATTGTGCAACGTAGTATTTAATGGTTATGGGCTTCGGCGCCGTACTCTCTGTTTATGTTGGTTTAGGTGATACCCGGCCGGTATGGTTTCATTGCCCAGCTGAACGAGGGCCGTCACTTGAAGAAGCGACCAACCGAGTTCCGAGTTGACAAGGTCCTCCAGCCATTTGATGGTAACAAATTTAATTTCACTAAGGTTGGCCAAGAAGAGGTCCTCTTCCAGTTTGAAGCCAGCGAGGATGGTGAAGTTCAGTTCTTCCCCAGTGCCCCAATTGACTGTGAAAATTCACCCAGCATGGTTGTCATCAATGTAAGTACTTTTTTTCTTGTTGTAATTCTTTACCCCTCTCAGATTGAGGAGCTGCCTGTGTGGTGGCATTAAAGGATTGAAAATATTTCTTTTGTCACTGTTATAGGTTAGCCCAATCGAGTATGGGCATGTGTTGTTGATCCCTTCCATTCTGGATTGCTTGCCTCAGAGGATCGACCACGAGAGCTTACTGCTCGCTATTTACATGGCAGTTGAGGCTGGGAGTCCCTTTTTCCGATTGGGTTATAACAGCTTGGGCGCATTTGCTACAATCAACCACCTCCACTTCCAGGTTATTTACCGTTTGGGTATTTGGATATAAACTTTGAGGTGTGGATTGGCAAACAAAATTATTTGAAGGTTGTTGATGACAGAATTTTATGGATCAGGCTTACTACTTGACTGTGCCGTTTCCTGTTGAGAAAGCTCCTGCTAATAAGATAACTACCTTGGATGTTGGAGTGAAAATATCCGAGCTTGTGAACTATCCAGTCAGAGGTCTAATCTTTGAGGGTGGAAAAACTTTGCAAGATTTGTCTACCACTGTCTCCAATGCTTGCATTTGTCTTCAAAATAACAACATACCGTTCAATGTTCTCATCTCAGATTGTGGAAACCGCATCTTTTTTTTCCCGCAGGTAATGTTTTGAGCCTGGTCCAAGTGATTATTTCGTGAAGGTATGGTGGTAATTGCATAGTCTTAACTTGTACTTGGGCTTTGTTGAACGAATGTACAGTGTTATGCTGAGAAACAAGCTCTTGGGGAAGTCAGTCCCGAGCTTCTTGATACCCAGGTGAATCCAGCGGTTTGGGAAATTAGTGGTCACATGGTGTTGAAGAGGAAGAAAGATTATGAGGAGGCATCTGAGGAAAATGCTTGGAGGCTCCTTGCTGAGGTGTCTCTCTCCGAAGAAAGATTTCGAGAAGTCAGTGCTCTCATCTTCGAAGCAATTTGGTACAACAACAATGGCAATCAGGATTGCGAGAATTTGGTCAAGGATGCGGAGCTCAAATCCCACTCTACTGAGGAAGTGGTTGCTACAAGCAAAGGCTCTGGTGGAGCTATGATAACTGGAGTTCAGGAATGCCTCGTTCTGCAGTAAGAATTGCTATGATTTAAGTTTGTAATTCAAGTAACTGAGATTGTGGTGGTGGCCTAAATAAGCAGACACCGTCTGCATTGTTGAACTTGGTCTGTCATTGTTGTCTTAAGATTTATGTATTGTGCGTCAACTGTGGTCCTGTTTGTAATATTACTTCAAATATCTGTACTTTATTATGTTTTGTGGAAATACCTTAATCGTGTGTTCACATTTCCATATAAAATGTCAAGGTAATCCTTGAGACTTGGTTTCTGGAATAATTAATAATATATAATGATGGGTAATGCTCTATAAAATTAAAATGGTATAACTAGATCAATTTTTAATTTGGTGTCTTAATTAGTATTAAAATGGTATAACTAGATCAATTTTTAATTTGGTGTCTTAATTAATCATAAACACTTAATCATTGTAGAAGATTAAACTAATCTACTTTTCTTTTCCTTTTTCCCAAATGTAGTTTAAGACTATAATAAAAACATCAGTCTTAGTATAGAAGCAGAAATTGTTCATGCATTCAGACTATCCTGTGTTAATTGTTAAAAATATGATTAATAATTATGCTAGTACTTAGTATTAAGAAGTAATCAGCAGATGTACGAATTATCTTCGATATATAATAATTAAATATAAATAAAAAATTCGATATATAATTTATTTTATAAACAAATAAATAACTGAAATATTTACATTTTATAAGTCATTAATTAAAACTATTTTCAATAATTTATAAAACTATTAATTTCTAAATAATTATAAACAGATTTATGATAAAAATAATTAAAATTTAAAATTATTATCTTATTTATTAATTATTCCTTATTTATAATATTTAATTCGAGTTTATATCCCTATCTTCGAATAAGACTACATTCGTTTCAACTCCAACAAGCGCTTAAGGGGGCGCTTAATTTACAGAAGGTAATAAGAATGGGAATGAATATAGGGAAGAATAAGAATGAATATAATCATTATAATTATGATGGTTGATTAAGATGAAGAAATGATTACCATTACCTTTGATAGTGGTTGTTTTGTTAAAAATCTTGAGAAATAAAATTTTGTTTTATATCATATTTTAAATATAATTTAATTAATTATATTTTATGTACCCTATTTATAATGACAGAATGTTTAAAATCGAGTATATTGTAGTATTTCATTTCCAATAGCTCTTGAAAACAATACTCCAGTGTTTTCTTGCATCAACATATCATTAGTTACATAATATCCTCAAATATAGTTTAATAATAAAAAATATTGTACAATTCATCACCATAACATAATATCCACTATTCCATTGTTGTAGTAAATTCAAGTAATATAGTTTAATACAATTTATATTCTTCTGATAATGCAAATGATGTAAAATATTTGTCATATACATCATACCTTAACCAAAAGCCTTTAATTGATGCAAAATAACTAGGTTAACATTACAAACATTGTTTGTATTACAACTACAAAAGACCCAACTAATACAAAATAACTTGGTTAGGCAACATCAATTGCATCATATGTTTATAATACTTACAAAAATATTAATATACTTCCTCGAATGATTCATAGACTAGAAGATAAATAGAGGAATCCAAGTGTAAAAGATCTTTTTAAATGACATCTTTTTAAATGACTTAGCAAAGCGAATAAAACCTGAACTTTGGCAAGATAATTACAGAATACCACGGCAGCCTTACCAACATCCATTTGAGATAGATCTTGCTTCTTCTCATCAGTTAGGGAATCAGATTTAGACTCCGCAATCCAAGCATTTGTAACAGCTATATATTGTGAGGCCATTTGTTCGTAAATAGACTTAAACTTAGTAGTGAAATTGTCTAACCTTGACTCAATAGTATTTTGAAGTGCTGTTGGTCTTGTTTTTTCTTGTAAGAACTTTCCTTCTTGGTGACAGGTTTTTTTCGCCTTTTTATTCCATGGCTGCTCGAAGGAATAGCTAAGGATTCTTGTATATCAGATACTACAACAAGTTCATCTTCACTGTCCGATGACAAAACACAACATTCAAAGACATCGCTTTGAGTTATCCTATCCTTTTCCTTCCATGTTCAATCATATGGTATAAACAAATTATGTTTCTTTATGAAGAGATATTTATATTGTGCATAAATAGAACCTACTGAGTCTAAGAAACAAAGTACATAAATGAATAACTTATAGGAACTCGATCTAGGTATTTCTTGATGATCTTGTTAGATTCTTGGAATCGTTCACCTACATCATAACCACAAACATCGTTAAATGTAAACAAATATATATATAAGAATGCATAAAATGTAGGATTATATTATATAAGGGCTTTCTTTGTTCAGATTGTATACTTGTATAATATGTTCTTGCAGATGAATTATGAGCCTAATTTTAACTGAAAAGAAGTAAGAGAAAATAGTTTCTCTTGATATTCTAAAGGTTGCATGAATACCCTCATCGGATTAGCATATTAAAATGTTAAATTCTTTTCGAACATATTTAACTAATTAGGAATACTATCATAAACTTCATCTCACTGCCACTTGGATCATAGAACTTGCTGCAATGAGTTTTTCAAATTTGTAACTTCGGGAAGATACTGGACATATGTAACTAAAAATTTAACAAGAGGAGAATATAGCAACCAAAAAATCGTAGGCTTTGGGAGCTAATGGCGTGGATCCTCCAATACTATTCATTTGTGGACTTGTCGAAGATGCTACAGTACCATTTTCGTCGGCTATCATCAAGTTTCTGTTTGGACTTTGGAGGTGAAATTTTTCCAAGAACATAGGACAATTATTATGTTCTTTCATTTGCTATTACCTTCCACTACTGCTCTTCGTTTCACTCTATCCTTGTGAAACGTGTGGGTGGAAAGTAATGGCAGAGAGGAGGAATAGATTAAAAGGACAGATCCTAACTTTGTCATTTTCTATGCATGGTTGTACAGGACACACACATACACACAAAAAGTCATTGTTTACTTTAGATTCTTTTTAAATTTTAACAGAATATTTGTGGTGATAAATCCAACCTGCAAAACTTTACACAATCCCTCAAGAACCTCCCTCAGTATTCATCAATGTAAAAGTAAAAAAAAATCCTAGAAACAACAAACAGAAAATAGATACTCAGAATCCAAAGATTAGGTTTCAACAGTCATTTAGCTTCAACCATATTCTTTTTAATCACAGAGTAGGACTTTCAATCAACATTTTACTAGACTAAGAGCATAAATCAAAGTATTTGGCAATATATTATTCATGTCGACATTCAAAGTTGCTTGTGTCATTTTGTCTGCGTTAACACCTAACAAGCATATCCACCCACCTACACCCACTATTTTGTAGAAGAAAAGAAACACATAATAAGTATTGCTTAATTACCCATTCCTCATTACTCCTAGTCACTAACCAAGCATTGCTTAATCTCTGTAAATAACATCTGAATGAGGAACCAATGCAAATGGAAAATTGCAGCACACCTTTTCCTGAAGTAACCAGTGCAAATAAAGTAGCAGGAGGGCAGCTAAAGAAGTTTCCAGATAGGCTTTTTGCAATGCCTCCTCGAATACCTCAACGACTGATTGAGGGTGTCACAATAGAGTCTTACCAAGAGGACAATGACATAAGGAAAAATCATTTAGATGCCTATAAAAAGATCAACAGATTGCTTGGCACTTCAAGATATCGAAATGTAATGGACATGAATGCAGGGCTTTGGGGTTTTGCTGCTGCACTTGAATCACCAAAATCTTGGGTGATTAATGTGGTGCCTACAGTTGTGAAGAACACATTAGGTGTGATTTATGAGAGAGGTTTAATTGGCATTTATCATGACTGGTAAGTCCTACACCTACTATTATGTTCTGGACTAACTGATGATCAAATGGTGGGTAAGGTCACTGCTCAATCAATGATCACAACTTATGAATTTTCAAAAGTGCTATCAATAGCTTGTGGCACATCACGATTTGTTAATTTGAGAATTTAGGAGAGCACAAAAATATAAAGACAAAATAAGAGCTAAAACAAGAAAACAACCTTAGCCAATGACTTAAATAGAAAATCACCAGCGCCGCTAGGACAGAAATACGTACTGAGTTACGGCAGCAAGTTGGAGAGACAGAGGACAAAGTTAAGCAGCGGGTAACTTTCTTCCAACTACTAGAATAGATATGAAATGGGCTCGCTTTTCTGTTGGTTCAACTTCAAGCCTCTTCTCCCTTGGGTTGCTTTACGTCGAACCATTGAGGGTAACTATTTAAGAAAACCTATTTCAATAACACTTCAATCTACTTCCTGGAAGCAAGAGCTTGAGTAGCAAAGAAAAGCAACACAAATGAAAGTCTATTATCCAGTTTTCTTTCCACATTTCTTATTTTATGATCCCAAATAATTGCTTGCTTATGGATAACGGTAGAATAACCTAGTATCTGGTTGATCATAAAATCTAACATTTTAAGCCAAACATTGCTTGCACTCTGTAGAAGCTCTACCTTTATATTATGTAAACATGTTAAACTACCACCTTTAGAGTCGAAAAGACACCGTAGTGCACAAAACAAAGCAAAAGGCTAACTTTTTTGACGAAAGCAGACCAGGAGAACTGAACCCGCTTGATCCAATGGAATTTTTTGAAGTACCCAGAGGCGGAGGCGGAGGCGGAGGCGGAGGCGGAACTGGTGGAAGCTGCAGGGATTGTTTCTGGTTCTCACGGAAGAGAAAGGTACGAAAAAGAGTGAAGACAGTACTTATAGTCGCGACAAAATCTCGCGCCAAAAATAAAACAATTCCCATTCCTCTTAATTACCAGGGTAACGGAGGATTACTGAGAACCGGGTAATAAAAATATTACTTCTTTAATGATAGTTCGATACTAAACGTAAGTTTTCGTTTCATACTCATACATTTTTTCCCATTATTCCCAAACAAGCATACTCTAAATAATTCATCATTGGGCTTCTCGTAACCTAAATCTGATACATATCTAACATAAATTAAATTAGAAAACAAACCAAAACCTCCTGAAATCTTAACCTATTTCACTCTCCACACCTTACTGTTACAAGTCTCTCCTAAAACCCCAGTTCTCGTCTCAGTCAGTCCTCTCAGGTATGCTATTTCCACTCACATTTTGTGCTTATAATGTAAAGCCTTTGTCTTGTCTCTTTTTCTCGTTATTTACCTTGATTTCATCTCATAAATTCTATCTAGCAATTGTCAATTTTTGTACTTTTCAAGTGTCTTGAACCCTTCGCTTTTGGGGTTTCACTGTAGCTTAGAGCTGTGATAGGTTGTGAAAATTCGCATCTTTGAAGAAAATCTGATTGATGTTTTTGGTGTTTAGCTCAGTTTAATTGGTCTTATGAACTGAATTGAAGGTTTGTCTGAAAATGAAAAAAGGAATTCACTCGCAAATGCAATGGATATCATATGCGAAGCAGAGTGGAAGGTTGATGCTCGTTACGATGACAAAAATCCACCCGGTGGGCAAAGTCAACCAATTTAGACGGAACAGATTTACTGTTCTCGAATTGATGTGAAAAAGAAAACTATTTATGGTCCTATGGCATAGCAATTCGAGAGTAGCAGATCTGCTCCCACATTAGAGCTAAACGTCAAATGGCTAAAAGTTTGGGGCTTCAAGCGTCGTTAAGGGTAGGAGCCCGCTGAAGGTATGGAAAAGACTCATAAATAGTTTTCTTTTTTAGTTTTGTTGAGATGTTAAAGGAACTGGATTTGGAGGGTTACATTTTTGTCATACAATCTATATCTAATGTAGGGAAATAAGAAGTCATGAAATTGGTGATTGCCATGTGGTGAAATTTATTGGCTTTTTTGTCAAGATTATCATTTGGTTCCAATTACACTTACTTCAAGCAGATTTTACCAAAGCTGTGAATAATATAATGGGCTTGATATTAGATTAGGTTATGGTATAATACAAAGTTTCGAATAGCGTAACGGACCTGATATTAGATTAGGTTCTGGTACAGTACTGTATCGGTACTGATCAATATTGGGTACAATTTCAGGTGATTTTTTAAATTTATAAAATAGTCTTTAAAATTTTTATAAATTACAAAATAATCTATTGTCATATTGTACTGTTGTATTATACATTATAAGTTTACATCAACCCTGTTTCTAAAAATTATAATAATAAATAATAACCAAAATTAATATGAAATAAAAATAATTTTTAGATATTTGATATATAAAAATAACCACAATTAATATGAAAAAATAATTATCATCGTACAAATATAAAATTAAGAATAATACAAAGTACTTAAAATATTACAATTTCATCATATAATAAATAATAATTACATCAAAATATCCAATAAAAGGAATAATAAATATTCTTAACTCTCAAACTATTACAATTTACGATAAAAGTTATCATGAGGGACTAACCAACTAGAAGTGAAACATGTAACAAGAATATTTACAATTATATTACATATATAACATTTAACATATACATCAAATATAAGTAAAATTTAAAGAAAAGAAAAAACAAAAGCTTGGAACTTCATTCAATCGTCTACAGGAGGATACCAGCTATAACTATACTGACCCTAGTTATCATTTAGTACAAAATCTTCATTATTGGGAAGAGTTTCATCATCATCATCATTCAAATTCAATACACCAAATAACATAACAATGCTTTCTTAATCAAGATTATTTTCCAAGTCATTCACATTTATCAAATCTAGTCTCTCAAAAACCTAATCCGCCAAAAGATCGATATTATCAGTAGAAATTGGATTTGTTGAACTAGTTGTGTTATTAAGACTCCCAGTAAATAATAAAATTTAATTATTAGAAAATTATAAGAAATTATATCAAAATTAATAATGATAATAACATACCTTTCTCGAAGCTTTAAATTGTAATGAATGAATAATAAGTTATTCAATCTCTTGTGCGTCAATCTATTTCTTTTCTTGAAACAGATAAATTTAAATGTAATCCAGTTTCATTCACAACATGTTGTACTCACATATTGACTTAAAATCTAAATTGTAAATATTTGCAATTCTAGAACACCACTTCTGAATTGATCCCACAAAGAAATTGTAAGTTATAAGATAACAAAAGTAACGTTACAAACAAAATAAAATAATAATTAATTTTCAACAAATAAGAAAAAGAAATTACTTGGAGGAAGTTTTGCTCTTTATCGAATAGCAATCGACAATCCGAAATCCCTACCACACTGCTTATAAAGCTCCATCTATGAGCTGAAGAGTTCTTACATCATTTTATGGCCAACAATTATTGTAATAGTGAATAACATTCCTCTACTAACTTTAACTTTTTTTATAAAATCCAATCTGAAATATACACTAAATTGGAATGACATTGTGAATTAGATTTGTGATTTACGTTGATTGGATAATAGATTGGAGTTAAATAAAATGAGTTTGGTTTTTTGGTTGTGGTTTGGTTTATGTGAGATTTATCTTAAATTTTTTTGTCATTGAAATGCACGACATGCATGAATTAAAAGTTAGAAAGTTTGAACTTCCTTAAAATTGAGAATGTAAAAACTTTAAAGTAAATGATTAATTAACATATTCTTAAAATTATTGTAATGGTAATTAGATATTGAGTAAATAATTAATTGAGTATAATAATAATTCGGTTGTGGTCTTGTGGAAGAGCTGAAGAGGAGGTTTTTTAATTGTAATTATTGTATAGTAAATTACCAAAAAAAAGCTAAAATCTATATCTCTAAGTTGTTTTTATCCCAAAATTAGTCCATCTCTTCAAGTCTCTTGCATATTCACCTTTGTTTATCCCAAAATTAGTTCATCTCATAGTCTTTGCGTATTTAAAATCTTTTTCTTATTATTCCATTTTTATCTCATTTATAGTACCTTGGCATTATATCTTTGGATAGTGTGAAAGTTTCTTAGTTCATCTTAATAAAAAAAATTACTCAATTTGTGCATTCCATTTTAAGATATTTATTAAAGGCAAAGATTTATGAAGATAAGTCGATGGAAATAATCATATTCCTAAAAAAACAAAAATAAAGATGAATAGGCTAAGTGAAATTAATGATGTTTAAGTCATGACTTGAATTTTTGGATTTGTTTAGTCATCATTTTAAATCTTTGAACCTTTAAGATTACAAAGCATAACACTTATGTCGATTTTAAATTTAGCATAAATTTACTACCCTCCAATAGGAAAGTTTCTCTATTTCTGAATTTTACTCTAGTTTCATGAATCTTTACTTCTTTAGGATTAATATAAAGAGTTAAAGACATTATTATGCTGCATTACCTCATGAAAGACTTAGCACTGTTAATTTTGTTGATGAAACTACTAAAGGATTAATTTCTTACAAAACTAATATCTTCATTTATTGTTACAGATAAATGGAAAGAAGTTTAAGTACTGCTGATCAAACTGCTTAGGAAGATATAATGATCCAGCTTGGGTTCATGTTGCATTAGTCCTAGGTATGAAGAATTATACAATTTGCTTGTTTTTGTAACAATCTTTTAAAAGGTAGAGGAATCACCCAATTAAAGAAGCATTTAGCTAGGGTTAAAGGAGATGTAGAATCTTATAAAAAAGTAAATCATGATATGAAATGGCAAATGAAAACATTGCTTGAAGAATATCGACATGAGAAAGATAAAAGGGAAATGTTGAACTTTGAAATTGGTAGTGGAAGTTCGTTTGTTGGTTTTCATGGTGATTATGAAGATGTTAAAGGTGGTAGTAATAGTGGTAGTGTTCCATCTCAAGTATAGGAAGAAGTAAATGTTACACCTGGATCTGATGTGAGGAAAAGAATAAGGCTGGTATCTAGTTTTTTTAACACCAGGAACAACTCCTGGAGCTCAATCTTCAATTCGTAGTAAAATGCAATCAAGAAATGAGGCTCACAATGTCAAAATGACAGTAGCTAGATGGCGGTATGATATAGGTTCATCATTCAATGCTTATCAGTCTTATTATTATCAACCTATGGTGAATGCAATAGCTTTTTACGGTCTAGGCTACAAAGCTCCTTTGATTGGTGACTTAAGAGGTAAATTTTGAGTTGTTTAGTTTCTAAAATTAGACATTACTTGGCAAAAAGAAGAATGAATTGGGCTACTTTTTGCTGTTCAATCATATACGATGGTTGGACAAATAGGAGATAAGAGCCTATTATTAATTTTGTGGTTTATTATGTAAATGATTCAATATTTTTGAGGTCTATTGATGCATCTGGCCTGATTAGAAATACTGATACTTTGTTTTAGATATTTGATGAAGTTGTAAATGAAGTAGGGTCAGAAAATATTGTTCAATTTATTACTGACAATGATGTCGCTTATAAAGCGGCAAGAAGAAGGTTATAAAATAAGTATAATTCTTATTTTTGGATTCCTTGTGCACATTGCATTGACCTAATGCTGGAGAATATATGAGATGTTAGTTATTTTCATATTATTGATGAGACTATGCAGAAAGCTAAAAAGGTGACCAAGTTCATTTGTAATCGTGCATGGGTTTTAAATTTAATGAGAGAAATTTACTAATGGTGGAAATTTATGTCGTCCTGCTGTGATGAGATTTGTAACAAATTTCTTATCACTTTAGTATTTTGTTATGATGAAGAAAACGTTAAGACAAGTATTTACAAGTGATAAGTAGGTTGCATCTCAGTATGCTAGGTCTAATGTTAGAGTAGATCTTTTCATAATTATACTAAAAGATAGAAATTTTTTGTCTCAATGCCAATTTGTTATTCGTGTTTGTGAGCCTTTGGTGAGGGTGCTTCACTTAGCTGATAGTGAAGCAAAGACAACAATAAAATATTTTTTTGATGCCATGGAAAGGGTTAAGGAAGTAATCAAGGTCAATCTGAAACATATATCTTCTTTGTATACACCATATCTTGCAATCATTAATGAGAAATGGAAAACACAACTTTCTTCTCCTTTGTTTGCAACTGGGGTATTTTTGAATCCTAGTGTATATTTCAGACTGGATTTTACAAAGAAAGCTAAAGTTAGTAAAAGAATGCTATTTACTATTACAACAATTGTTGGCCATGAAATGATGCAAGATCTCCTGAGCTCATAGATAAAGCTTTATAAGCAATGTGGTGGGGAATTTGGATTGTCGATTGCTATTCGATAAAGAGCAAAAGTTTATCCGGGTATTAGCTATTTCCTTTTTCTTATTTGTTGAAAATTAATTATCACATTATTTTGTTTATAATGCTACTTATGTTATTTTACAACTTACAGTTTCTTGGTAGGATCAATTAGGAAGTGGTGCTTCAAAATTGCAAAAGTTTGCAATTCAAATTTTAAGTCAATGTGTGAGTGCAACAGGTTGTGAACAGAACTGGAGCATATTTGAATTTATCCATTTTAAGAAAAGGAATAGATTGGAGCACAAGAGATCGAATGACTTAGTATTTATTCGTTACAATATAAAGGATCGAAAAAGATATGCTATTATCACTATTAATTTCGATATAATTTCTTATAATTTTTTATAATTAAATTTTATTGTTTACTAGGAGTCTTAATAACACAAATGGTTCAATGGATCCAATTTCTATTGATAATATTGATCTTTTGGAGGATTAGGTTTCTGAGGAACCAGATTTGATAAATGCGAATAACTTGGAAGATAATCTTGATTGAGAAAATATTGATATGTCACTTGGTGCATTGAATTTAAATGATGATGATAATGAGGCCCCTCTCAATGATAAAGATTTTGTACCAAATGATAACTAGGGTTAGTATAGTTATAGCAGGTATCCTCCTGTAGACGATTGAATAAAGTTCTAGGTTTTTGTTTTTCTTCTTCTTTAAATTTTACTTACATTTCATGTATATGTTAAATTATATATATGTAATACAATTGCAAATTTTTTTGTTATTGGTTTCACCTCTAGTTGGTTGGTTCCTCATCACGAACTCTTATTATAAATTGTAACAGTTTGAGAGTTAAAGATATTTATTATTCTTTTTATTGGATATTTTGATATAATTATTATTTATTATATGATGAAATTGTAATATTTTAAATATTTTTTTATTATTCTTAATTTTATATTTGTATGAAGATAATTGTATTTTTTCATATTAATTATGGTTATTATTTATATCTCAAATATTTGAAAATTATTGTTATTTCATATTAATTATGGTTATTATTTATTATTATGATTTTTAGAAATAGAGTTGATGCAAACTTATAAAGTGTACAGTATAATATGGCAATAGACTATTTTTTATTTCTAAAAAAATTCAAGGATTATTTCATAAATTTAAAAAATTATCCGAAACGGTATCCAATATTAACTAATACCGGTACAGTACTGTATCAGAATCTGATTCGATACCAAATTCAATATGGTATTGACAACTTTGATATCATCCATAACCAACCTATACTATATGTATATATGTATATGTATGTATATATACACACCTGGGAAGTCCCATTTCCTAACGGTAGTGCTTCTAAATAATGTGGCTAGATAATGTTGTGATTGCTATGTTGGACCTTGTTTCCAAAGCCCAACTATCCGAAAGTCCTAAGACATGAACGTGCGTGTTTTCCTGTAGGGTTATTGCCATGGACTTTCATTAGCTATCATCGGTTCATTTTCATTCTTATAACATCCCAAAAGTTTACTATTTAATCAATATAGACCAAGATATACTCACATGCCAAAGTATGTTCATAACCAATTCATGTTCTTCCAATCGATTCCCTCACTTTCTTTCTATTAATCATTTTCAAATCAACACCAAAGGCTACCAATTTTCATGGAGAGGTAGAAAAATGTGTTAGTAATCTATTGGTTCAATAATCACTTCATTTGGAGGTCGGATGATGAAGTTATGGCCAAAAGAGTCAAACATAATTATGTCCTCAATCATATTGTACCTATCTTGGGACAATTGGCATAACTTTCACTAGAGTTATCGGATTGAGATTATTCTAGGATAGTTTCTAAGAGGACTTCAAGATCTACAATTTTTGTGAGACCTTAAAGAGAGATTTTGCCATCTAGAGGGTCAAAATTGTGAATATCTGAAAGTGCGCAGTGTATGTCCGTTAAACGGACTGGGCTGGGGGCTTTTTAGACGACCCAAGAAGGTCCGTTTAACAAACCTAGAGTCCATCTAACAGACATATGTGACACTCAAATCCCTCCAAAGCCTTTCCTATGGTTCCTACATCCATTCTAACATCATTTTCACTCATAATCTTTCTAAATTCACTTCTTCTAATGCAATATCCCTCCTTAAACATTCAATTACCAAATTTATTCCATTAAACTCCCCAATCTCAACTCAATTGACTCATTACATACAACCAATTCTCACCTTTCACTATAGTTGTCCTATATCCATCCTGTGCAGAATCACCACTTATAATGATCATATCTCTTAACTCTGATATCCAAAAATTTCATACTCTATATCGTTGGAAAGCTAGAAAGATACTTTTAAGAGGACAACTTTGTCTAGTTTAGCCTAAATTAATACATATTTTCCCCTGAAATCAGAACACGGATTTTTCCCCTATGGAAAACTTGAAATTTGCACTGTACAACTAATTCTCATCATTCACAAAATCTTATCTTTCTTTTCCGTAATATCTCACTTATATGTATAACTATAATTCATGTTTAAGATTCATCATCTCAAGTTGATAACTTCAAGTATACATAATTTCAACTCAACATTATCCATACACAATTCATATTTCATTAACATCATAAGATAAGAGTTTACAAAGCTTTTATGGCATTTCATGCCACAATACATCATTTCACAAAATCCCCAAAGTACATAAAATACTTGAATGATAATTGCTCGAAACGCAACTACAGCCTTGTTTTACATAAATTTCTCCAAAACAAAACAAAACATGCAACTTTGAAGTGATGCCTTGACTCACTTTTACTCGATCTCTTGCTCATCACCTGAATATAGGAAGGAGAGTCAGGGTGAGCTTAAAAGCTCGTGGGTAACAAGTTTATAACGAAAAAATAAGCAAAACCTTGAAAATATTCATTCATCTGAGAAGATTCATATTGAATTTATAAAGCACATGTTTGTCAAATTCTCGTCATGTAATCCAATTTACAAGCAACACAATTTATGCATTCATCAACTTGTTCACAAAATCCTAAACAGATAAGCATAATAGAATGGTTTGGGTAGTCCAAAATAAAACGTACTACACATTTTCACATAATGGTCCTGTGTAGCCGTGAATAAAACGTACTATCACAATCCCACATAATGGTCTTGCGTAGCCGTGAGCTTAGGGGATTTTATGAAGGAGCTTTAGGCCATTAGCAGGCAGGCGAGAGAAGCCTTTGGTCAAAATGCACTTGACTTAACTTAGGGGATCACCACAAACCCATATAACATGTATTTCATGACTTGAAAACAGATTGTCCAAAATGACACTTTTTCAAAAACATGATTTTCTTAACATTTTTCCACAAAGGCATATTTCAGAAACACAATTGTCCATGAACATGAAATATGCCACATGCATTTCCATCAACCAAATTCATAGACCAAACATATAACAATTTCTCAAGTCATTCAAAAGCAATAATGCAACAATTATGAAGCAATTTGAAATCATTTTATTTTCTTGCTTTAAAAGAAAACATTCTTGGCTCAGTACTCAATTATAAACATGAAACCCACCTAATTGGCTTGCAAAAATCCAACTCAAGGTTGTCTTTCCTCTTACTGTTATATAGGGTTCTCTTGGTTTCCTATAACAAACTAATTTTCTCATTCAATCCATATTCACATGTAAATTCATAAAACTTCGCAAATCAAAAACGCTAAAATTGAACTTAAACCTAACCTACCCATAGTTCATCTAAGCTAGAAAAACCAAAACCCTAACTTAGAAATCCAAAATCAAGATGGTTTCATCTTTCTCTTCTTTCTTCCTTCATTCTCATCACAAACCCTAGTCTCTATTTAATCCCTTTTTGAACCTAGCAAGAAGAAAGATGAAGACTTACCTCTAACAAGTTGATTTCTTCTTCTTTTTCTTCTTCTTTCTTCTTCCTTCCAAGCTTCCCACGATTTTCCTTCTTCTCTACTCTTCTTTACTTTTTCTTCCTCTCTTTTTGGCTTCTCACAGTACTTCTCTCTTCTTCTTCTAATTCAAGATCATTTATTTGGTCTTTTTCCCATTTTACCCTTCATTTACTTTATCCTTCTCATTTTACCCCTTATGTCTATTAAAACTAATATCTTATGCTTCTAACTCCTTAACTAACTCCTTCCAAAAATTCAGACCTTTTTAGATCAAGTAATTGAAGGAATTCGATAATACTTCCTTCTAGAAAAATGTTTTTCATTGTCTTAAGTTTCTAATAACACAAAAAGTATGCAATTTGGTTCAGAAATTTGAAAGTTATACCCTAAATATTTTTGGACTATTCTTATGTTGAAACAATATTCTATGCTCGACTTCCATCCAAAAATTGAAATTCTTGAAAACTAAATTAAAACTCGATTTCATTAGACAATTTGTAGCCCTATGTCTCTAGTTTACTCCAAATAAAAAATTATCTCATTTGGATAACTAAAGGAAAAGTTATTTAAAACATCAAAGCATACTCAATGAACATGTTTCAACTACATTTTCCATTTTATAACTTCTAACATTCCATATATAACCCATGGTGTACCTAAACCATCTTTTTATTTCATTTCAAATTCAAGAATTCTCTTTTTTTCTTTACACATGACTACTTGCCAACAATTTCTCATTTAATAGTTTTAACTTCAATGAAAAGTTTGGAGTCCAACAGCCATCTTGTTGTTATATGTGCTAGCAAAAGAAACTAACACTAGAAGGGTCGTAACCAACGTTATGAATACCGATTCGTATCGACTGGTACGTACCGTGCCGAACTAAAATCGGTACGAAATAAAGGGTCGATTGTACTGGGTTTAAATACCAATTAGTATAGGCCCGTTTCAGATTGTATCGGCTAAATACTAGCCAATATCGAAAAATTTTTAAAATAAGAGGACTTTTTTGCAAAATTTTTAAAAATTTTTAAAATCTGCTTCCCTCCCTACTTCCCTCCCACCTCTCCTTCCCCCACTTTTTTCAAAGTTTTTTAATTAGTTATTTTATTTATTTCAACTTTTATAATTATTGTGATTTTTAAATTTTTATTTTTAAAATAATAATAAATATTTTTATTACTAATGATAATTATAAATTAATTACAATTTAAAAATAAATTATTTTTATATTTTCTAAATATTTTATATAATATTTATTAATAAAGTATTAATAAAAATATTTTATTTTTAAAATAAATAATTTAAAATTATTATTTATAAACTAATATTTATTTTATATATTTTTAATTATTAAATCAAAATATATTTGAAATTGATATATTTTAAAAATATATTTTAAATTTAATTATATTTATTAATAATTATTAAATTAAATTTGTAAATTAAATTAAAATTTTGATTATTATTTATTATTATGATTTTTGGAGACAGGGTTAAAAATATATAGCACAACTGTATAATATGACAATGGACTATTTTGTAATCTTTAAAAAATTCAGGGACTATTTTATAAATTTAAAAAATTACCTAAAATGGTATTCGATATTAATAGATACCGGTACAATACCGCATTAAAACCCAATTCGATATCAAATCTGATACGATATTTGTGCAACGCAACTTTACAACTGACTTATTATCCTAATCATGGCTTAAGAAAGTGAAGAAATATAGAAGACCATGACCTCCCGGCTGTATGAAGGCAGCATGGATGTGTCAAGAAGGAGGAAATCCACCTACGTGAATAAGATGTTGCAGAAACCAATGTGTTGATGTGGCTTTTGATCCTAATAACTATGGCTTTTGTGGGATAAGATGCTCTTTTATGTGGCAATGCTGTGTTTCCTTCTTAGTTTCCTGAGCAAAGAAAGGAACTGCTACTTCGGATGCAAGCAAAGAAGTGCTAACTTATACCTATAGGATTGCTATTCTTATTGATATTGATCAATGTGGGCTATGTTAGACACGATAATAATCTATATACATGTCTATTATAGAAAAATGAAAATGTGGAATTTGATTATATACCTTCTGTCATTGATGTTTAGAGATTTCAGACAAATATGAGAGGGCTCTTCTAAGCTTTTAGCAAATGCAAGAGATGGTGTATGTAGAATATCGCTAAGCCTAGGGACCCAATCACCTTATATTCCTTGTTGTCTTCTATCAAAACAACAGAAGGATATAACGATTCACAAAGGAAGGGCATGAGGTTTCAAAATGAACAGACACGACCCATCATAAAGGAAACTAACAGATAATAGTCTCCCACTTGGGTCGTAGATGTAATCTAAAAGTCATAAAACCTCTACGTAATTAAAGAAACCAAATGCACGAATCATGACGATAGGTCCTCTAAATGTGAATATTATCTTCCATGTATCACGATGCATCTTATTTCTTATGCCACTTTAACTAAATGAATAAACCTTTATGTTTATTCTAGGTCTATAATAGTTGTAATTCTCAAAATAAAAATGTGTGCATCAGAATGAGAAAAAACAATTAATTAATAAGAGTTTCGTGAAAGTACATACATAAATCACATAATGGAACTAATTCTCATTCTAGCAACATGATCCTTAAAACTCTTTGGTGGCATGCCTTTTGTTAAAGGATTAGCAATCATTAATTCAATGCAAATGTGTTGAATGATCTCTTTGACACGTTCCCTAATGGCCAAATACTTAATGTCGATTTGTTTACTTCGACTATCACTCTTGCTATTTTTGGCCAAGAAAACTGCAGCTGAGTTGTCACAGTACATTCTTAATGGCTTAGTAATAGAATCCATAATTCTAAGCCCAAATATAAAACTCTTCAACCATACACTATGTGATATAGTCTTAAAACAAGAAACGAACTCAGCCTCTATGGTAGAAGTAGCAGTCAAAGTTTGCTTTGAACTCCTTTAGGATTTGGATCAATTGGCAAACATAAAGACATAGTCAGATGTTGACTTTCATGAATCAACATAACCAGCAAAGTCCAAATATAAGTAGCTAACTACTTCGAGATTATCAGTTTGTCTATACATAAGCATATAATCTTTTGTCCCTTGAAAGTACCTCATCACCTTTTTAGTAGCTCTCTAATGATCTATACCTGGGTTACTTTGATATCTTTCCAATATTCCAACAACAAATGCAATGTCAGGTCTTGTATAAACCTAAGCATACATTAGGCTCCCTACTGCAGAAGCATATGGAATATTTTTCATTTGTTCCATTTCAACCTCATTTTTCGGGCACTGGTTCAAATTGAACCTATCACCTTTGACAATAGGTGCTATACTTGGTGAATAATCTTTCTTCTGAAATCTTTTTAAGACGTTACTAATATAGATTTCTTGGGATATACCTAAAATATATTGAGATTTATCCCTATAGATCTTAATGATAATGACATAAGATGCCTCACCTATCCTTCATATCAAAATTCTTATAAAGGAATTGTTTCACCTTATATAGCAAACTTTTGTCATTTGTGGCAAGTAAAATATCATCCACATATAGAACAAGGAAATAAATTTTACTCTCACTAACTTTCAGATATATGCATTGATCTATGATATTTTCTACAAAACCATATGAAGAGATAATATCATGGAATTTCAACTACCATTGACGGGAGGCTTGTTGTTTCAATCCATATATGGATTTCTTAAGCTTACACACCAAATGCTCACCATTACTAGAGGAGAATCCTTCCAGTTGTTTCATATAAAATTCTTTCTCTAGGTCTCTATGTAGGAATGCTGTTTTCCAATCCATTTGATGTAGTTCTAGATCAAAATGGGCAACCAATGCTATAATCACTCGTAAGGACTCCTTTTGAGATACAGGAGAAAAGGTTTCTGTGTAATCGGTTCCTTCTTATTGAGTAAATCCTTTGGCAACAAGTCTAGCTTTATATCTTTTAATGTTGCCTAATAAGTCCTTTTTTGTCTTAAAGACCCATTTACATCTAATGGCCTTTGCACCATTAGGCAAATTGACAAGATCCTAGATTTTGTTAGATGCCATAGAATTCATCTAATCTACTATAACTTTATACTATAATTGAGATTCATTGTAACTTATAACTTGTAAAAACGTTTCAGGGTCATTTTCGGCTCAGTCAGCTTCTTCTAAATACACAATGTAATCACTAGGTATTACTAATTTCCTTTCTCTAGTTGATCTTCTTAATATGGTATTAGCACCCTCCTGAGGAGGAGCTTATACAACTTGTTCCTCAACAACCTATGGTGATTGTTGAACAATCGGATCTACTAGATTGTCATCAGCAGCTTATGGAACTTCATTGATTAGTTGTTCACCACCCATTTGAATTTAAGGGAAGCTATGAATGATAATCAATCTATTACTTGAAGTAGGAGTTTGTATTTCACAATGATCCTTCTCAAGAACTAAGTCTTGAGATTGATCGCTCCCACTAATCAAGTCATTCTCAAGAAACTTTGCATTTCTTGATTCCACAAACCTAGTGCTATGAGATGGACAATAAAATCTGTACCCTTTAGACCTTTCAGCTTATCCAATGAAATACCCACTTATAGTCTTTGTATCCAGTTTTTTTTTTCTTATGGATTATAAATTCTTACCTTAGAAAGGCATCCCCAAACACGTATATATCACAAACTTAGTTTCCAACCTTTCCATAACTCAAATGGTGTTTTAGAACAGCCTTGGTTGGAACTCGATTTAATATATACACTATCGTTTTAAGAGCTTCAGTCCACAAGGATTTAGGAAGTTTAGAGCTGCTAAGCATACTCTGCATTATGTCTAATAATGTTCGGTTTCTTCTTTCTACTACACCATTTTAGTCCATAGACCCAGACATGGTGTATTGAGCTATTATCCCATGCTCTTGAAGAAACTTCGCAAATGGACTAGGTGCTTGTCCACCCTCAGTGTGTCTACCATAAAATTCTCCACCTCTATCTGATCTCACGATCTTTATTTGCTTATCACATTGTTTCTCTACTTCCGTTTTAAATACCTTAAAGGCATCTAATGCTTCGCTCTTGTTATGAAGCAAATAGAGATACATATATCGCAAGTAATCATCTATAAATGAGATGAAGTATTTCTAACCATACAAGTCTATTTTTGGACTACAAATATCTATATGTATGATCTCTAATTTGTTTGAACTCTTCTTAGCACCTTTCTTTTTCATGTTAGTCTACTTTCCCTTTATGCAGTCTATACAAACATCAAAATCAGTAAAATCTAAAGTATTAAGTACTTCATCATTCACTCTTTTTTATTCTTTTAACGGAAATATGTCCTAATCTTCGATGCCACAATATAGAGGATTGTTCATTCATAACACATCTTTTAATACCAGCATGACTATAGACATGCATTGTATTGTGAAAAACATTTTCTTACAAATTAATCAGAAAAGACTATCAATCATTATACCGTTCCCAACAAGATTAGATACATGATTCAAACCAAATGATGTATTTGAAAAGTTAAAGGAATCCCATAGGTACAAGTCTTAAAACTGAAATCAAATTTCTTGAGAAACTTGGAATATAACAAAACTAGAATTTAAAACTAATTTGCATGTCCTAACAGCTTCCACAAGTGAACGCATCTTGTTGCCTGAATAGATGTATTGTTCACTGCCAACTGGCTTTTTGTGGTTTAGCAAACCCTACAAGGTATTGGAAATATAGATTGTAGAACCAGAATCAATCCACCAAGTATTATGACAAACATCAACCATATTAGATTCATAACAAACAAGTGAGATTGAAATATCTTTCTTTATAAGCCAAGCTTTAAATTTGGCACAATCCCTCTTTATGTGCCCTTTCTTTTTGCAAAAGTGGCACTTGGGATTGAAATCCTTTTTGATCTCATTACGGACTGGTATTTTACCCTTTTTTCTTTGTTTGGCTTGCCCTTTATTCCTTCATTCTATTGCCATATTTGCACTTTCACTTAATTCCATTACTAACCTCCCTTTCTCTTAAACACACATGGTTAGAAGTTCATTGATAGATCATTTATCCTTATGTGTGTTGTAAGAGATTTTAAAGGGTTCATATTGTGGTGAAACAGAATTAAGTATGTAATGCACAAGGAAAGACTCAGACATTTCAGTTGAGTCATAATGTCCCTCATTCGCATGATGTATTCATGCACATCTCTAAAACTTGTGAGCTTCATTGATGATAACTTAGTCATTAAGGTGCTAGCTAGGGCCTTATCTGAAGATTCAAATTGTTCATCAATAGCCTTCAATAGATCCCTAACATGATCACACTCTCCAATAGAACCACGAATACTAGGGTAAATTTTGGTCTTTATGTACACCATGTTGAGGCGATTAGATCGCTCCCAACATTCATAATGAGCAATTTTAGCCTAAGTGCTAGTTCTAGTAGGTACAAGTGGTTCATCTTTTCAGATAGCATAATCAATGTCCATACATCCTAATTGGAGGAGAATCCTCTCTTTCCATATTTTATAGTTATCACCATTCAATTAGGGAATATCACATTGAATATTAGAAAAATTCACAGATTGAATAACTGCACAAAATTCAAAATAGATGCTTATGTCACTAAA
Organism: Erythroxylum areolatum; assembly: GCA_024520975.1. Taxonomy (NCBI): domain Eukaryota; kingdom Viridiplantae; phylum Streptophyta; class Magnoliopsida; order Malpighiales; family Erythroxylaceae; genus Erythroxylum; species Erythroxylum areolatum. Next base: position 36,700,375 of record JANIJH010000005.1, on the reverse strand, counting down.
TTTGTTGAAGCAAAGAAACATTTATCATGTTTTACCAATGTTAAAACATGCAATCATATTTCGTATATGAATCATATAACAACTAAAACCGTGTGTGGGCTAAGCTTTAATTAAAAGATTCATACATACTATTTATGATGAAACTATCAAATTATATTCTTTTTCTTAATACCTATGGGTAAATTAAGAAAAAGACAATTTGCTATTCCATCCTAATTAATTATGCAAATATAATAAATCTTCTTGTGGGATAAAATTTGTTAAATTTAAATATGATTAATTACAATTTGTGTCATTTTACTATATGTGATCCATAACACATAATATATATTTTTAATTAATCAAACATGCTGTGGCTAATCTTCAACTAATTAAAATTATATTGATCACTTGACACCTCATTTTATGTAAAATTATGAATAATAAATGTTCTACATAATCCTTTACAATTTATTAATAATGAATCAATAGCCTATATTTGCATAAAATAAATAAATATACAAGAATTTTAAATCAAACAATGATTTAAATAATGTAATTTAATAAAATTGAGCTAATTTATCAAAACTGAAATATTTATAATTTCTATATCTAAATATCAAATAAATATGAATCGTAATATATATACAGTATATTTTCAATGAAGCCTTATGAAATATAGGCTTCAATTCATGTACAACTTTTCCAGAGTTCACAGTTGTGAAGACTCGTACAACAATAAAAGCAAATAGTGGACCCCATGAAAAGCTTTGTGAGATACAAAAATTATATTAATGCTATATAACTAACGATTGCAATAATGTCTACGAAAAACAAAGGTTTCTGCATCCCTTCCCAAACAATGACCTACGATAAAAAGTTTTGATATTGTTAGAAGTTTGCATGGAAACGCATGAAACAATTAAAGCAAACACTTGTTAACGTTTATAACCGTGGGCCCCGTGAAAAGAATGATTTGTCTAAACTTCACGGCAAATTGATGGTGTTTTGTGAACCAAAACAACAAGGATGACTGTAGAAAATACTGCTGACATTTCATCATCGTCATCTCCACCGAGATGAAGTACGGCAAATTATAGAATTTTTTAAGGTCCCATAACACACATAGCCTTATCTTTATTTAACAAAGAGCTTTTCTGATAAATAAAAAGAAAATCTCTAGTCAAAAACTCGATAAAAAGAAATCAAGTTTAAATGGAGGCAAACCGTTTTTAATCAACTATCACATCTTCAAAGAAATCAAAGCACAATCATGGAAGAATGACTCTCATATTATCAATGTATGCAATAGAATATACACCTAGTCACGTATATAATTATAGAAAATTGAATAAATCAAGATAGTGGTAAATTTTTCTCTAATACTAACTGTTAGATATGATAATAATCTATATACATGTCTATTATAGAAAAATAAAAATGTGAAATGTTATTACATACCTCTAGTCTTTGATGTTGAGAAATTTTAGACAAATATGAGAGGGTTCTTCTAAGGTTTTAGAAAATGCAAGAGATGGAGTATGCAAAATATTGCTAAGTCTAAGAATCCAATAACCTTATACTCATTGTTTTCTTCTATCAAAACAACAGAAGGATATGACGGTTTATAGTGGAAGGACGTGGATTTTCAAAATGAACAAACACAACCCATCATAAAGGAAACCAACAAATAACAGGCTAAGGACATTGATACTTTACCCCTCTTTTAGTCTTGTTTTCATGCTCTTCAGTCGAGATGCAAAAGAAGAGTAAGATGTCCTTTTGCATGGCAATCTTGTGATGGTTTCTGTGTCGACTCCATTAGCAACCCCTTTAACTATGGTCGACGTGGAAACAGATGCCCTTGGGGCGTTCGATGTATTCATGGTTTGAGCGGATATGGTGGTCAGCCATCGCCACCTGCTTGGCCTCGTCCTCAGTTCCCATTTCCTCGTAAGCCATCAAAACCATGGCTGCCCCACCACCACCAGTATCCTCCAAAAGGGGACATTGATTAGCCATCCCCTGCAATGAGTGAAAGTTATTAGAAACATATATAGTTATTATAGTGAGCATGATTTTTAATTAGTTATATTAGCAATACTCAAAAGGTTCTTTAGTTGAACTTGTTACTGCGTGTTTCATCTCGACGACGTTCTCCGTTGTAGTTGTCGAACGTCCTATGTATTCTACCTTCGGACACACACACACACATATATATATGGTAGTTCAGGTGTCACTGCATAAACTCCCTATATATTGAAAAGGTTGCATTGCAATTCCTTTCCGGTCTTTTTATGGTTCATAAAGTTGCCTGTGACTTGGAAAATATAAGCGCATTGAGTTAATCTTTTCATCAATAGCAATTAACTAGTTATAATCTTTGCAAGATTTTAGAATAGCTCACACAAATAAATTAAAAGTAGATTTATCTTTATTTATAATGAATGTATTTTAATATTTTACATAAAACTAATATTAACTACAAAAAAACTCAAATCTATTTAAAAATTCAAATGCTAGAAATTATATAATAAATTCTCAATTTATTAGTTTGAAAACATAAAATTTCTTATGAATAGATAATAAAAATTTAAAAATATTTACAAACATATTTTATAAACAGTTAATAAAACATTGTTTTCTTAAAACAATATACGTATTAAATGAATCATCAGTAATAAAAATTTATAGTATTACCTACAAAAATATATATGTAATAAATAATAAATGGTGTAAAATTGTAATAATTATTATAAAAATGAAAATATCATAATTAACTTGTACTTGTTTTTATTTTTTATTGAACCAATTTATATTTTATTATCCTTAATAAATTGATTGTCACTCTAACAAAGAACAAAGATAAAAGCATCAAACATATAAAATTGAACTTTAGTTTACTGTGGTTTTCAATTAAATGAAAGATAAGACTTTTTGCATATATATGTGCTATTTAAGCTATTACAATTAGGTTTGTTAATAAAATTGAACTTTTGTTCAAAAGTAAACTCAAATTTACTATTTATATACAATAAACCTAAAAAAGTAAAAAAAAGAGAACAAATTCAATTAAAATTAATTAGAGTTAAATATATTTTTTTTATTTGTCCTTTTTATTAATTTTAATATTCATATTTTAAAAACTACCACTACCTCTTACAATATTATTTAGCTGTCATATAATCCCTTCTTCATATTTCATTAGCTTTTACTTATGTTTAAAATTTAAATGACATAGGAATAAAATTATTAAGTTCTAATATGACGTCATTCGAAAGTTTTGAATAAATAAAAAATTAGTGGAATGTGATAGAAAATATTATGTGATAGTTAAACAATACCACAAATGGGTAAATAATAATAAAAATAAAATTTAAAATATGGGGATTTAAATAAATAAAAGGTTAAAACTTTTAAATTCATTATAATAATTCTAACTAATTAATCAATAGAAAGAGGGTACTTATCAAAATTCTCTTTGTTAATGAATCCATAGCCATTCGAGAATAAGTGTATGTTTGCAAAGCAAATTAATCATCATAATTTTTAAAGAGTAAAAGATATAAACTTTTCTTGAAATTTTGTTATCCTAAAAATACAATTACGGTTTAATTTTATTTAAACAACCTTTTGCTACATTTATATCAAGTTATTTTGATAAACTTCACTATTAAAGTCATGATATAACAATGAACACTCATTGTGTGTTTCTGATCAAAACTATGTTGAGATCACTAAGCAAATGCACCTATCATGCTTATAGTATAGAGTGAATATGAACGTCGATCTTTAAAGGTCTGTAGGTACTAATACTAATCGTCTTTTATTATCAATTTAAAAAATCAATGATTAATTAAAAGAAAATTAATGAAACTAAAATAACAAATCAAAGTACTGAACAAGAATGGAACTGCCCAACGATAATTAAGATCTAGATGTAGAATACCCATAAAACCTTAGACTAGTAAAAATTTCTTAGACTAGTATATTAATTATTTCTTAAGACATACAACCCATAGCCTTAAGCTGATTAATTGAATTATCTTTCTAATCAAAATAACTAAGAATGCATTAACTCATTATATGAATTCATATCATAGATTTGACTTTAAACTGAAGATTTTTATAGTTTCATCTTTATAATTCTATGTACCTATTTACGTGGTTCTATCTATAAGATTTCATACAACTCTTATTATTCATCCTAGATTTTATTCGTACATATGATTTCTCAATTCCTATATATGAAATTCAAAATTGGATTAAGACGTTAGCATATTTTTATTTAAATACAAGAGGTAATCACGAATGTTTTGAGTCTTTCATCAAATCAAAAAGATCAATCCAAGAACATAATTCTATAATTCATTTAGTCTATCCCAATTTAGTTCATCCTAAAATAAGAACAAACTAGAATTAGAAAACAAAGGAAGATAAAATAAATTATTCTCATGGATATTAAAATCTTGATGTTCTTTTGTTGAATGTTAATGGAATCCCCCTGTTTCCACCAAAGTTACTTCATTTTTGTCCTAGTATGTTCTAATTCTAAAAAATCCTCTTGTATTCTCATGAAAATCTAAAACAATCAAAGTGTATCACCCAATATGGGACTAACATGAATCCATATTGGGCCAGTGTTCTTTACAAGTGCAAAAAATCTTATTTTTACATAAATATAACCAGCAATATAAGACCCTAATATGAACATGTATTATCCCTATATTGGCTCAATAACTTCTCAATCATGCATTTGAGAGAGTTCATCTTAGAAACATGAGTTTAAAGACCATAAACACAGGTTCGTGTTTAGATCATGTTATCCATATGACAAATCTTTGAAGAAACATAATGGACCAATCGCTTGCACAAGACTAAATACGAACTATGTTTACATCATATTCTAAACATGGCTCTATGGATGATATGTTTAATTAAATTTATGTTAAAAATTCTCTAATTTAAGTCCAAATTGGCTCTAAGTTGCCTGAATTCATTCTTTCTTCGTTGGAGAGTTAAAATAAGGCCTACTAATAAAATATAAAGACATTTTGAGTACTATATCATATAAAAATAATCTAAATATATGCAAAATGCGCTCAAAATTATACTAAGAACATAGTATATTTAGCACTTATTAAATTTTCTCACACTTAACCATTTGCTTGTCCTCAATCATCATTCATAAGTTAAATAGGTGGCAACTCCATTAATGAGTTTTAAAAAATCAATTGGAACAATTAAAACTCTTTATTATTCATTCAATTGCAAAATTTATCAATTTCTTAGACATTTAGCTACTTGTATCAAGTCATAAATAAAATCAATTCAGTTCCAAAATCCTTAAAACTTTAACTCAGTCCATAAAACTTAACACAATGCATAAAGTGAACATACATGAGAAAGATGCTTCGAATTTCAAATATTTTTATAACCCTTATTTGAAAAAAGAAAATTAATGATCTTTAATTAACATTAAAGTTTTAAAGGCTTGTTTGAAAATTCACTTAACCTTTTGATATGAGAGTGAACACTTTGTCATGAACAATCTTTGTTACACAACTAGGTCATTTAAATGGCTATTAGCATCACTCTTTAATTTAAATCTTTTTACTTAGCTTGAAGTCAGTAAATTAAATTTATTTTACCTTTATTTACTCATTTTTCTTTATATTGTATTTTTTTTCATTGAGATAGTAAAATGTATTTAAAAAATCCCCTTATATCTCAATTGTATGTCCAAATTATACAAAAATATTATAGCAAGTTAAATATTCATTTTTAAAATTAAAGAAGCAAATAAATTTAACTTAATCATCAAGGCTCATGACTATTTGCCTAAACAAGTCAACTCTCAATAATAACCAAACTTATAAGTTATTAGGATCAAAATTCTTTTAAAGTTAAAAATTTTCCTAGAATTGTTTCCTATTAAGCTAATTACAACAAACTGATAACCATAAGTAATTAATTCCCTCCCTTGACATACAAGAAAAACTAGGAAATAAAGGGAAATAAGGAAATTTAAAATAACGAGTCTCTTTTAATAATAAAAAACTATCAACATAGTCTAATGTTATCAGTAATCATTAATCTTTAATCTATCATCGGAGTTGGAGTTCCTCACTATTGGCTATCTCTCTAGAGATGTATAAAGATGTTCTATAACATATGGAGGAATATGAATCTTTGTTGCCTATATAACCTATACAACTTAGCTAAATCTTATCCTAAGTAGGATCCTAATCAAATAATGTAAGAATATCAAGATATACTTAAATTCATGAATTTAAAACTATTTTTAAATTAAAAAAATGCAAAAAAACAGCATCAATTAAAAACATAGTAAAACCATTGCTAAAGATTCTAAATGCTATCAAATTGAAATAAAAACACCTAAATCATTATGTTACATACCAACGAGTTCTTCTTTATGAATCTTCTGGGTGAACTTTGTGAATCTTTTGGGTGGATGTCTTTAGTAATTGGATTCTGCTTGCAAAGGAGAGAAAATATTTGCACCAATTGTTAATCCTTTTTTGGACCTTTTCAAGTAGGGGTTGAAAACTAGCTTGTGTGAGCCTTTTGGAGAAGATGGGAATGCCCAAATAGGTAACTGGAGGTTTTCCCACTTTTAGACCAACTATTAAAGAAAACCAATTAGTTGATAGACACTAATAGAAAGAATTAGGAGACTATTATTCCTGTTGACGAATAACCTAGATATGTCTTTAAATAAGTTAAGGCCTGTCATTATGACTTTGATGGAGCATGGAGCTTTAGAGAAAAGCATTAGACAATACTTAGTCTCTTAAATTTAGAGTAGAACTTGAATTTCCTTTTTTGTGAGACCATAAATTTAATAATCTTGTTTAACACCTCTATTCCAAAGTGAATAGGTATGGGGACAATGAGTTCCCTTTTTTAGTCTGTTTATACTTCTGATTACTTAGATGGCTCTCTATTTATAAGCACAATATATGAAACAAATGATATACATCGTTGAATCCAATTAACTTAGATATCAGGCAGCCAAAAGCTTGAAGAGTGTTTAAAATGAAATTCCACCCTATAGTATCAAAAGCTTTATGAAAAACTATTTTTAATGCACAATCACTCCTATGATCTTTCTTATTGTAATTCTTAAAGAATTCATGTGCTAGGAGAATGTCATCTCCTATTTGCCTTCCTCTTGTAAAAGATTCTTGAAATGAGTCAATGTATTTTGGTATAACATTTTTTAGCCTATTAGAGAGAAACTTATGAATAATTTTGTAGATGATGTTGCAATAGGACATAAGCCTAAAATCCTTTAAGGAGTTAGGAGAAGGTACCTTGGGAATTAGGCAAATGAAGGTCTTGTTGAGTTCCTTTAGAAGCTTTTTATTGATCCTTGATCATTGACCAAGATTTTTGAAAGAAATAGGCATTCAATCCATCTAGGCCTCACATTTTGTTAGGATGCAGCTCAAAAACTACTTTGTCCACAATGTGGTTAAAAAATAGGGCTCTAAAAATATCCATTTCTTAAGGAGTGATTTACTTTTTTACAATTTCCTGCAAGAGGGCTAGAGAAGGATTCATTGTATCTGTGGATGTACAGGCTACCAAGAAGTAGTTATACGCTTTCTCTTGAATCTCCTCCTAAGTAATAGTCTCTTCCATCAGCCTTGTAAAGGGAAACTAGTTTCTTGAAATTCTTCCTCGCTAGCACTATCTTAAAGTATAATTTTGAGCAGTTTTTACCTTCCTTAAGTCATAGAATTCTTAATATCTTCTTAAGAAGTGAGTAATTTATATGGATAGCTTAAGTTTAAGACTCCATAGCCTTGGCTTCAAGTGCCTTAATTCCTTGATCCCCTAGATTTAAATGGAGTAGGTCTTGCAACCTTATAACTCATTTCTAGCTTTTGTTACAGTTCTTGAAGAGCTATTGTGGTGAAGCATATTCAATTTTTTATTTTAGCCTTTATTTGTTGTATCTTTTTCTGATATATATATATATATACACACATATTTTGTGCCATTGGAATGCACCTTAGAGACCAGCTTAGGTAACCTCCTCAAAACCTCCAATCTCCACTAAATAATTGTTGACTTTAAATGAAACGTGCTTCCTTATTTCTTGGTTCATCAATCTAATTAGTAAAGGTGACTTATCTAAAATAAGGAAAGAGGGAAAAGAAGCAAAACTATTCTAAACCATATTAACCATATGGCATTAACAATAGCCCTATCTCACTTTTTGCAAATAACCATCCTCACCCTGTTTGTTAGACCATGTAAAAAGCCACCCATTCATCCTTAATTCATCATCTGTAAATGCACAAAAGACTTATGAAATCCTCACTATAGTTTCTCATATTTACATTCCCTTTTACTTCCAAAGGGTGCAAGATGGGGTTGAAATTCCCCGGGATGATCCAAATAGAATTAAGTTTGATCAGCTTTAGGATTTAGTGGGTAAAAACTGATGTGATTAGGGCCTTATGAAGGAGAGCCTAAAGGGGTTATATACTACCTTGGGTTAGGAAAACCTACTGCTTGGGAGGCATAGTGGTTGAAAGTCTTAGAAGTTAAGTAAGTGGAAGGTGTTTGGGCAAAAAATGAGTCCCATGAAATTTTTCTAGGCCAATTCTTAAAAGTACATTGTTACTATAAATGGTAAAAGAAGATTGAGGAAAGCAGAAGGCATAAAGAAAGAAGGAGAGTGAGGTTAATTTGAAATTAAGGAACTAGAAGACTAAAGGAAGAGTGTGTAAAGGCCTTAGTAACCTGTATCCTGAGTTGAAAGTAGCATAGAAATAAAGATGAAGCACCAAGGTAGGAATAAAAGGAGGAAAGATAAGAGCTACCAAAAGCTAAAAACAAGTAGAGATCTAGCTCAAAATATAAGCAATTTGAGCTTCCAACTAGAGTAAAAGAATTCTCCTAGTTCTAATACAAAAACAAGCATAATTAATATCTTCTTATAATTACAAGGACATAAAGGAACTTCAAACGTTGCACATTAAATGAATGAAAGAGGGAATTTGAAATTATTATTAATATTTTTTACGAGAAAAATAAATTAATATGCACAAATGTAAATAATAAATAATAATAAATAAAAGGATCTTTTTCTTAATATTTAGAATTTTATATAAAAGATGAAAACTTTATATTTTAGAGTGAATTATTAAATTTTCAAATATATACAATAAATATTATATATATGTCTAGTTATTATGTATAAAAAAATACATATTCATGTGATTATTTACAAATTGTATTATGCATCACTTACATTTTTAACATTTATTCAAAAATTTTATCCTTTAATATAATTCCTTTTAATTTCTAAAAATTATTCGCAAATTTCAAATATATTACTAATTTATTAAAAAGAACATTATGTTAATAATTAACTATGCATATAATATATGAACTTTACTTTCACATTTGCTTTTATAGATTAAGTTTCTCTAATATTTTATTTTGTATTTGAATTGCTAAATAATATATATATATATTATTTAGCAATTCAAATACAAAATAAAATATTAGAGAAAATTAATCTATATATATATTAATATTATATTGTAGAGTAATATTTAATGTATACAAATTTCAAAATGACTGAATAATACTAATGATTAATAATTTTTGGTATTTATAAATTGATCTACATCTTATAAATACATATCTATTATTTTAAAAATCAACATTAATATTTATGTATGTATTTAAAGTTAAGAGTTAATCTCACTAGAAGTTATCATATGTCAAACTTTTATGAACGAAAAGTTTGAAAATAGTTAAAAGACAATAAGAATTAAACTTTTATATATGTTAGTTTGTTTTGGAATCTAATACACCTGAATATATGCATTTACGTTATATAATGCTTTATTTATTTATTTATAAGTATTAAATGTATATCTTTAATATTCGTGGGTTATACCTTTTGTTACACTTCTAGTCCCTGTGTTAATAGGAGCAGGATTCCTCCTTTTTCTGACAGCAACAAAAAAATTTTGTCATCTGTATGATAAAGTTGTATAAAAATTTTAAAATGATTAAATAGTTAATCATTTTTGTCAATGTAAATTAATCTTAATTGTATGAACTCATATTTATTGTCTTAAAAATTAACATCAATATTACATGTTTTTAAAACTAAAGCTACTTCTAAGAGAGATTATCATATTTCAGTCTCTATTTGGTTGGGATTATAACAATAGACTTTTTATCAGTAAAGTTTTTTTCTATAGAGCTTTTTCGAGAAGAATTTTTTTAAGAAGTCAGTTGATTGTTTAACTATCATTTAAAAAAGATTTTTTTGGAAGAGCTTCATACAATAGACTATTTGACAACATAAAAATAAAAATTAATTTTAATTTTAAGTATATTTATTTTGTAATAAAAATTATGTATGCATATAAAAATTATTTAAAGTATATTAAACAATATGCAAAGTACAATATATTAATTATTATATAATTTTAAACCATAAGAAGCATAAATAAAAATATATTTAATCAAAATTTTTACATGGATTATAATATAATTAAAATAAATATTAAATTATATATAAAAAAGTCAAATAATATTATATAGCTTTCGAAATAAACGTGAAGATGAGTTTGTGGGTATTATGAGAATTATGTGTAAAATATAAGGACCAAAGAGACTACAAATAGGCTCATTAATTGATTTGAAAAGTTTATTTAAAAAAATATTTTTTTAAAAAATTTCAAATTTAAACTTTTTAAAAAGTTATATTTTGATTGTAGAGAAAAACATGTCTATTAAAAAAATAATTTTCTTTTTCTAGCCAACCAGTCGTTTATTTTAAATCAACCTTTGCCATGAAAAAAAGTAGTTACCGTTCAAACGTCCATCCAAACACCCGTTTAGCTCTATTTGGTAGCTGCGTACTGTGGACAACGGCTGTCAGCTTCTCACCTTATTTGTTCGCGTACAAATCAGAGAAAAAGTTGAGATTCGAGAAATCCAACGCAACATGCATGAATTCCGGTGTGAAAAGTGAATACTATGACCATCTACCCTTTAAAATAACTTCGGACATTAATGTAATTCTATTACTTATTGCGCCAAACATCTTTCTGAAATCTGAACTCTCCTCCCTCGAAAAAATCCAGCTTTTTGCTTCATTTTGTCCTTCACTCCCACTGCAATCCCCACCGCTTTCTCGGCAACCAAATAAGTGCTAAACCCTATTGCCCTTTCTCAGGTACTGTCTTCCTCTCTAGACTTTTGTATTTCTCTGAGAATCTAAGAATTTCAAGATGTTTTTAGGCTATCTCACTGTTTCCGCTCTTTAACTTCATCTTCAAGATTGGTTCTTTATGGTTAAAATATCGTCTTTTATTCGTTTTATAGGCTAATGGCAACATCCACACCATTCTCTAGCTACTTCTTGCAAGAACGTTCATTTTGTAGAGAACCCATCTCGTATTTCAGAGAATTAGCGTTGAACTTGTCGACTTTATCCACTAGAAACCCGATAAATTTAAGTTTTGAAAGGAGGGTCTTTAAGAGGAGTGGAGTCCGGTGCTGTGCACTGGAGATCAAGAAAACACCGGCCATTAGCACCGGCAAAATGTTTCAATTGGATGATGTGATTGAGGCTCAGCAATTTGATAGGGAAATCCTTGGGAATATATTTGAAGTAGCCCGCGAGATGGAAGTGATTGAGAAAAACTCACATGGGAGCCAAATTCTTAAAGGGTATTTAATGGCTACTCTTTTCTACGAGCCCTCGACACGTACCAGGTTGTCCTTTGAGTCTGCCATGAAAAGGTTGGGTGGTGAGGTGCTGACTACTGAGAATGCTAGGGAATTCTCCTCTGCAGCCAAGGGGGAGACCCTTGAAGGTGAGGTGTTTTAAAGTTGTAACTTGAAGTATTCGAGATGAGTTTGATATGATGGTGATTTGAAGTGCTATTAACTGTTCTAAGAGGTCTGTGGATTTGTAGATACTATTAGGACTGTGGAAGGGTATTCTGATATAATTGTAATGCGCCACTTTGAAAGTGGAGCTGCAAGAAGAGCAGCAGCTACTGCTGGCATTCCGGTTATTAATGCAGGGGATGGACCTGGGCAACATCCAACTCAGGTGCAAGAGTAATTCACTGTTTATCATTGATGGCCATAGCCTGGAATTATTTGCTCGATAAAAAGTGAATCAACTTGCCTTAGAATATGCTAAATACAACTTGGAAAGTCGAACTTTAGGGGTTTATGTGAGACGATGAAAATCTATAGTTCATTTGATGAAAATAAAGTTCATAGATTCATTTTGAAAACCACAGATACTTACTAGCATCAAGATATGGGTTTATGTGAGATGATGAAAGTCTACAGTTCATTTGATGAAAATGAAGTGCACAGATTCATTTTGAAAACCACATATGCTTGCTTCCTAAAGCATTAAGAGTTAAAAAGCTGCCTGATGAAGTAGATATATATAAAAAAAAGGAAGTGACGAAATTTTGCAATGGATATTTTTTGTACAGAATAATCTGATTGTTACCTCTTGTGACTGTGACTTGTTCCTAATGTTGTAGATGTAACATTACAAATGTAGTTTAACATTACACATGCTTTGTTTCTCCTTCAACAAGGAGTATATGCAATACAATCATTGACCATACGTTAGAATGTAAATGGATGAAAGATGTTAAAATGTCAGTATCAGGTTTTGTTTAAAGTTTCCTTGCTGTAACTTGTACAGGCTCTTCTAGATGTATATACCATTGATAGAGAAATAGGAAAATTGGATGGCATCAAAGTTGCACTTGTGGGAGATCTTGCTAATGGAAGGACAGTGCGATCACTTGCTTACCTACTTGCCAAGTACCAGGATGTCAAGATCTTCTTTGTATCCCCTAATGTAGTAAAAATGAAGGTGATAGGGCTAATTTACTTTTTCAATAAACAAACAAAGCAAACTGCGATCATATATTGGACATGAGACAAACTAGAATTATCTGCATTTGAGCTAAGACTAGTTAGCAAAATGTTATTACTTAGTTCCTCATGTATGATAATACTTTTTCAGGATGATATAAAGCACTATCTGACGTCAAAGGGAGTTGAATGGGAAGAAAGTGATGACTTAATGGAAGTGGCATCTAAGTGTGATGTTGTCTATCAAACTCGCATCCAACGAGAACGCTTTGGGGAGAGAATTGACCTTTATGAAGAAGCTAGAGGCAAGTACATTGTGGATTGTGGTGTGTTAAATGTAATGCAGAAGCGTGCTGTGGTAATGCATCCACTTCCCAGGCTTGATGAGGTAAATGTAAATTTTTTGAGTTGATTTATCATGGTGTTAAGCATTTTTGGACTTGATGTTGAATTCTTAGCAATTGTGGCTCATCCCACAATTGCAAATCCCACATCAGGAAAATATAGATTTGTGGGAGGTTGCTTCCCTTATAAAATAAAACCCTCTCTTTTAGTTTTAATCATCCCAAAATCGCCTATCTTTCCTATGGCAAAAATTCTCTTTTTTTAATATTTCACTTGTATTATTTCCTTAAAATAGTAAAGTATTAATTTAGTAGTGTCCAAGGACGTAGCCATAATAGGTTGAATCTCGTTAAACTCTAGTGTTCTTTATTTGGTTATTTAATAACTATTTTCGGATATAGTTGTAGTGAATTATTGTGTTATTAAATTACATATCTAGGAAAATTCTGTCTAAGGAGATTAGGTTTTAAGTAGGATCATTTGTGACCCCTTCAGTCTTTCCTAAGAATTTACCTAGTGTAATTTTTTAGTACAATTGTTCACACTCTATTCACTTACATAATAGTGCTCGAGGTGAATTTGTTATTATTGGTGAAAATTAACTCGAGTTTCTACAAGAATTAGTTATCAGAGCTAAGGTTTCTTCTTAGTATGCACTGTGGTTGTAGTGTAGTCTAATCTTCTACATAAAAAAAAAAATTCCTTGGGTTTTTAACATTCTACATCAACAGCTATTGAATAGAAATTGTAGTAGAGATGGTAGGAGACAAAAAATTTTACACCATCTATGTCGATTGCTTCTTTCTCGTCCATTTTGGCGAGACTTGTTGCGACAAATACAAGATTTGCATTGGAAATTTTTGATGGTATGAGTCATTTCGACATGTGGCAAAGTGAGGTTCAAGATGCTCTTTTCAACAAGGTCTTAACATTGCCATTAAAGAAAAGAAACCAAATGATGTTGAGAAAAAATATTAGAAAACTATAAATCGTTTGGCATGTACAATTTGATCGTGTCTTTTTAAAGAGTAAAAGTATGCTTTCTCGAAAGATCCTTTTGTATATAAAATTATGGAACTTGTTGGAGGAAAAACTTTTAAAGAAAAGTAATAAGAATAAACTTCATATGAAGAAGAGACTATTTCGTTTATCTTATGTTTCGAGTATCACTATAAATGATCACTTCACCAGTTTTAATCATTTAGTTACTGATTTAATTAATTTTGATGTGACATTTGAAGATGAAGATCTAACTTTAATGTTGCTAGGATTTCTTCATGAGGAGTTTGAGTTTTGAAATTACTCTACTTCATGGAAAGCCTGTTGTGTCTCTTAATGAAGTTACAGTTGCTTTGTACAGTCATGAATTGAGAAGGAAGACAAAGGAAGAACTTACAAGTAGAGCAACAGAAGCTTTGGTGGTTAGAGGTTGTTCGTAGAGCCACTAAAAAAAAAAAAGGGAGATCGAAGTCTAGGCCCAACTTGAGCAAAGATGGATGTACGAAGGATTGCTCTAAGCTTAAAAATAAAGGCAAACCTGATAAAGGAAATACTATTGCAGATTCAAATATAGTTGATTGTTACGTCATCAACTAGCTCTTCTAATGCATATCTACTTGATTTAGGATGCAGTCATCATATGTGTCTTAATCGAAACTGGTTCAATGATTTTAGAGAATTAGAAGATGGAATTGTTTACACAATAAATAACTTCTCTCTTACCACACATGGGATTGGTTCCATTTGTTTGAGAAATGAAGATGGATCAATCAGAATCTTGACACATCTTCTAGTTCTTTAAAATCATAAAACCAATCCTGATTGGGACACATGATATCTGTATCCTGAATCAAGCAATCATGCATTAGAAGAGCTAATTGATGACGTAACAATTAAAAATTTTGAGTCTTCATCATTACACTCAGCTATATTTGAATCTACAACAGCCTTTCCTTTATCAGGTTTGTCTTTATTTTGGAGCTTAGGACAATCTTTCTTCTAGTGCCCTTTTTTCTGACAAAATACACATTCATCTTTGCTCAATTTGGGCATTGACTTCGATCTCCCTTTGTTTCCTTTAATTTAGCTCTACGAACGGTCTCTAACAACCAAAGCTTTTGCTACTCCACTTGTAAGTTCTTCTTTTGTCTTCCTTCTCAATTCATTATTGTACAAAGCAGCTAAAACTTCATTAAGAAACACAATAATCTTCCTATGAAGTAGAGTAATTTCAAGAAATTCAAACTCCTCATGAAGAAATCCCAATAACATCAAAGCTAGATCTTTATCTTCAAATGTCACATCCAAATTCATTAAATCAGTAATTAAATGAATAAAACTGGTGATATGATCATTTATAGTGGTACCCAGAACATAAAAGAAACGAAACAATCTTTTCTTCATATGAAACTTATTTTGAATGTTTTTCTTCAAGAATTTTTCCTACAATGAGTTTCACAATTTATATGCAGAAGTTTCTTTTGAGAAAACATACTTTTACTCTTTGGAAAGACACAATCGAATTGTATCATATGTCAAACGATTTATAGTCTTCCAATGTTTCTCCTCAACACGATCTGGTTTCTTTTCTTCAATGACAATGTCAAGACCTTATTGAAAAAGTCCATCTTGAACTTCACTTTGTCACATGCCTATATTATAAAAAATTTCCATTACAAATCTTACATTTGTTACTGTAGTTCTTGCCAAAATGGACGAGAAAAAGTAGTCGACGTAAGGGGGTAGATTTTTTGGTCTTCTATCATCTCTGCTACAATTTCTATCAATAGCTGTCGATGCAGAATGCCAAAAGTTCAAGGAAATCTTTCTAATGTAGAAAATCAGACTATGTTACAATCATAGAGTATACTAAGAAGAAACCTTGACTCTGATATTAATTATTGCGAAAACTTGGGTTAACAATAATAATAAATTCACCTCGAGCATTATTGCGTAGGTGAATAGAGCGTAAATGATTATACTAAAAAATTACACAAGGTAAATTTCTAGAAAAGACTAGAGGGGTCACAAATGATCCCTCTTAAAATCCAACCTCGTTAGACAAAATTTTCCTAAATATGTTATTTAATAGCATAATAATTTACTACAACTATACCCGACAATAGCTATTAAATAGACAAATAAAGAACATCATAATTTAATGAGATTCGACCAATTATGCAAAAGTCCTTGGACACTACTAAATTAATATTTCACCATTTCAAAGAAATAATACTAGTGAAATATTACTAAAAAAATATAGAGAATTTTGCCTTAAGGACAATTTTGGGATGATCAAAACTAAAGGAGAATAATTTATTTTATAAGGGAAGTATCCTCCTCCAAATCTATATTTTACCGATGTGAGATTTGCAATTGGGAGATGAGCCACAGCCACAATTGTTGATAATTCTATAAATTGGTATCAAAGCACATGGTCTAAAGTATATTTGGACTTGAAATATGGTTTTTATGCTCATATGAATTCATTATATTATATCATGCAGATAACTGTGGATGTCGATGCTGATCATAGGGCTGCTTACTTTAGACAAGCAAAGAACGGTCTCGTCATCCGAATGGCGCTTTTGAAACTTCTTCTTATTGGGTGGTGATACGGCTACTTAGATCCCAGTTTTGTTTTATTGGCAGCTTTTGGCTGTGACATGACCTTGCTTAGCGAGGAAATAAACAAATCCTCTTTTCTGGAGCCGGAGCTGATCTCCCCCATTGAAATATATTTGGTCGAACAAGCCTGACATAGTTTTATCTCGTCGATCGATAATAGAACTCTCCGAAAATCTACTGCCAACGGTGTCATTGAAATTTCTTAATGATCATTTCTATTTGGTTTGGATTAATAATTTGCCGCCCCTGCGATAAATACATCAACACGATGAACGATATACTTGCTTAGCTTAAATATTATTGCAACTGTTGGTAATGGGTTTTGACTTACAGAGAAGTTCCATTTTTCATACGCTTAAAACGTCAAATAAATTTACAAAAAAAAAGAAAGTTAATATGTGGGAAACTTTGGGTCCACATCACGAGCCCAGCCCTCCAGCCCTCCAGTGATATCTCTGGCTGAAGTGAACCCTTTGCTGTGCAGTAGCTGCACGGCCCTTTGTGAATCGTTACCCCTTCTACATACTACATACAAGTTGGCACCCTTTTCTGAATCAGTAATACCCTCTTTGTTCAAAGCGCACGAGATCTCAGGTAACCTAGCCTCTAAAGTTGAGAGAGGAATATTCAAGGCATTGGGAAGAGAAACAATCCTGAAATGGTGTGCAGGCCGTACATCAACCAATACATATGCCTCATCCTTGACAATTTTCTCCATCAACTCTTTACTGCTTATTCTAGATTCTGCGGGAAGCAGGTTTAACTTCGAGGGAGCCTGAAATCAGTTGGGAGGCCAAATGAAGATGTGCTGGAAGTCTAATAGCATTTTAATAAAAAAGCTTATAATAAACAAGTCTGCGTATAGATAAACAAATCGTTCCCTATCAATTCAGAAAGTAAAATAGCAGTAAAATGAATATATCACTTCATATTTTAAACACAATGAATGAAAGTAAATTAAAATGCAACGGAGAAACGAAAATATTTAGTGATAACTGCAGAGCCAGATAAAAGTATACTTTCGCTTCCAAGATCGAGATGAACACCACACATCTTTTACTTTGTTTCCTTTTAGAAGTAAAATGATCTCATATGCCCTAATTTAATTTCAAATCAGCAATTTGCAGTCGGAAATTTAAGATATATGGAGAGAGCAATGTTACTGTTGACAAAGGAGACTGTGTGAATCTTTCATAGTCAAAATCTCTGAATTGCTTTTCGGTGAATGCTGCATTTTCTCCACAAACTTCACAGTCTAGTGATCTGCCTCTTATCTTTACCTACACAATGTCCAACAAACAAACATCAGAAAGTATCCGACTATATTAAGAACATGACTGGAAGCTGTAGGAAATATCCTTCATTATGGAAAACATTGGAACTTACAGTACGAATCCGTGCTGATAATGCATCAAATAAAAGCATGCGTCCAGATAGTGGTTCACCAATAGCACTTGCAATTTTAATGGCCTCAAGTGCTTGGAGACAGCCAATGATACCAGGAACTGCAGTGAAACAGAATAAAGAGGTGAATCCTTTCTTTCACTAGTAACACTATGAGTGATCAATAGCTAAATGTTATAAAACATAAACAAAAGAGAAATACCCCTTGAATGTCCAATAAGAACTGATTGCATTTTCTTTATATACAAAATCAACCTAGTTTACTAAAAACAAGCAGTGCACTATTGAAGGTGAGGTCAACTTGAGCAGGGGAGTTCAGAATTTATATCTTTTATGTAACTCATAAAAAATTGACCTATATGAGAATTTTATATATACTAGTGGTTGACCATTGTCTTAGGATACTTTAACTTACCTATTCCAAGAACTCCACTATCAGCACATCTTTGACAGGCTGTAGTAGGAGGTGGAGTTGGAAAAAGGCATCGATAGCATGGACCTCCATTGTAATTGTAGACTGTAAGCTAGAGAAAAAGTTGACAGTTTTCTTTTTTTTAAAAAGGCTTGCAAATAGACCTCCTCAGTAACTCTTGTATCTTTCAAGAAAAAAATCTAAAGAGTAAAGATTCTGAACACTAGCAAATACCTGTCCTTCCAATCCCAATGCAGCACCTGATACAAGAGGCTGCAGGTAGAGTAGTGACAAATAGTCAATACTCACAGAAAAAAATACAGACTACATGTTATAGTGTTATCTAACTCTTGCTTGAGATCTTAATTGTTAGTGCACCAAATATGTGAAAAACAGGCAAGATAGAGAAAACACAAAAGGCTCTTTTAGCCTTTGGTATCAGCACGCACCGTAATTACTCTATGATCAGAAAATTAATATTGTTCTTTCTATTTAAACAGTCAAAAGGAACAAATCTAACATATACCAGTGTAGTTCAACATAATCAGCAAGACAATCTTTTTCAAGTTAGTCTCTAAGATATGTGCAGTCCTTATACAAAAGGGGCAGTTAAACTTCCTATTTACCTTTCCCAGGACCACACAGCAATCACTTATCATGTAGCGGCTTGGTGCATTATCTGTTGCATCTACGATTATGTCATATCTAAGAGCGGTCACAAGTTATGGAAATCACATTTATTAAGCCGCATGGTACTAATAGACAGTAAGAAGGAAAGCATGGAGAAGAAATCATAGTATTATATTCTATTGTCAATCTTACCCTTAAAAATATAAAGGATACTGATTCAAAATTTCTAAGGCGTTAGATGTGCGCAAAGCTTCTTGGTGTTCCACAATCTTAATCATAGAGTTAATCCTGAAACATACAGACAAGATGATATGAGCTACATGAATTTTTTTAATGTTGACTAGGAGCGAACATATATTTAAGTGTATGAACATACGAGCGACAGGCAGTAGCAGCAGATTTGACTTTTGGCTGACCAATAAAACTTTCAGTGTGTATGACCTGAAGTAAAACAAATAAAAACAGCAATTTGAAGAAGATTCTTTTCACAATCAATGCGTGTGTGCAGTATTGGGATAAAGCATAAAGAAAAATACATGCAACCAATTGCAATACATGGATAAAATAAAGTTTTGCATGTTAAATAATGGAAAAGTTGCTGCAAACTTATAGAAATGATACTAAATTATCTAGATGTAGTGCAAAAAGAGAAGCGAATAATTCAGACTACTCTATTTTGGTTGACTTAGACTGTACTTTGACTAGGAAGCCTAACATCTTTCCCTTTTGCCTTATAAGAAATGCTTCTACATACAACAACAACAATAACAACAACGTCCCAATAAAAATCTCGTTCAGATGCAAGATCCGGAGAGGTTCAAAAGTACGCAGCTTTAACCCCAACTTTTAAGAAATGCTTCAACATGTAACTAGGAAATTATTCAGATCCACTAAAAACTAGATACCAAAGATGGAAGTTGTATTATTAACATTGGTTAACATACATATCTAAAATGAAACCGGCCAAGCACTATATCAAAGATTCCCCGTGCATGCATTTTTTGAAAACATACCTGCCTGTGCATATTATTTAGCTCAACAATATCATGGTCAACAACACCCAACCGACCTACAATTAAACCAGAAATCTAGAATAAGAAACATATTAAACTTCAAGATCTATAACGATGCACATTCACTCTACCAACTGAAGATGATATACAGCTTAATAGAATTTCATTAGCCTTCCTTGTTAAAGACATGTAACCCACAAGTATGATCTAAAACTAAAAACAGTTCAGAACTCTGAAAAAATGTGGGATCATACCAACACCAGAAGCTGCAAGATACAACAGGGCAGGCGAGCCCAAACCTCCAGCTCCAATAACCAAAATGGACGACTTCAATATATTCGATTGCCCTACAGATTCAACGAATACGTCAAAATTTCTCAACTTTGAAGCGTTTCCCAAAAGACAAACATTACATAGGCCACTGGGTTCCAGCATACCCGATCCAATTTCCTGTTGAGTTATTCTATTAAAGACATTATTAAACTATCCATCCATATACCAAAACAATAGCAACTCCTTTTACCATTGATTACTTATCCTTGACAAATTCACATCGTATGGACGAAATGAAAAGGAAACAGTCAATGGGTCCTTCAGAATCTAGAATCATACTCGTAGCAAGCAACAATTACTCAACCAAGAATAAAGAAATCTCAAGGTCAACATTTAGCTATCCAGCGAGAGTGTAAGAAGAGCCAACCTTGAACACCAAAGGAAGGAAGCAAAAGGTGCCTACTGTAACGATAAATCATGTCGGGAGATAATTCGTGATTACAACTGGTATCGCCGGTAACGTAGCCATTGGATACTGTGGAAGCGTTTAAGAGAGTCAAGTCACGAAGCTGAGCCTCAAGACCCGAAATTCTAGTCTCTATGTCGCTCTTTGCAGCTTTTAAGCTTTGGAGTTCGCTGCGAATTCGTGCCACGTCACCTCCATTGGCTTCCATTAGTGCGAGGTCGATGATCTGATCAGCAGCGAAGAATTAAGCTTCGAGAACTGAAAAGGATGACGTCGATTGGCTTAAACCCTAAATTTACATTTGATATGGTTCAACGGCGCCGTTTCCATGTCTCTGGGTGAAAACTTCTTGCTTTTAGATAATTTACAAATAATTAAAAAAATTCAACTAATTTTACGGTTCAACTATAAAAATATGACTTGTTTATGGGTCAAATGGTTCCTTTTTTTTTTTGTAATTTTTAGTTTTAATTTTTAATTAGAAAAACAAAATTTTAATTAGTTGAGATCTTTAATATAAAAAATGAAAATAAAACCTTATTTCATTGAAATTTCTAATATAAAACTATTTTTAATTATACACTTACATTAATTATTTTTAATATAATACTATATATTAACATATTTGTAATTTTACAAGCATCTCTAACTATTAGAAATTTTGGGAACAAAATCATCGATTTATAAATTATTTACTTAAAATATGTAATTTATAGTAGAATTCCATTACCATTATATTGTGTATGTTAAAGAAAAATACAACAATCCTAGAAAAAGAATATGATTAAGAAATCAAAACTATAGAAGTGTACGATCATTATCTCATCAGTTATCACACTTCCGTCTTGAGGATGGCACGTAACTTAAGTAATTACGTCAACTGTAGTGTTTATTTCCTTTCTCTCCTCTAAACAACATCACCAATCCTAGAGTCAAACTGCATTATGCATTAACAAAGACATTTGAGTTTCTTCAAATGAAAACATAAAATATAGGTTATTACAAAGAGAACATAAAACCTTACCCAATAATAAGAAGAACCACGTGTGAAAGATATTTAGTTAGTTGTCTTTTCAGTCGATTATTTAGTTACTTGTAGTTAGTAGTTGTATAATACTCTCTGTACAGATACGGTTTAGTGGGCTTGTATATATACATTACAGATACAACAGAAGCTGAATAAGAAAAGATTATTCAGTCACTTTACTTCTTATCTTTCGTATAGTTTCTAAAATTGTTCATGGTATCAGAGCAGGTTGCTCTTATGTTAGTCGTTAACTCCTCGAAATGATAGATTATGTCACGTGTTAGACCCACACGTGAGGGGGGTGTATTGAAATATAAAGTGGGAGTTTGTCCCATATTGGAGAAAGAGAGGAAAGAAGACTAGTATATAAGTCTAATGGGCTACTCCACCTATCATCAATTGGTTTTAAGATGGAACCTCACTTAGACTTATATGTAGTCTAACTTTCCTTCTCGTGTGGGCTTGTAGGCCCATTGTAAATTCTAACATGGTATCAAAGCCAAAATAGGGTTCTCGACTCCGACGATAAACAAAAGGGGGTTTCTGGCTTCCGAGCGACGATCGGTAGCGATTTCTTGTTTTTGATACGGGGAAGGCGACGATTTCGTGTTTTCCACGAAGGCAAAGGCGATTTTGTAGTATTTCAGTTTTTCCATGGCTGATTGGACTTAAACTCGTTCTCGGCATGGTGTGTGTGTAGATGATGATCCGTTTATGTTACAACCGTCTGATCATCCAGGGATGGCGTTGGTGCTAACGCCATTGACTGGATCGAACTATTTCAGCTGGAGTACAGCCGTTCGAACTGCGCTTGAAGCGAAAGATAAGCTTTGCTTTGTTGATAGTACTCTGGAACCGCCTACAGATGCGACTCGATACAAGAAGTGGAAGAAAGTGGACTCGATGATTAAGTCTTGGCTTCGCAATTCCATTTCTAAGGATTTGGGTGACAGCTTTGTTTACTCACCTAGCGCCAAGCATCTGTGGGAGGTGTTGGAGAAAAGGTTTGGAGTTAGTAATACTCCTCAAATGTACCAAGTTCAGCGGGAGATGTTATCTCCTGAGCAAGGTAACCATTCGGTCACTCAGTATTTTAGTAAACTTAATCAGTGCTGGGATGAGTTTGATAGGCTTATGCCTTTGCCTGGGTGTGGTTGTACTGGCTGCTCTTGTTGTGCAAGAATGACTGCGAAGCTTAAGGAGAGGGCGGATGCGTCCAAATTGCTCCAATTCTAATGGGCTTGAACAAGTCTTTTGATAATGTTCGAAGCCAAATTTTGAATCTGGATCCAGCACCAGATATTGATCGTGCTTATAGTATGGTTTTGAGGGTGGAAAGTCAACGAGCAGTAAATATGAAATTTTCTACTGAGAATCCGGATATAGCTTTATTTGCTAAAGCTTCTGGATCTAAAAAAGGGAATGATAAAGCTAGTAACAGAAAGAAGGAGTATGGAGAAAAATCTGATAAGCAGTGTGATCATTGCCACAGTATGGGACACACCAGGGAAACTTATTTTAAGCTTCATGGATATCCTGACTGGTATGATGAATTGAAGAAGAAGAAGGGTTCTGGTTTTAAGAAAGCCAATGCCAATATGGTTACTGAAATGGCTGAGACACCTTTTGATGCATCATCTTCTTCTGAAGGTAAAGAACTTGGACAGTTGATGTTGCAAATGCAGATTATGCAGTAGGAGTTGGCTAAACTTGTCAGTGGGAAGATACCAACAACTGGAGGTGCAGGAAAGGAGTTCTCAAACTTTATTTTTGCAGGTAATGCTGGTTATACAAGTACAGCATTACATGCATTGAGCATTTCTGGTGGAAATATGTGGATCATTGATACAGGGGCGTCTAATCACATGTGTTGTGATGATAAGATCATGAAACACCGTAGACCTCTTAAACATTGCGTGTCAGTGCAGTTGCCTGATTCTAGTACTCAGATAGCTACTCATACTAGTCATGTTGAATTACATCCCAACCTCATTCTCAACCATGTGTTATACCTTCTTACATTTAAGTTCAATCTATTATCAGTGCAGAAACTTGCTGATAGTGCTGATACTTATTTCACTTTCTTTCCTTCCCATTGTCTCATACAGGACCTGAAGAGTAATAAACTCATTGCTGTGGGAGCTGTA
>JANIJH010000005.1:36649974-36665152 GCA_024520975.1 Erythroxylum areolatum | reverse complement strand
GCGTCGTTAGTTGGATTCAGGAATTAGGCTTGGATCTGCTAGACTTGGATCCAATTAGCCTCACGGGCTTCCTCCTCCGGTGGGAGTATTATGGACAGATATTTGCTGCCCTCCTTTGGGCTATTGTTCCCGTGGGTGTAGGTCTTTAGCTTTTGGTTATTTTAGGTGTTGGGCTTCCTTTGTATGTATTCTTATTTTGGTAGGTATGGGCTCCTGACTGTAGGGGTTTTTTTGTCCTGTTTATCTATGGATGGAAATGGCTAGTTTTATCAGGGGAGGGCTTGTCCTCTCCTGTTGTCTGGGGTATGCCCCTGAACTTGTGTACATACCCTATTCTTTTGATAAATATTTACCGTTTATCAAAAAAAAGATAGTGAGACCGCACGCTCTAAGGCAAGAGTCCAAAAGAAAAAAGAAATAGATGAGAGGGAAGAGAGGAGTTTGGAACAACAAAATAGATGTAAAAAAGAGGATAGAGATAAGAAAAAAGGGATGTGTTATTTTTTCTGTTCAAGAAAACGTGTTCCTTATTAACAATAAAAGTGATACATGTAAGCGATATCTTCTATAAAAGTGACTTCCTTATTAACATAAGTGATAACCTTCACTTCGTTAGTATATCCTAAAAATAAGTATTTCCTGAATTTTGGCTCGTGATTTCTTCGACATTGTACATTATGTATAACGAGCTTTCAAATACATAAAAGTTTCTACGTTTAGAATACTTCACTTACTCCTAGTCTACATTTCCCTTGTTGTCTTCAACTTAATTGTAAATGATAGAATCTGATTCATTACATAACATTGGACATTGAATGCTTATCTAGAAGGCTTAATCTAAGCTTACGACTCTTAATACTGCTCTTTTTGTTTCTCCTAGAATTATGTTTATTTGCTCTACCACTCATTTTATTGAAGACTATGTACAATAATGAATTGTCTTTTGATATCTTTTTCATATACATTACGACATTAAATTCATTGCTACTATATTCCCCTACATTATCTATTCTTTAATACTTGATTTTTTTTTTTACAAGATCAGGTTCAACTTATGTTTTAAAAATTTTGAAGATTAAGAAAGTATATGCTTTCCTCTTGATAAGGTACACCATCGCTTCTTGGAATAATCACCTATGAAAGAGACTAAGTAATTTGACCCTTTTACATATAGAATTAGTACTTGCTATACATTAGAGTGAATTAATTCAAACCAACCTTACTTCTTGAATTTAATGTGTTAAATTTCACACAATATTCTTACTTGTAACATAATGCTCATAAAAGGTTAATAATACCTCAGGAAGGTCGAGGAGTAGCTTTTAGTCAATAAGAATCTTAATTCCTTGTTTAAATATATGTTCAAGTTTTTTTTATGTCATATCATTGAAGATCTTTCATTTAAGGTGTCTGAAGCAACTTATGATTCTACTTTCAGCAATCTCTCTCCCTTTAATTTGTACATGTTTACAACTATCTATTCTCCTTTCATAAGTATAACGATGACAATTATGGAGAAAATGATAAGTAGATATATACACCTTAATTAGGATGCTACTTAATAGAATGATTATGTAGACATAATGAGATTGTAGCACAATTAAGATTAGAAAGAATAAGACACACAAATATTATTATTAATGAAAAAAAGGAGTTATGATACAAACTTTTGCTCACTAAATATAAATTATAAATATTAATTGATAATTTGAAACTTGTAAGATTGGTATTTTTAGAAGCTTTACCTTCAAATGATTGAAATTGTTTCTTAATATATGAAACAAGAAGATGGATGTGCATTCATAAGCGTTTGTTATAATTACCACACATTCTAACATTAACTACAAATTATTTATTTTCATCTAGTTCTTTTAATACAAATAATATTTAGATATTGCAAGTAATATCTAAATTCTTCTACCAAATAATGGAAGAGTATATTGTCTTTTTTAATCGTTTTGAATTATGGAAAAAGAGGAAAGGTAGAAATGTAATCATTAACCCAAATTACTAGATGCAATGCTTATTTTTAATTTTTTTACCTTTTAAAATTAGAATATAATTGTCATCAACTTCTAACTTATCTTGATTAATGTCCTTGACTAAAATTTCAAATTTTGAGACAGTGAAAGAGATTATTGATTAAACTAGTTGTCGTGAGAGAGAAAAATAAAAATTGCTATAATAAGAGAGAGGGAATTGACAACTTGCTTAGATGTAATATTACATTCCAAGTATAAGTTCATCCTATCATGTTTGGATCAGCATTGTAATCGTTAACAACTGAGTTTAGTAAACAATTTGAAAATGATATTATAAATTATAATGTGAGAAAATAAGACAAGCAAAATTGATGGTGGTTTGAGAGTGGGACCCGCACTTTTTTTGGTTTTGTCCCCTTTGGTCACACCCACATCCCGTAGGGGGCGCTGCACATCCCGTGGGGGCAGCAGGAGTTGAACCTGTGACATCAGGGTTTTGTTGGGTACAAGACCCACACCTCTCACCACTTTACCTAACAAAACCCCGAGGTCACAGGTTCGACTCTCGCTGCTCCCACGGGATGCGCAACGCCCTCCTACGAAATGTGGGTATGATCAAAAGGGACAAAACCAAAAAAAATGTGAATCCCACTCCCAAACCAGATGGAGAAAAAGGTTTTAATTGAATCAAGTCATGATTTTTTTAGTTTATTTGTGACGAAAGTTACTCTTTTATTTGTATGACATTTTTATTCACCTTATAATCATCAATTGAACAAAAGTTAGTAAAATAATAAAACATTTATATAATTTTTTATAAAATATAAAGAATTCTCAAAAAAATTTAAATTGCAAAAAAATTTGATAAATTATACTAGCGATTGATGTCTTTTAATGTTCTTAAACCAAACTTGTGTTTTCCACTATTTTTCTTCTTTTATTTTTTAAATTTAAAATACTTATTACTCAATTCCAAAGAAAAACTTCTTAAATATAGAGAAACGAAATCAAACAAACTCGCCTCCACGTTCTTACAATGGCAACGTTGTTGAAGTCAAGTTTGTTGGAACACAATGCGACATCGTAGATACGCCCACACCAAGTCCCAGAACTAGCCTCGTGTTGTTCTCCGCTAAAGTCTGTCTTAATATTTTGACTAAACTCTGCTAGGCATTAATCTTATGATACTTCCTAACTAAGCAACCAGTACCAGGTTGCTTCCTTCTCTCTTTGAAACTCACCTTTGTTCAAGAATTATGGGCTTATGTTCTAGGTTTCCTAAAATGTTCTTGCTTATGTGAAATTCACGTGACTCCCGTACCCATAATTAGTATGCACGATTGACAAGGCAGTGGGAATGAACGGTGGAGTTAATTTATATACACAAACGATTGGTGAAAGAGATGGATTAGATCAGTGACAGCAATGAAATTTATGGTTGTAGAGAGATATTAGGATGAAAAAGGAAGGGTTAGTTAATAATAAAATATCAAATTATACTTAATTTTATAATACTAATTCGAATATTAAAATTGATAATAAAATATTTTAATTTTTAATTTTAATAAAAATAACTCGATTCCTTAATATCTATTAATATGAATGGCATAATTTTCACGTCATATTAGTATTAATATGTGACTGCCACATAATATATTTGTATTACATATGAAATAAGGTTTTTGATATTTTTAATTTAATAAATAATAAAATTCATACATGATATAATACAATATGTTATATTAACATGACAAAAATATTAATCTGATCTGGCTTGCCATGTCATATATATCAACAAAAAACTTAACGTTAGATTATTTTTGTGAAAATTAAAAATTTAAGCATTACTTTTTAAAGTTGGGATTAATTTTATTATATAATTGAATAAAATTTGACAATTTTCTACAACTGAAAAAAGCAAAAGGAATATAATGTTCAAAATGATGTTACTGAAAAAAATAATTAAT
The DNA here is from genome assembly GCA_024520975.1 of Erythroxylum areolatum. Classification (NCBI taxonomy): domain Eukaryota; kingdom Viridiplantae; phylum Streptophyta; class Magnoliopsida; order Malpighiales; family Erythroxylaceae; genus Erythroxylum; species Erythroxylum areolatum. Next base: position 36,661,203 of record JANIJH010000005.1, on the reverse strand, counting down.
TATTATATTTAAAAATAAATAATGTCTACATATTAATATGTCACCATGATTATACAACGTTGGGTTATATTTATAATAAATTGAAAATTTAGATGGTTTTGCTTTTTGAATTTGAAAATTTAGATGGTTGATTAATATTAAAAATGTCATTATGACTACTGTGATAAAATAATATAAAATATAATAAGATTGTTGATTTGGAAGATACGAATGCATGACCTCAAAGTAACAAAAGGACAACTTCACAAAACCGATCACCTGTATGTAACACGCATGCTCAAAATAGAATGGAAAATTCCCACAACTCCACGTATCCACTAAACCCAGCCTCTGTGAGAGGCGTGCACTTTCTTTTGGTCATTCACTAGTCTCTGGACTACTACTTGCGTCCTTTCAAGCTAACTTGCTTTTATTCATTGTATGAACTTGATTTTTCCGTCTCAATCTTTCCCTTTCAACAGTTCCTCAAGATGGGTGGCTCTATGTTCGTCCTATGCACACCTTCAAGACCAATGATGTTGAGATCTTTAACACCATACCTGCATAGGCTGACCAAGGTCTGTGTTGTTACTTCTTTTTTGTTCTTTTTTTATTATTTTTCCTTATTTGATGCCTTAGTTTTGGATTAGGCAAAGAAAAGTTTACTATCAATCACTGTTGTTCTATTCTGTTTCCAATTGGGATATGATTCTGAATTTTAAAAGACTGACCTTTTCAACACTCGAGGATAAGGAAAACAGTTAAGGGGATAAGTGGATTGCGCCACTTAAGTTATGCCAGTTTAGCAGAAGATCCTAATGTGGCATGATATTATAGATCCTAACGTGGATATAAATTATAGATGACTGTTTAAGACAATCAACTTGTTCACATATTCATTTATTTGCTCTACCTAGGTGTTCTATTCTTAGTACGTACTGATTATTAAAGATATTAGAACGGTGTAGATAGGACTCTATCAAAAAATGTATGCAGCAGTGAAAGAACTTATGACCTAAAAGTAACCATTCTTAGTTCATTCTGGTTTCAAACTTTCGCGCATAATATATGAATACCAAATTGGAATCTAGAGAGAATAAGCATATACTACTCTGCATGAGTGCACGTAGCTATTTGGCTTCTAAACCCGAATTTAGTTTCTAAGAATTAATTCTGTTGGTAAGTTTGGTGTCTACTCCTTGTAGTCCAGAGACTGACATGGATACCTTAAATATCTCTCAGAGATATAGCCAGGGAAGTAACAACAGTAATCGTGAACATGTAATCGACGTGAAGGCACCTTCACTTGCTGATGAGTTCAAAAGAGTGGCTGAGGAGAAGGCACAGGCTCACGAGGAGCAAAGTCTTGCAAGTCAGACTTCTGATAAGGCTTTTGATGGTTCGCAAGCAGTTAGTGATGCTGATATTGAAAAGGTAAAGGAAAGGTACAGGGAACATGGATCCAGGGATGACTACTGCAGAAGAGGAGATTAATTTAAGAATTGAATAGATTGATTATGGTGTGGTATATGAATAAGTGTTGGTTACGAAAAATGCTCGTTAGTGTCGAATAAAGTTAATAAGGCACGAATAATAAGACGCTAGCTTGTGTGCTGTTAGGGTGATTGTAAGTATCAAGTACCACTAGGGGACTGCTGGGATCGAACGAATGATCCACAAAACGTGAATACTAAAGGACCAGAAATCCTACTCAGGACTAGTTGTTTATACTTGTCCTTTCCCTTTGCCTATCAAGAATTTTAGGAGCTTATTGCTGTTAGGATTTTGCATAAACATGTTTAGAATAAAATTTTTAATGATAGAGACTAAAGGTCTGCCACCAAAACAATATATCACGTTTCTCTAAGGTGTGAATGAAAATAAGTAATGAACATACGAGCTAGATAGAGAGCTTCCACTCATCATATTTACTAAACGTGATCAGAGATGTACCAATTCAACTGCATGTATATATAAAAAAAGTAAATTATCTCAAAATTTGTAAGTAGGAATTGTAATTTTAGTTCGTCCCGTTAGACTAGGTTTATATATAGGTTTGATGGTTTGAACTTTTTTTTCTTTGAAATGATGTAGTTTTAGTTTTATTGTCCAAAATAAAATATTTTAATGTGTATTTAAGAAATTTAAGATTAAAATTACTATGGGTCCAATCTCATTTTATAGATCTTTGCTTGACTAATACTACTAAATTTGGGTTCCAAAAGTGCTAGTTGTCTTTGTGAATCAAAAGTAATGAAATTCAAGTAGATTTGAAGGAGAAATTGATAATTGGAAGCTATTTTTGGAGGACATGATTGTATCAATGGTGGACACGACCTTATGCATGATTGTGTAAGCTTTTGTAACTGCGTGTAAGTTGAACGGCTATGTTTCGAGATTAGACATGACTGTGTTCGCTGACTGTATAACTCACTATAACTATCTACTTCCACGTTTTTGAGTTTTGAGGAACATAAGAGGTGTTTGGCAAACAATTTATTAGTTGTTTTTTAACTTATTGACAAAATTAGCTTTTTTATCATCTTAAAAAGTTATTGATGTATTTAGTGAATAGCTTATTAGTTAGCTTATTTAAGTTGATTTCTAAAAGCTTCAAAAGAGGAGCTTTTTGGATGATCATCCAAAAATTAATAGCTAAAAAATCAATTATACCCTCTTTTCATAATTTTTGAATTATGATATATATCGTATCTGTGTCATATTATAATTATAGTTATTTTTAATTTATTAAATAATAAAATTCATATATATTATATGAAAAATACTAAAATGATGTAGTTCATTGCATCGTTCATATTAATAGAAAATTTAACGTTAGATGTTTCGAAGAGGGAATACTTCGCCAATTATAGGAGTGGTGATTTTGGAAGTATAAAGATGGAAAATCAAAGCTTTACTTGCATAGTAGGTATGAGTGACATCTGAGTTTAGATTAGCATTAGGTGCATATTGACCTTGAGAAGTGTACGATACATTATATACTTGAGCCTCAATTTGTTGTTTATGAATGCACTTGACCAAGAGGAGGCATACTTTTCGAGTTGACAAATGGAAGCTATCAAAAGGAGCATTGACGATTGGTCATGGTGGATTATGCTACACCCTTCATAAGACACACTTGAAGGTGCATGTTGGAGAATTACGTGCCATTAAAGAGAGTAATTCTTTATATTTGTGATATCAGAGATTGGGATACATTAGTAAAAAAAGGATCAAGTTACTAGCTATTAAATCACTTATCCTTATAAAGACTTCTATCCCTCTCAATCCATGTGATCATTGTGAGGTTGAAAAGCAACATATAGTGTCTTTTCATAAAAGGTCTATTAGAATGAAGACTAAGTTGAAGCTAGTGCACTTTGAAGTATGTAGTCCCATAGAGGTGGAATCCAGTACATTGTTACTTTTAAAGATGATGCTACATGCAAGACTTGGGTCATTATGTTAAAAACAAAAAGTTAAGTGTTGAAGAACTTTCAAAAATTTCATACCATGGTGGAAAGGGAGACAAAGATAAAGTTGAAGTATCTTCGAGCTACAATGGAGGAGAGTATACCTCTAATGAATTTGAAGATTATTATGCAAGAAATGGTATAAGACATGAGAAACGAAACTTGATACCTTGCAGCACAATGGTGTTGCCAAGAGGATGAATAGAGCTATTATGGAGAAGGTTTTATAGATGCTTTAAATGACCAATCTACCAAAGTTCTTTAGGGGTGAGACAATCCAAACTGTTGTATATTTGATCAATAGAGCTCTTGTAGTTCCTTTGGATCTTAATATTATTGAGAGGGTTTAGAAAGAAAAGCATTCAACTTATACGCATTTAAAGGCATTTAGATGCAAGGATTTCAAACACATGCCAAAGGAGTATAAATTGAAGCTAGATTTGAAGATTACTCTTTGTATGTTCATTAGATATGGTGATAGGGAGTTTAGTTGTAGGCATTACGTCTTAAAAAAGTGAAAGGTTGTTAAAAGCAGGGACGTAGTCTTCTACGAGTTACATGATAGCTATAGCAAGACTTATGGATTATACAAACCAAGGAGTTACCTGATAGCTATTACTTTTCTTTTCATGTTTAATACTTCTTTCAATCTAGTTTCTTATTTCCCTTCTTCTTATAAAAGAAACAACTCATACTCTTTACATCCACAAGACCTTTAACAATACTAGATTGACCAACATTCACTTGTGGAGAAAATTTAGATTTCATACCTTTAAATTTCTAGGGCTTTACCTTTGCCTTCCCTTTGGTTGCTAGAAAAGTTGTATGAGTTGTATTCTTCAACTTCTCTTCAGCAACATAGCAGAAAATCAATGCATTTATGTCCCAGCTTCATCCTGTGAGTTGTATGTTGTAACTAGAATACCAAACTCTGATGGAAGTATATTCAAAACTTATTGAACAATACAAGCATTATGAATAGAAATATTCGATGCCTTCATTTTAGCCTGTAAGTTAACAATCTTAATGATGTACTCAATTACTGTCCTTCTCCTGTATATCTCATAAAGTACAATTTCTGTAGTAAGGTACCTATCTCAGCTTTAGAACATACCTTGTTTCTCTATAAGATATTGTTGAGGAAGTCCCCTGTTATGGTTGTTTGTGGAAGTCCATTTAGCAGATGGTCTAAAATGAATCTCTTTATAGTAAAATATCTCATCGTATTTGACATGTCCCAAGTTGCGTATGCTGCCTTCTCAACCTATAAGCTAAGAGATGTAGGTGCAGATGACCTATCTCTGACTATGGCCATATTGATTTCTACCATCTCTAACGCAAATTCTACATCATGTTTCTATTTCTTAAAGTTAAAACCAGACAAGGTTTTAATAGTGACACTTAGTATTTACAGACAAAGGTGACTACAAAATTGACAATATAATGATTGGTACAAATGTAGGATTATAGCAATACTCAAGCCATAAAGTAGAATCGGTACCGATAATATTATCACATATGTCATGAAACACCTGTGAGCTGAATACATAATACATATAGATAAGACCTCCCCTAAAAAGTGATTAGAGTACACATTATTAACTCTACCACCTGTGGTTGCTTAAGTGATGACTTTCCTCCATCTTATGTCTTTATACACACCTCAAAATCTCATATAAAGCCAACACCTGTGAGCAAAATAACCAAACATAAGATCAGAGACATCCTAAAAAATGTAAACAGAACAATCAAATAATAACTTAAAGGTCACTGTGGTGACTACATCCTCATTAATACCAAATGAATCCACAAGCATAAGGGATACATAAGTATGTTATCCTAAAATTCTGTATAGGCATATGAAATATGATAATGTACCATTAATAAATGCATATTTCTTATGCACATCCTCATTATCACATATCAGTGCTGAAAACCTTATTAAGTAACTTTATTTAATAATTCATCACAAAAAAATCTCAATTAGAGTGATGATCATGCAACACGGAACAATTACCATACCATATGAGATACGAAAACAATAAATATACCATATGAGATAATAAAACCACATTTATCCCTTTTATTTCAAGCCCAAAGCATTAAATTTCACTAAAAAATGGTTTTAATAACCTTGTTTGATTTTTCTGAAGTTAAACCCCATTTACTACCAATGTAATAAATCCAAAAAAAATTAAAAAACTCACTTTATAATTTATCAGGACCTCAAAATTGGCCCAATATAACTTTAAGGGACTATTTTGTGAATTTTGTGAATTTTGAGTTTTTTTATATCTTGTAGTATACTAACATCAGCACTGTGTATGTCTTAAGGCCGCTTGTAACACACACGCCATGCCTAATGTGCCACTAAATGCATTAGACGAGTGAATCACACACACCACACCCACACAGACACGTTCGACACCTTATAAACCAGTGTGACTCACATACGCACAAATGCGCGCACCATATGTATGCACCACCTTAGACGACTATGTTACATGCACCAAACACATCATGCCAGGGTACGCTAGTTTTATAATCAACCACACATGACAGAGTTCACTACCTCTCAGAAGCGCCATCCATTGGGCGTATGTGAGTCACATGCTCCTAAAATTCTCCCAGCTTCTTCAAGCTTTCTCTATCTATAGTCGCTAAAAAAGACAATTTTTGGAATATTTTCACTCCCAAAGTCCATTTTTAACCCATTTTTAAATGTAATGCTCATTCAACATCAATTTAAACAGCAATATGAATTCATATAAGCAAAAAGGGAATCATTTCTTCGATTTCCTTATGGAGAAATTTGAAAATCTCTATTTAAATTCACACAATCCCGTAATTGCTCTGATATCACATGTAATACGTAACACGACCCTCAGTTACGCGCCCAAGATCAACCATGAAATTGTGTAAATGGAGAAAATACCTGATTTGCTATCCATTTCCATTGAACTAGCTTTTGAACATTGAAATCTTCAAACTTTCTTGACAATCATTATTAAAGTTGCTTATCCGTATATCGTTAACATGTTTCTACATTTTTCTTAATCTGTGAACCTTTTAATGGGTTAGAGAATTCGAATTTTCACAAACTTACTTGAGCAGACAACAAAAGACTTTAATAATTATATATAGTAACCTTATTGGACTCACAGGCCCAATACATACTTGGCCCATATTGATTATAATCCATTTTCTCCACTAGACTTTAGCCTATTGAGCTTGATCCTTTATTAGGCATCTTTATTATCTTTAATCAGATCAAATTCGATTTTCTTAATCGTAAGATTGTTAAAATCATAATTAATTATTGTCCAAATTAAGAAAATCACTAACAAGCAAACCACTCTTTAGGCTTGCTCTCTTCGACAAACACCACTAGAGGATTTATATGATGCCCAATTTTGTTTAACAAATTACGTACTCCCTTGCAGCTTAAGCTCAATACTCTCTTCAGTCTTACTTCCATCTCCCTTCCTTATGTTCTCGACATTATAACATTACTAGCAGCAACGCTTTTAACTTCCATCTATAGTACTAGAGCAATTACATGTTAGAAGAATATTATATGGCTGATAAATATTACAATAGTTCTCACCAATCAAGACAAATGTAAGATTATTTTCTTCCTTTACTATTTCTTTAATCTTTTGAAAAAGTTTCACAACCTAATGCAAATAGATAAAGGAAACAAGATTGAGTCTAAAAATATAGAAAAGGGGCAAAATGCTATTTTTAAGAGCCATAAGCACTTATCACTAATTATAGAAGATGATCATTGACCAACTTTCTACTTTCCTAAAACCATTTACTAAATAAAGTTGGAGATGAGATTTCAACAAGAGAAAGGCAATATAGCCAAAAAAAAAAAAAGCTTTAGGTAATAAACAAATGTGTAACTATAAGTACAATTATTGTTTCCTTTTTATTAAAGCAAAAAAATTCATACCATTAAATAAAGTGACATTGCTATAGATGTAAGGCAATAAAATTTTTTACTAGACAACAAAATGAGTAATGTTACTTAAAATTTTGACTAAGGCAACAAAACTGTTTCAAACTATAACAACAATGTTGAATAGATATAAAAACAATTTGAATAATGTTGCTTCAAGTTTTGACTAACGCAATATAGTAGTTTCAATCTATAGCAATAATGTTGAATAGATATTACAACAATTTAAGTCTTTATAAGCGTATATAGTGATTTTTTTTATAAAACAATTTGTAACAACAAAAATGATAATTTATTGTTTCGTTACTAATGATATGTTAATGTAAAAGCAAATTCTTATCATTAAGTAGGTAACATTTATATATACATTAAAAAAAATACATTAATGTATGTCTTAATCATGTACGTACTATCAAATATAAACGACCAAAAAGCTATATTTATATATACTATATAGTCCATAAGAACTTGTAAAATTCAACCTTTAACATATTCAAAATAGAAAAGCATATATTCAATAGCAAAAATATTCACCTACTTTATCTTCTTCCATTTCATAAGGAATATAAGTGAATTAATCTAAATACTAAAAACAATATGTATGGACACTCCGAAATCCTTCACCAAGTATCTCCTTATCTACTCATCACCTTCCTAAAAAAAAGGAAAAGAAACAAGAAATTGATTAGAATTGCAAAATTATGCCCATAAACATGTTGATACATCTAAAAGGATGAAATACCAACTACTTTATTATGACCTCAATTTAATCACGACAAATAATATATTCCAAAAACTAACAACACAATGATTTGATTCTTTATTGAACAAATCAGAAAGCATAAACATAAGCAATTAATCTTAACAAAAAAGATAACAAAATCACGTACAAAAATAGTGAATTAAGGAAATTTGTCACCAATATTCTTCTTGTTGATATGTATGGTACGGAGGAATAGAAAATTTCTTTCTTAGTTGAATAGGTGCAATCAATTTATAGTGCATGTCTATATTAGTGGTGTTAGCTTGCCCAAGTTGAGATTGAATGAGGGAGATCATTTGTTTCATCATTTCTTCTTTATCAACTTTATCTTGTGTTCTAATTTTGTTTCTCATTCTCTCGTTTTAAATTTCTACTTTTTAGTTCATCTCTTCTTCCAATGCATTTTTGATAGACTGTAAATACTCATTAGGAACTTTGTATAAAGCTTTGCTCTCTATATTATTTTCTTCCATAGTAAATGTTTTCACAACCCTTCCAAAATGTTTATAATGTCCAGGCCTTACCACTCCCAAATTAGCCACAACTTTATCAAGCTTTTCACTATCATTTTCCTTTTACAGTTTTTCAATGCAAGCCTACAAAAGAAAATTTGCAATCACAGTAATGAATGCAAGCATCATATATGATTTACAAAGGGAGGAACAAAACACAGATGTAAGGAGAAGAATAGTGAAAAACAGATAGTAGATTAGCTTTTGTTTTTTTCCTTTTAAGTTTATCATTTTAATATTAATTAAATTAACTTCTTAAATGAATAATTTATTCCAACTTTCGTCCATGTTTAGTTAACAAAAAATCTAACGATAGCCTATTTTTGTAAAAAATTAAAAGTTCAAATATTATATTGAGACTTTTAGTGTTTGGATTATAATTACCACTATAGCAAAAAGAACTTTAAGCAATACATAAAAGATTAACTATAAGTATAATTATTGTTGCTTTTTTATTAAGGCAACAAAATTCATATCGCTAAATAAAGTGGCACTACTATAATTATAAGGAAACAAAAACTTTTTACTAGGTGATAAAATGAATAATGATGCTAAAATTTTTGACTAAGGCAACAAAATAGTTTCAAACTATGGCAACAATAATGTTGAACGGATATAACAACAGTTTGAATCTTTGTAAGGCAATGAATTGGATTTTTTAAGCAATCATATCTAATAAAAAATAACAAATTTTCCTTTCATCGGCAACAACATACCTTAATTTTCATTAAGACAACAATATATAATATTGAAAGTAACCATACATACATTAATATATGTCCTAAAATATATACTATCAAATGTCAATGACCAAAAACCTACATTTATATATGCTATCATATAGTCCATATGAACTTAATAAAATTCAACCTTTAACATATTCAAAATACAATATACAAAAATTATTAGCTAAAATATGCATGTATATTATCTTCCTCTAATTTATATGGAACATAAGTGTGTCAACTAAAAAAAACTATATGTGTAGACACTTCAAAATCATTCACAAAGTACCTCCTTGTCCACTTTGATTCATCACCTTTCTGAAAAAAAATCAACAAGTAGATTAAAAATTATTCTAAAACATTTATGCTCATAAACAGGTTAATATATCTAAAGAATGAACTACTAGCTACTTTATAGTAATCTTCATTTAACAAAGACAAATTAATTTAGTTCAAAAACTAACAACACAAGGATTCAATTCTTTTTATAAATGTCAATAGGCACAAACTTTTCAATCCACATTGGGTGCAATATATTTGGAAATGGAAAATTAAGAAAAAATAATTTTCGATTGACCTCAATGCAAAAGACAATAAGATGAACGATAATAAATTAAAGAACTTTTGTTATCTAATATTCTTCACGTTGATATGTACAATTTGCAAGAGTAGAATATTTCTAAAAAAACTTTAATAATTAGAGTTAGACATTAATAGAAAGAAATTATATTAAAGAAAACATAAAGAAATGATAAGGAGTACAAAAGATATAGACCTTGGTGTAGCCATAGCCAATCATAAACTAAAAGCATTAAGGTTATAAATAAGGCCTAGACATAAAATTCTTGTATGATTCTGCATTAAGGATAAGGGAATAAAACCATAACGCTAATACAATGACAATGTGAACAACTCACATATCTTTATGTCACATCAAAGTACCTTGGCATCTTCCCAAAGCTTTATACTATAGATAGAATAAAGGAACATTTAATAAAGTATAACTAGTACTTTAAATAAAATTGACATAGTGACTAACTAGGGTGATAGCCAATAAAGAAGCAATTCCAAGTACCTAACAGGAAGGCAACCTAAAGAGAAAACAAAACAAATGACAAAGCTAACATGTAAATGGTGTAATAGAAACTAAACCATAAAGCACTGATAGAGAGATCAAAATTGCCCGTATTAGACGAGCCTTTTCCTTAGGGTACTTTTCACCTATTTTATACCTATCACTTGCATAAACCAACTAGATCTAAACTACAATTAATAGTATGTGTCAAGTTTGTAATAAGATGCATTACTAGAACTGATTAGAAGTTGAGGCTCAATCAATACAATAATATATGTTATTATATAGTAAAGAAAGTTATATTGTTTGAAACAGAAAAATTGGCAATCACCCACTGAAAAGTATATTTAGCATATTTCCTACTTTTAAGATGATAATAGGTGGTTAAATTCCTCCTCTAGCTTTAAAATAACTTTGCTCAACAAATTGTCTACATTATTGAGTACTGCATCAGTAGTCTTAAAGCCTTTGTTACTATTAATGTAACATCCCGTTCCCATACTAAGGGTTAGAACCCTCAAATTTAATACATGTGAGATCAAAGAGAGATTTAGAAAATGCATTTTATGCTTATGCATAATGTTAGCATACACACTTATTGCACACATTAAAATAATTGTTCATGCACTCAATTAACATTTCAGGTATAAATGATTGTTTCAATGTGAATATGATGTGAATTATGGTTTTGTGTCTTAAAAATTGAGTGGGAATATATAAGTAGTGAATTAGAATTTT
>JANIJH010000005.1:36608629-36634283 GCA_024520975.1 Erythroxylum areolatum | reverse complement strand
GTTTCCTCAGTTATGATCAATGCATAAGCACGGTTAATGTTTGGCAGTGGAGACATGCTCAAAATATTGGATCGAATGGTTCCAAAAACGGCATCATCAAGCCCCATTAAAAACTGGTGTACCTTCTCCTTTTCTCGTTCCTGTAATATCTCCTGGGCTGCACCACATGTACAACCTGAGCAGCTGCATGTTGGAGTTTTCAAATAGCCAGCCAACTCTTCCCACATAGTTTTCAGTTTCCCGTAGTATGTGGCTACTGTCTGTCCGGATTGTTTGCAGCTTACGATCTCAGCCTTGAGTTGGTGAATCCGCACGTCATTTCCCACTGAGAAACGTTCCTTCAAATCGTCCCACAGATCCTTGACACATTCCTTATAAGAGAGGCTGGACCGTAAAGATGGATCAATAGTGTTGAAAATCCAACCGACCAACATTGCGTTCATGGCCCACCAGTCCTCAAGCTCTGAGGAATCTGCATCTGGTTTGGAGATTTTCCCATCGATGAAGCCAAGCTTCTTCTTTGCTCGGAATGCGTTACGCACGGCCTTTGTCCACTCATCATAATTTTCTCCTTTGAGTTGCACCGGAGTTACAACAACACCAGGATTGTCTCCTGATGTAAGGTAATATGGTGAGGTGGGATCTATCATTAGTGGTTTCAACATACCAGAACCAGAGCCTTCTTTCTCTCGGTTGGCAGCCATATTCATACAACAGGTGAATCTTCCTGACACTCTGATACCATGAAAAGATTGAAGTAGAAGTATTTTCTGTATATTTATTTCACGAAGAGTATACAATATATAGGAATGAAAACAGACTTCTAATAGACTTCTAGTACAGATTTCGAATATTACAAGGATTGTTCTTCTGATAGTGTTAGTGTCCTATTCCTATAATGACTCCTAAAAGATATACATGAAATCCTAATAATTATCATCTAATTATTTACATAATATCCGAATATGGTTTTAAGTTTTTATGTTATTGGAATTAAGTTACTAGATGTTTTAAGAGTTCCAATAGTTTATTTGGAAAGAAGGGGCAAAAGTTCTAATTCAACTAGGAATTAGACAATTTATTTCTTTAAACATTTATATGGAGAAATATAAGAAAATTCAGGTAAATTGTTTTGCTATGGTTATTGTATTATGGTATCAAAGTGTTTAGTGCCCTATTCATAAACGAAAATCCTTATAAGATTACAAGTACAAGCAGCACAATTTGATCTCTTTCTCTTCAAAGGCCTCACTCTTCAGTACAATTGTTTTCCAGTTACATCATAATTAGGTCGTCGTAATAATGCAATTACCAATTAGCTCTTTCTTATCAACATTTTCATATTTGACTTTTCTTGCTGGATTTGGTAATTTTCAATTACCATTCCCAATCCGTATTGAGTATTGATTGGAGGAAAGATGACGTAACATGTACTATTATAATATTTATTTTGCTTAATTTGTTAGATCAACAATATCTGGACATTTGTAATTCTTTGTATATAAATTTTTATAGTAAATAATATCATATATGTGATATAGTTGAGTTTTTTTTTACTCTTCTTTATAAATTAATCTACACATTTATATTGTATATCTACTCATTTATATGGTGAAAATAAGAGTGTGAGGTGACTCTAATTTTTCTATCACAATTATAATACCATTTAGTCATAAATAAAGTATTAATGTTAACATAATGTCTCTAATCTATAATCCTCTGAGACACAAGTTTTTAAGTAGAACAGACTGTTAAGCTTATGATATGCCTAAGCTTGAATTTACTTGATAATCATTTTACATCAGTCGGAGCCCAATTTCAAAACCCCCTTTTATGCTCGAACCCAAATAAGCCTCACAATCACGTGATATCTGTCTGTCTGTCTGTCTGTCTCTGACCTGTCCCTCCATCTTTTCTTTTCTTTTCTTTTTTTTCTAGAGAAACCCAATTTTCTCAAAAGGCACGCCTACAAGATTTTCGGTATTACCGCAGGATGGCTCGTACGATACAATTTTTAACTTTTATAATTCTTTTCCATCACTATGAGATTATTAGACCGACGTGGGCCGTGGCCTTGAGTAAAGTTCTGGTTTCAACTTCAAATGATCTTTAGTACTTTTAACGGTTTATGCGAAACATATACAAAATACGATTGATTTCTTAAATAACTCTTCGAAATTAAAAAAAGAAACCGCATATTGGGCAGAGAAGTGAGAGGGAAAAGAAAAAGGCGAGTGAGGTGCGTGGTTCAATGGGCGGCTCTTGTCAATGTAACCTATCCGATTCCGAACCCTCATCCTTCGGGGTATAGTTTTTTTTTTTTTTTCCCTTTATACTATGACTTGTGTTGTGCGTAGTAGGCTTAAGGTAACAAGGAGATAACAACAGCACATGTGGCGTCAACAGCGGATTAGTTTTGATATGTGTATGTTTTGCGTAGACTTATTAATCGGTTAAAAACGAGGAACGTGCCATAATGACGACCTTACTGGTACTGGTAACTACCAATGGCTTATCCTTCCCCAACAAACCAATCAATGTGGGGCCGACGTCCGCTCAATCAGGCGCACCAAAAAATACGCGTCTGAACATTTGTGGGTCGTCGAAAAAGAAAAGGCACAGCTGTCGGTTCGGTCAGAGCTCGAGTCACGAGGGATCGGGCCCAATGGATCCGGGAAAATGAGATTTTTTATTATTTTAATTATAAAATGGGGTGGGTGACAGACAGGTGTGAGCCGTGCAGGGACCGTGTATTGGGTAATTGCTATTATTATGTATTGGCTCGCTCTTGTTTTAACTTTTAAGCCTATAAAACAAAAATCTACGAGTCTTGATCGCGCCGCATCGGGCTATTATCTCCGCGTTACAGCGCTATGGAGTATGGACTGCAGCTTATTTTTGCTCCTCCTCTGTCTCCGTATGTACTTTTGGCTCTTTCTTCATCCTGGTTTCTTGCCCTTTTTAGGAGAATATCTTTAAAAAGTTATATAATTTTGTTACTGATAATAATTCAAGATTAATTCATTTTTATAACTTAATTAAGCATGCTAATATCATTTTATACGATATTTATTAATATATATCAATATTATTTCAATGGGTAGATTTTTTGTTAGTAACATTATTTTTTACCTAATAATATTTTTTAATTGTTTAAAACTAATAAAATTAAATAATTGATAATTAAAATTTTTATTGCATAAATGTCTTTTATATTTGATGTATTTTCAAATTTATATGTTTATTACCAGTTTTAGATTTTTATTTTTTGGAAAATATTTTATGTTTATTTTCTTTATGATAATATTTATAAATTATTATTACGCTATTATTTGCATTAAAATGAAAATAATTATAATCTTGACACATCTTTAGTGTTCATTCAAACAAATATAAATTTATAACCATTAATATTTATTTTTAAATTTTAAACTAATTTGAGACAAGATATATTTTAATAAATAATTTGTAAAATTAAATTAAAAAATATTATTCATATTATATATTTAAATATGAAAAATTAAAACTAATTTCTATAATTTTTTAATATATATATATAAACTCAACCAAAGAATATTTCTGTTAACCTATTAACTTCTATCCCTTTAACATGCGCCACACATTTCACGCAAAACAATGTTAATAGACTTACAATTTTGTGTTTTAAAATTATGTTAAATAAAAATATTATAAATCTTGTAATTAGTTATATATTCGTATATAACAATATATTCCAATATTAATTTAAAATTTTAAATGAAATAATAAATATTTTTTTCTAAATTTTGGATCAAATTTTAATTGAGTATATATATTTCTTCTATTTTTTTCGCTTAACATAAATTTCTTATTCATTCAAAGATTGTATGAAATATTAACTCTACTGAGGATGTTAATTTTGGCTTTGCCTACTCAACCTAACCCGATTTTGACCCTGATTGATTGGACCACAAGTCAAAATTATTCAACCCGATCAAGTCACAGGCTGAGGTCGGCCTAACTTGTGACTAGACCAAAACAACGAAAACAATATTATTTTATAATTTTTTATAAAAAAAGTAAAAATGAGTCAGGCTTGACCGGCCTATTGGGTCGAGCGACCCATTAGCATCCTTAAACTCTACCAATATAGTGAATTCAATCAAATTTCAAACTTTATTCTAGTTCAATCCATGATTTTACTTAAAAGTTTGGCTACTTTATAAAAAATAATATTTTAATATTTTGTAACTCTGTTACAGGAAGAGTTGTAAAAAATAGTAAATTTCAATGAAAGGAAAAGGAAAAATTTATAAGTAATAAATAAATATATTTAATAAGTTTAAAACTATTTTAGTATATTTTTCAACCAATAAATATAAGTATATATTTAATTTTATAAATCTTAGACTTTCTTTATTATAATATCTTAATTATTTTTCTTAAAAAGATATTTTATAGAAAAGAGTAATTAAGGCATCTATTTGAATTTGGACTAATGACTTTAATTAAATTAATAAGAAAATAGCTTATATTTAAAAATAAGTACAATAACATAAAAAATAACTAGAAATGGCATGTTTATTGTCAAGTCTTTTTTATATAAGCGATCAAAATTGTCTTCACTTATTTATAACTACTTATATTTCTTTTTTAAGGTAATTAATTATTTAATTTTATAAATTTAGTAGGCTTTTGGTTTGAGCACAGGGTTGGCTATGGATATAGGTAAAGGGGGTGGGGATGGGTATGAAAAATATATAAAAAAAGATGTTTGGTTTTATAACTTGAGTTTCTGTATTAATATCAATAATGTTGTTTAATTTGTTACATTAATGAGAATGAAAGATAATATAATATCATTTTTACCCTCAATAAAAATGAAAATAATTTGCCCTTCATATGTTTATTGGCTATCTCCATATATTTGTAAAAAAAATTAATCAGTTTTATCAAAGAATTTTATCGCAATTTTCGAGCATTAGATAAGCTGTATGATCATTTGTCAAAAGAGCTGCATAATGCCAACAATACAATTGCAATTATATTTCCATATCATATTTTAAATGAAATATAACGCATAAAACAACATCAAAGTAAACTTAAAACATAAAGCATCAAAACATAAAACAAGATTTCTCACAGTACCTAAAACATAAAGCATCAAAACAACATCAAAATAAACTTAAGACATAAAGCCTTCGCATGTCAACAGGAAGGCTGAGGAACACATCAATCTTGTCTTTATTTGAGCTGAAAATATTAGTTGCTTTAAAGACATCACCATTTAGAAGGCCAATTTTCATTAACTCTTCAACCACGTCTTTCATTTTTTTCCGAAGTAGCTTTGTCACGTAAATTTTTATCTGTAATAGCATTTGTCATGGTTGTGAAATTGCTATTAAAGCCTTCCACAAAAGTACGAAAACCAGATTTGATTTCTTGCAGTTGTGCCCCAACATCTAAGGAAGCTGAAATAGACGACATTTTCTTCCTTTTTGCTATAATCCCTCCACTGCTGCTTGATGGTTGTTTCTGCTTTGCACTTACATTTCTCACATTTGTGTTGCTTGTGTAAGATAGAGTTGCTTGCAAATCCGAATACATATCATTGTTTTCTTCGTCAGATAATAAATCATATTCACTCACATACTCACCACTACTTACTATATTTTGATCATTCTCCATATTTCGAACAACATCCACATATCCTTGAACATTATTCCCAGTAGCTCTATCTCTTCCATAAGCTGATTCAAGTTGATTTAAGTATGAGAAATTAAATTCCCACATTCCTTTTGCTTCTTTATGCGTCTAAGAAAATAGAAAAACAAAAAATAGAACTTCAATCAGTATACTTTTGCATTCTATAAGGCCGCATGTCCACCAATTTGATTAAAGAGAACAAGTATCAATAGCTCACCTGACAGTAACTATCAAACCATTGCTTCTCACATGCAATTTTTTTCTCCACATCATTCCACTGACAATCGCTCTCCCTTAAACCGACGTTGGATAAAGATTAAAGGCTTGCGTCCTTATACGAAGGTAAAAAACTGTAATAAAAAAAAATGCTTCTGTTTCATTGTTCTTGAAAGCCATTCAGAGCTTTACAAAATAAATAAACAAACACCAATGTAGAAGATGATTTGCTATATGTTTTTTCTTTTTTTAAGAGTTAAAACCATATACGAAAAATCAAATTAAATAGCAAAACAATAATTATAAGGGAAAAAAGGAGCAGATTGGTTTTATGATTCTCGTTCAATCTATAATCATATGCACTTTCACATCATCAAACCATATAACAGATTGGTTATTCTCTTGATTAAATCATAAAATGAAAATATATAAGAAAGAAAGGAGCAAAAGCCCCATTTACAATGAGATGAAACCAGGTTCTATCCAGTTCATTTAACATCAAATTAAAACGAGGGATTTCAGAAAATATACTTAGAGGAGCAGAAAAAAAAATTTCTTCGTTGATGAGATGCGATAAGGCAGGATGGGAGATCGTAAAGAATTAAGAGGTGATAAGGAAGTAAAAAGGATAGTAGGGCAAAGGTTGGGGATAAAAAAGTAAAAAATAAACGTGATAAAAATTTAGATTGGAATGAAAACTCGATACCCACCTCCTTGGTGGGTTAAGTAAATTTTCAAATTTAATGGGATAAATCTATTCCCCTGGAATTGAAAACCTCAAAGCAAACACTGTTTTTTACAATTATTCCATTCCTTCGTTCCCAAACCCTCAAACCAAACGCCCCCTTAGACTTTCTTTATCATAATATCTTAATTATTATTCTTAAAAAGATATTTTGTAGAAAAGAGTAATTAAGGCATCTATTTGAATTTGGACTAATGACTTTAATTAAATTAACAAGAAAATAGCTTATATTTAAAAATAAGTACAATAACATAAAAATAAATAAAAACGACATGCTTATTGTCAAATATTTTATATACAAGATATCAAAATTGTCTTCACTTATTTATAACTACCTATATTTCTTTTTATGGTAATTAATTATCATATTTCTTTCAAAAGGAAAGCAAGCTTCCTCGTCTACCTAATGCAAATCCTAATATTGTTAAATTTGTTCAAAATTATTTGCATCTCTTTATGAACCACTTAATTGCTGAAATGTAATGCAAATTCTAACTCTTATACCTATGGTAATATTTCTGAATTTGTTAGTGTAATGGAAGTTTGTAAAGAAGTAAAAACCCACAACCTATAATTGTCAATTATATAGACATTTGATAAAATGAGATAACCATAATTTTGATCCTCTATAAGATTTTCCCTATTTAAGTCCATCAACAAAAAAGGTTTCTATTATAGTACTTCATCTTAATGTTCTAACTCAATTAAATATATTAATCAATATCTTTCTTTTGTGGCAATAAATAAAAGTTAAGCATTGTTGTTATTACCGGTTAAAGTGGGTAAGTTTCCTATGCTGTTAACCAACTCTAGGTCGTTAAAGGCCTATAAATGATGGTGATCAAGGGGAGTCATCAACTTAGAATGGTCAAGTAAAACTTAAGCTATTACATTAGAATAAGGTGTGAAAGAATATTGAATAGCCTATGGTGTAGGACAAAATTGAAAGTGGATATTTAAAGTATTTATAGTGTATCTTTGTTGTATTTAAATGAATTATTGTCTTTTCTATAGATTTTCCCAGAATTTGACATTTTTACATTAAAATTAATGTTTAGGTTTAATGATTATCTTATAAAAGCCTCTTTGGACATGTTACCACCAATTGCAAATCACCAAAAAAGACAGAAATAAGAGCAGTATAAAGAATTTCAACTCATTTCACCCAAATAAATGATTCTCCTTGATGCTAGAAAATTCCAAAACGTAACAATTATTTTGAAATCTTTGCCTATTTGTTGCAAAGAACTCTTCGATGCATTGCATGATGAACAAGGACTGTATCTCATTACTTATAATAAGTTGACTAAAATTACCTTAACCAAAGAAGAGCAATCAAAAATCAAGAAATTCCATGGCTACCAAAACAAATTGTTTAATAACGAGTCCTTCTTGCACCATATTTAGAAAGCCATTCAATCAATATTTACTTAACTGGATGCCATGCTTTATATAGCAAAATATGATGCACAAGTTCTTCAATTCAAGGAATACTTATAAATACTTGAATCAAGAAACAAAAGCTTTAAAATTAATGGCTCATTGTAAAACTTTTCAAAGCAACCCTATGGTTGGTAACAAATGAATTCAAGAATTTTAAGAGAGAATGCCCATACATTCAAACTAGTTTTTCTATAAAAGCTACCAGAGGTCAAAAGAACTGATAGAAGAAATATTTAAAATTTCAAAACATATTATTTAGACATGCTGGGGAAGTTGTCTAAAGTTTTTTGCATCTCTCATATGATGCATTTAGTTGCTCAAGTTAGAGTTAGAAATGCAATTCAATCTTTACTTTGATGTGCATAGTAACATTACTGGATTTGTTACTTTGGAGGATGTTTGTAAGGAATTAAACCTATAACCTACAATTGTCTGGATATTTATAAAATGAGATAATCATACTTTTCGCCCTTTAAACTTTAAGATTTTTTTCTTCCAACGTAAAAGTTCTTTATTATAGGCTTTTATAGTCTTTCATCTTAATATTTTGACTTAATGAAGTACTTATATAAATCTTTTTTAATGAAAAATCAACGTGACACACTAATTGAATGAGTTTGCAATTGTACAAAATCAATTATAGCAAGTTGTTAAAAGTTAAGCAATTTAAAGTGTTGATCGCATAAGGAAATACATTACTATATATACATTAATCCTAGCTAAACAAAAATACCTAGCTATATAAGATTTGAGAATATAAGTAAAATTGCTAAACAAATAAAAACAAAAAATTAAACAAGTGTAAGGAAGTCAAAAAGACAAACATTAGGAATTTGCGGTTCACTTATATGGAATTTTAATTATCATCACACTTGATTATATAAGTTGAAATAATAATTAACTTAAAGTATATATGCCCTCTGTCGAGGCATACAAGTATATCTAAATTAGATATCTATCATTTGTTGATGCATGATTCAACCTAATCAAATTCAATAAGCATAATTAATATATTTAGTTTATCACTAAAGTCTAGGATACTATCATTCTCTGGTACTTTCTAGTACACAAATCACACTTCACCTATCAGTCCTTCATTCAATCCCTATAATTGAATCTATAGTGATCAGATATAAATCCAAGATTAAGAAAAATAATAATAAATTCAACCAAACAAATAATCAAATTATATATTAATAATTAAAAGATTCATCATAAATTACATCCTTAACCCTAACCTGTGTTTTAACTAATAAACATAATGAAAAGAAAACAAAAACAAAAACAATTTTAAGATAAAGAAAAGAAAGAAAGGAAAGAACTAGAAGAGTTATTATGGGTCCCTTTAAATTTTTCTCTAAACCCCTCCTTAATGTAAAAAAAAAAAACTTAAAAGTAAAAACTTATTGACAAAGGAGTTTGCCACAAGCCTCCAAAATCCCCTACAAAGACCCTGAATGAGAGTATTATAGGCTAGGCTTACATAAAAGAGATATAAAATAATTTAACTTATAGTTCCACATGTTTTTGAAGTATTTGTTATGAGAATTGACGCATGTTACACTTTAAGACCGACATCGGTCTTATTTTAGAAGTTTTTAAGTGTAATTTATCACAAGTCTGTAAGTATGCTTTATATTTGGTGCCGATTTTGTTCTGATCTTCTATAAAGTTGTAACCCTCTGAGTTAGCTTTCCAATTCCTTTACAATCATCTCAATCAGAAAATTATAGATAAAGTTAGGCTTAAATATGTTAAATCTCCTTAAAATCATCAACTACAAAATAATGAACAAAAAAGAGAGAATATCATGTAAGTCTATATAAAAACATGCCATAAAAGTGCTAAATCATAACTTACTTAGCATCTACAAACATATAAAATATAGACATATCACATACCTAAAATAAATCATATATAGGCATTTAATTTTTTATTGGGCCTAACGAGATGTGTAAAAAATAAAATAAAAATTACATGTTTATTGTCAAGTCTTTTTTATACAACTGATCAAATTGTCTTTAATTGTATAACTACTTATATTTCTTTTTTATGATAATTAATTATCATTTATTTTTCAAAAGGAAAGCTTTCCTAATGTACCTAATGATAATCTTAGAGAAATCCCGAAAAATCCGTCAATAAATGACAAACCCCATTATATAGATTTTTCATAGGACAAGACTAAGGCAGTCATCTCGATAAAGATTGGGGTGAGTTTTGACGAATAAAAGAAGAATCGGTAGAACTTATCATAGGTGAGAAAGTGTTAAAGAAGTTTTTAAAATTTGTTTACATCTCAATATGATGCATTTAATTGCTCAAGTAGAGTTAGATACGTGATGCAAATTCTAACTCTCATACCCATGGTAATATTACTGAATTTATTAGTATAATGGAAGTTTGTATAGAAGCAAAAACCCATCAATTGTATAAACATTTGATCAAATGAGCCAACCATAATTTTGATCGTCTAACTTTAAAATTTTCCCTATTTAAGTCCTTTAAATGAGACAACCATAATTTTGATCCTCTAACTTTAAAATTTCCCCTATTTAAGTCCTTCAACATAAAAGGTTTCTATTATAGTTCTTCATTTCAATTTTGTAACTCAATTAAATATCTTCATTAATCTCTTTTAATGAAAAATTATCATAGCACATCCAAAATATATCATATGTAGACATTATTTTCTATTGGGCCTATTAAAACACATGAAAAATTAAAAAAAAACTAAATAATATGTTTTGAATTTTGAAATATAAAAATCTTAAGTTCTTGGACCACCGCCGCCTTTTTCTTTTGTGACTATAAATAAAAGTTAAACATTGTTGTTATTACCAGTTAAAGTGGGCAAGTTTCATATGCCCTTAAACTAACTCTAGGTCGTTAAAAGCCAATAAATGACGGTGGGTCAGGGGGGTCTTCAATTGGGAATGGTCAAGTAAAACTTAAGTTATCACATTAGAATAAGGTGTAAAGAATATTGAACGACCTATGGTGTAGGACAAAATTGAAGGTGGATATTTCAATTAATTATAACGTATCTTTGTTGTATTTAGATGAATATGTTGTCTTATTCTATATATTTTCCTAGAATTTGACATTTTTATATTAAAATTCATGTTTAGGATTAATGACGATCTTATAAAAGCCTCTTTGGATATGAGCAACTGAAAATCACCTAAAAAGACAAAAACAGGAACAATCCAAAAAATTTCAACTCATCTTTACCCAAATAAATTATTCTCCTTGATGCTAGAAAATTCCAAAATATAATGATCATTTCAAAATCTCTGCCCATTTATTGCAAAGAACTCATTGATGCATTGAATGATGAACAAGGACTGGATCTAATTACTCTCAATAAGCTGACTAAAATTACCTTAACCAAAGAAGAGCAATAAAAAATCAAGGAATTCAATAGCTACCATAACAAATTGGTTAATGAGGAGTCCTTCTTGCACAAGCTTTAAAAAGCCATTCCATCAATGTTTACTCAACTTGATGCCATTCTTTAAAGAGCAAAATATGATGCATAAGTTCTTCAATTCAAGGAATACTTATAAGTACCTAAATCAAAAAACAAAAAGCTTTTAAAATTAAGGACTCATTGTGAAACTTTTTAAAGCAATCCTAAGGTTGGTAACAGATGAATCCAAGAACTTTAAGAGAAAATGCCTAAGCTTTCAAACTAATTTTTCTATAAAAGCTACCAGATGTCAAAAGAATTGATAGAAGAAATATTTAAAATTTCAAAACATATTATTTAGACATGTTGGAGAAGTTGTTTAAAGTTGCTTGCATCTCTCATATGATGCATTTAGCTACTCAAGTTGGAGTTAGAAATGCAAGTCAAGCTTAGGCTCTTATGTGTGCAATAACAATAACGGATCTGTTACTTTGGTGGAAGTTTGTAAGGAATTGAACCCACAACTTACAATTGTCTGAATATTTACAAAACGAGACAATCGTACTTTTAGTCCTTTAAACTTTAATATTATTTTGATTTAAGTCCTCCAACATAAAAGGTCTTTAGTATAGTCTTTTATCTCAATATTTTGACTTAATCAAGTACTTTTGTCAATCTTTTTTAATGAAAATCAATATGACACACTAATCGACTAATTTTGCAAGTGTACAAAGTTAATTATAGCAAGTTATTAAAACTTAAGCAATTTAGAGTATTGATTGCACAAGGAAATATATTACTATATATATTCATCCTAGCTAAACAAAAATGTTTAGATCTATGAAATTTAGGAATATGATTGAAATTGCAATACTAACAAAAACAAGAAATTAAAATAGTGTAAAGAAATCAAGAAAGCAAACATTAGGTCTTTGGGTGTGCATTTATATAGGATTTTAATTATTAACACACTTAATTATATAAGTTGAAATAACAATTAACCTAAAGCATATATGCTTTCTGTCAAGTCATATAGGTATATCTAAATTAGACATCCATCACTTGTTGATGCGTGATTTAACATAATCAAATTTATTAAGCATAATTAATATATTTAGGTTATCACTAAGGTCTAGGATACTATCATTCTCTAACACTAAAGTGCTTATTCTTCTAGTACACATGTCACACTTCACCTATTGGTCTTTCATACAATCCCTATGATTAAATATATAGTGATCAGGTCTAAATCCAAGATTAAGAACAAAAGCAATAAATTCAGCCAAACAATAATCAAATTATATATTAATAATTAAAAGATCCATCACAAACCACATCCCTGAATCTAACTTGGATTTTATCTAACTTGGGTTTTAACTACTAAACATAATGAAAAGAAAACAAAAACAAAAACAATCTTAATATAAAGAAAGAAAGGAAAGAATAGAAGATTTGTTATGGGCTCCTCTAAATTTTTCTCTAAATCCTTACCTGATGTAAAAAAAAAAAACTTAAGAGTAAAAGCTTATTGACAAAGGAGGTTGCCATAAGCCTCCAAAATCCCCTATAAAGACCCCAAATGAAAGTATTTATAAGCTTGGCTTACATAAAAGAGTTATAAAATGATTTAACTTGTAATTCCACATATTTTTGAAGTATTTGCCACAAGAATTAGTGCATGTTACACTCAAAGGCTGATATCGGTCTTATTTTAGAAGTTTTTAGATGTAGTTTAACACAAGTTTGTCCTTAGGCTTTATATTTGGTACTGATTTTGTTCTAGGTCTTCTATATAGTTGTAACCTTTATAGTTAGCTTTCCAATTCCTCTATAATCAACTCAATAAGACAATTACAGATAAATTCATGCTCAAATGTGTGATATCTTCTTAAAATCATCAACTACAAAATAATGAAAAAAAGAGAGAGAATATCATGTAGTTCTATATAAAACATGTCATAAAAATGCTAAATCATAACTAAATTGGCTTCTACAAACATATAAAATATAGACTTATCACATAACAAAAATAAATAATTTATACACATTTTATTTTTTATTGGGCCTATCTAGAAGTGTAAAAAAACCCTAAATAATATGTTTTGAAATTTGAAATAAAAAATCTTAAGTTTTTATGGACCACCACCACCTCCTCCACTTGTGCCAATAAATAACAATTGGAAACCGCCGCCTCCACCTCCTAAAGTAAGTTTCTATACCCTTAAATCCAACTCTAGATTGTTAAAGGTTGACAAATGATGGCGAGCAAGCAGTTCGAAATGGTCAAGTAAATATTAAGCCATTGCATTAGTGTAAGGTGCATAAAAGTATTAATCACTTTATAAAGTGGAGCAAAATTAAAAGTGGATCTTTCAAGTAATTGTAACAAATTATAATTAGATGAACTCACTTTCATATTTTATGGATTTTCCTAAAATCTAATAGCTTTTAAAAAATTATGGTTAAGTTCAATAATGATCTTATAGAAGACTTTATGGATATATTTCCACCAATTGATTTTTTAAACATGTCTAAATGGACCTAATAGAAATTGACATATTTGCATATGATATTTTTTAGGTGTGTAACACCAATTTTATATTGACAGAGATCGCCAAAAGTACTTGATTGATTTAAAATATTAAGATGAGTGACTATAATAAGAACCTTTTATATTTAAAGACTTAAATATGATACTTTTTAAATTTAAATGACCAAAAATATGTTTGACCTTTTGATAAGATTGATAGGCTACTAATTTATATGATGCTATTACAAATTAGAGAGATAATTACACATATTTACAATTATATGTACAACCTTTCGCTTGTCGATTACAATTTTCATTGTGAATGGGCCTTAGGGGCGGCTATATGTGGCATATTTCTTTTTTAATAAAGATATTTTACAAGAAAAAATATAACAAATTTTTTCTGTAACAAATCATAATACTATTGCTAGGGATTTAACCTATATTGATGATATTATTAGGAGATCCTTGACTAAATTAGATGATGTATAAAAGAGTATTGGGAATGGAGGGGAAAGGAGTATAATCAAGAGTTCAATTTGAAGTATATGTCTCTAATGTCATTTGTTGATCTTGTGAGCATATTAGAAAAACTTTTGAAGTTAAAGGTTAAGATGAATAGCATATACTAATATTAGTTTAGCACAAAGGAAACTTCAGTATAAGCCTACCACATACCTACAAGTAAGGTTCAAGAAAATTTTACATCATCTAAATGTCTAGAGATTCATTATGGCAACCACATGTAAAACCTAGGAATTTTACAAACATTAAATTATAGGAACTAGGGTATTTAAAAGAAGCTTTCTTTTTTATTAATAAAAAATTGAAAGCTATAAATAATTAGGAAAATTTTCATCATTGATAAAAGTCCATATGATTATAAAGAAAATGAAACATGTTATTATAACTTAATAAAAACAAAATTTTTGATAATAGTGTTAACAATAGATTGATGATTATAAATGATAATATATCATGATATGGGTGTAATAAATTAAATATTTGAAGATATTTTATTTTATTCGTAGTTCAAGATTTTTTAAAATAATTTATCTCATAATTATATATCTTCACTAATATAAAATTTGACTAAAATATGTTCAAAAGAGATATAAGTAGAGAAACATATAAACAAGAAAAAAAATGATATTTTAAAGTTAGAAAGCAATTTCTTTAATTAAAACTTTTCAATGATTATTTTTCTATGTTTTCTTATAGTTTCACAAAAAAATTCATTGTATGAGCCTATTAAAAGTGTGTAAGATATTAAATTAAATCTTTTTCTATCAATTGTCAAATTTTAGCTAAGGTCTTATTGGTTATAGTTATATTGATGTTTTTTATCTACTTTTTGATAATTTTAATTGACTATTATGTACTCTCTTAAATATTTATTAAATAATTGATAATAGTTTAGTTTATAATAATAATATTTAATTTTAATTTTAATTATATGCCTAGGTAATTTTCTAACTATAAAATGTATATGCAGTAAGTTAAAATTTTTTATTTTCATTTTTGAATTATGATATTTGATATGTCTATCCAATAAATTAACATTTGATTTATTTCAAAGATTAATCACCATGATCATTTTAAAAATATTATGTGAGATAATGAAAGTTTAATCATTAAAATTGTTCAATGAAATACAGGCATAAAATATGTTTTACTTTAAAATAATATATTTTTTGTGTAACAACACTTAAATGTTGATTAATGTTCTTTGGCTTCTTTCTAGCATAATTACCTTACTGCCCCTAATTATTTTCTTTTAATTTTCTATTTTTGGTAAGATTCTTCATGTATGTGAACTCCTGCCTGGAGGCTTTGCCTTATAGAGAAATTACTAGCCTAACTAAACTCAATTAGAGCCAATGCTTCAATGTCAAGAGGCTTCTCTAAGGGCCTTTTTAATGTTTTATGCATGAACGAAGAATATTTTTTGCACTTTCTAGTTCGGTAATGATGGAACCCTTTATACCTAAAGAAGGTATCATTAATCTCATAATCAGGTCACAGAGAAGAACTCTTTATTAGGGTAAGAAGTTGAGAAAATTCCTATTGGCACAACTAAAACTTAGAGCAAGTTGGTATCTTTGAACACTTCTAAGCACAAACTGATCCACTTCAAGAACTATTTAATTGATGGGATCATTACCCCTTGGTAGAGGTTTTACAAACAAGTGATGACGTTTGGTCCTCCTATTTGATAATCTTTTTTCTAAGAAAGAGACCTTCTTTTCCTTAAGTGCAGTATTAGATGTCTTCCAAGTGGAGTAAACAAAGGTTGGAGAAAACCTAACAGGATGATGCATTCATCTTCAATTTTTCTATAGATACTAACTTGATTTATATTATGGAGCAATGGTTATGGCATAATGGTGGCCACCCTATGCCTCTATAAAAGTGGCACCTGAGAATGGAATTGGGAAGAGGTAAAGAGGAACTAATTCCTCTACGGATTAATTTCTACTATGTACCATTAGAATACTAGACGATGGAGGGGCTAAGTTATTTGGACAATTCTTTAAGTAAGCCTATATGCTTGGAATCTCAAACAACTAAGCTAGATAGGCTAGGTTATGCTAGGATTTGCATTAAAGTTAAGAGGAATGATGATTTACCATAAACTTATCAATTATAAATTTGAACAAGGTTAGTGAATTAACAAAATTTTAAGTTCTTTTTTCTTATTTTAGAAACCTTCTGTTAAGAATAAATGCTGGAGATCTATAGGTAGATTATTTGTTACAGGTATATATCAAGAACTAACAGAAATTAAGGGAATAAACATCCCTCTAAAATAAAGGTTGATAAGTTGTGGGAAAGTATGAGATTTTAGATACTCAATGGTTTATCATCTCAAAACCATTCACAACACTTCAATGGTAAGATAGTGTTGGCTTTTGATTCGTCTCTGATTCAAATTATTAATTTGGTTTTTACTGATCAATTGATTCACTTCTCTTGTTGTTTTGAATGGTCCAATAGCCCTTTTGATGACTCAGTCATTTATGCTGCAACATTTACTTTTCAAAGGTTGAAACTATAAGATTTGCTCATACTTTTCAAAATTTGAATCTATGGGATCTACTCATATAAATTCAAGGAAGAGTTTAAAGTTCATGCATGCTTAATTGTGATTTGAATTTTTTCTTACACTTAAATGAAACAAAAGAAGTTAAAGTTAATTATAAAAGCATAATGAATGAGCTATGTCAAGTGATAAACCAAATTGAAGAGTTGGACCTTAGTTATCTAGGGCAATTCTTTACTTAGAACAATGATAAGCAAAAAGATTAGTTTATGAGGGAAAAAAACTTAATAGGGCTTCAGTTAATGCTCCTGATTGAGGCAATTCCTACATCGTTTGCCAATTTTGGCCCTCCTCTCATTTCCATTATTAAATCTTTATTCCATTTTATCTCCTAAAGCCCAATTTAGATTATATGAATTTTGTCTAAATATGAAGGGTTTAAGCAGGTTCTTAAGGTAGGTATGAATGTGATAATGGTTAGCTGCAAGCCCCTTTAGTTAATAAGGAAGTTTAAAGTTATCAAAAAGGGTATGAAAGCTCTTCAGTATAGGGTATGTTTAAACATTAGAACTAATCTTTAGGTAGCAAAGGAAACTCTTCGGAAAATCTAGGATGATTATTACAAAGATCTCCTCAATTAGGGTTTCAAAGTCTTCGAACCCAAGGCCCTCAATAATTATAATCAAGCTCGTCAATTCCAAAATTCATTTTTTAGGCTACATTGGCTTAGTGAGGGGGATAATAATATTAAATACTTCTTCAACACCATTTTAGCTCAAAGAAACACGAACAAAATTCCTCATTGGTTAAAAAGGAGGGGCAACTATACAAGGAAAAGACAAGATTGGTCAAATTGCTTTTAACTTATATAAGAAGTTGTTTGGATAGAATTATGAGCTTTACTTGAATATTAGAATAGCATATGTAATCAAGATTTAAAGGGTTAGTTCCACTCACTTTTTCTTTTATTAATTTCTAATCGAATCTTTACAATTGATTAGATTGGAATAATAGAAAAAAGAAAAATTTTATGATTGAATAGTCAACTTATCATTTATTATTCATTAATTAATAATAATTCATTAATTTATAATAAAATATTCATTAGCTAATAATCCATTTATTTCATTAATTATATTATTTAGAAGGACTGAAATCATTTATAGAATGTTCTATAAGTTAAGAGAATAAAGCTGGTCTCATGAGGCCTTTTAGTCCCCATGAGATTAAGGAGGCTCTATTTAGCTTAAATCCAAATAATTCTCTCAGGCTAGATAGATTCAATGCTTTCTTTTTCTAGAGAACATTAAGTTTAATTAAAGAATTAGTGATTGAAATTGTCTAAGAATTCTTTAAGAGTACCAAAATGCTTATAGATTTTAATAAAACACATTTTTATATGATCCCAAAAAGAAGAATCCAAACTCTATATATAATTATCGACTTATTTCCTACTACAACACAATCTGCAAGGTATTTCTAAGCTCCTAGCCATTAGATTAAAGAAGGCTCTTAAAATGCTTATTAATCCTTATCTGGGGGCTTTTATAACTAGGAGATCGATTGGAGACAATATTTTATTAGTTTAGGAGTTGTTTAAACAATATAATGCCAAGGCCTTTATAAAGAGTTATTCAATGAAAATAAATATTTCCAAAGCTTTTGATTATTTGGTATTTAGCTTTATAATCCACTATCTCCTGGTATTTGATTTTCCTAAAACCTATATAGAATGGATTAAATATTGCATTTCATCAACCACATATAATGTCCTGGTAAACGGTACTCCCTTACAAACTTTTAGTTGAGTTAAGTGAATCAGATAAAGGGATCTCTTATCCACATATTTGTTTACCTTGGCCACTGAAATCCTTACAAGATTAATTAATTCCAATAATGGATCCAGTGGTCATTTTATATTTCATCATAAGATATTATGCTATTTTGTGGTGTTGAATATTCTTCCCTTCAAATAATGGTCAACGCTCTCAAGTATTTATTTATACCTTCAAGATTGAAAGTCAATAGAGAAAAATGTAAGCTTTACATTTTTGTTGACAACATGAATATGGATACCATTAACTCTATTTTAGGTTAAGTGTTCATTTGGCTCCTTTTAAATACCTTTATATACCTATAACCACTAAGAAACCTATAATTTTTTTTAATTATATCCCATTGATTGAATAAGTGAAAAGTAGAATTAAATCATGGAAAAATAGATATTTATCTAGTGTTGCCATTCATAAAATATGGCATGAAAGCAACAACAGACTACAGAAAGGCTATACAAGGGACAAGTATGGATTAGTAACTAAGACTATCTTTTGGATTAGGGAAATCATTCTAACAAACAATGATTATGTAAGACCTAGTAAATGAAGCTCAGTTGGAACTTAAAAGGTTAAATAGTATTTTCTCTATCTTTATAACCTCCTAACCATTTGCTTAATATACTTTCATATTAAATGTGATAGTTACCCTTAATAGGATTCTTTATATTTTATGGCATCTAAACCAAGGTAATGTACAAGCTTTAAGCTAAATTGATAAATTTCTTTCAATTTTCAAAAAAATGCTCTACTCTTAATTAGTTCATATAAGAAATATATAAGTTACCAATAAAATTAATGAGTTTAATTTAATAAATATGATTACATAAGTTGACATAAATTAAATGGAATGTATTTACTATATCTCCAAATAAAACAATTAAATTCTTCAAAAATAACTTAATATTCATTATATTCAAGTTAAGATTAAAATAGTTAGAATTTAAATATAAATATAAATAATAAAATTATAGTTCTGTAAAAAATTAAAAAAAGTTATGCTTAAAGTATTGATTTTGGTTCATTATTTTTGTATATGTTATTTTATTTAGTTTGAATTTTTAATTTAATTTACTAATTAATAAAGTCAAAAGTAAAAGAAAGTAAACCCGCACTTTCAAAGATTTGCTTTCTATTCTTTGATTGATAAAACAAAATCGATCAATATATTCAAAATTACCATAAAGATATCATACCTTGTTATATATGTAATGATGAAGCATAAATGCATTACTGAGTATTCTATGTATGCACACATAATGAGGGATCTTCCTTTGGACATTAAAGGTATTGAATGGTCTCCTATGACAGTGAAGTGAGCTATCATGATTATATGTATGACACTTAAGTTTAGGGATCTTCCTTTGTCATCATCCTTAAGTAGAAGGCATTACAACTTCATGTGATTATGTTTTATACATTTAAAGAAAATAATATTAAAAGAATTTTTGTTTTAAATCACATTTTCCTTCCTTGAGGTCCTTTCATTTAGAGGATTTCTTCTTCAAGAACTTCTTGAATTTTCTAGTGATTAGAGCAATGTAATCTTCATCGCTTTCACTAATTGATGCCTCTTTCTTTTCATTCGATTCTTCCTTTAAGGCTTTGACTGGTAAAATGTTTTTCTTTAAGATCATCATCTTCTTATTTTCTTGAAGCCTTATTTCATATATGAGGAGAGTTACAATAAATTCCTCTAATGGCAATGTTGTTACACCTTTAGCTTTTTCTATTACTATCACTTTAGCTTCCCATATCTTTAAAAGTGACCCAAACAAATTTCATACCATTTCAAAGTTAGTTTAATTCTTTCCAAGACATGTAGAGAATTGATAATATTGATAAATGTAGTATATATATGCTAAATATGTTTTCATCATGCTTCATTTGAAACAATTCATATTGATGTGTTAGTATGCTTAATTTTTTCTCGTTAACTTGACTTGTGCCCTCATTTGTAATTTCTAATGTATGCTAAATGTCATAGGCCATTTCATTTATAAAGACCCTATTAAATTTATTTCTTCTTAATGCATAAAATAAGATGTGTACAGCCCTAGTATTTAAAGAAATTAATCTCTTATCTTGAGGTTCACATTCTTCTTTTAGTTTAAGGACTTTGTTCTTATCTACGATTTTTCTTGGAATAAAGGGACTAATTGAAACTATTTCTCATAGTTTAACACTTTTGTCCTTTAAGAAAAAACTCATCCTAATTTTCCAATAGAGATAATCATTCCCACCAAATTAATTTGCTCTACTAATACTTTGTCTCTCTTGGTTGAATTAGGAAGATGATGCTCTTAAATACACTATTGAGATCTTTGCTATATAATTTTATTAGAAATGCTAGTCTTATAGACCCACTATAATACCCCTTATTAGTTCCTAATTACACCTAAAAGGAGAGGTACATTGTGTGTTTATAAAATTTAATAATTTTTCTAACCAATTAACTCAATTTAATAATAATCACTATATATATATATATATATATTGATTGTTTTGTGTGTGTGTGTGTGTATGGGTTGCTTAACATAAACCAACCAAGCAATTGAATAATAATTTAAAGAGGAAAGGAAAAAGAGAATGTAAATTGATTTATAGTGGTTCAGTAAAAAACTCTTACTTACGTCCACTTTCAAGACTTTTCTTGAAATTCCACTATAACTCTTCTTTCAAGGTGAAAAATAACATTTATGTAATCTTTCTCAACAAAGAAGAACCTTTTAAATTATTATCACAAAGTGAAATGAAACCTTAATCTTACTTGGATCACTTCCAAGTAAAGCAACCAAATATTATAAATCAAAATAGCTCACTTTATTTCATAATAACTCCAAAGATGCTCTTTCACACAAATATGAGACAATAATGCTCAAATTATTTAAAAACACTTATCAAATGCTTATTAATGCTAAAACTAATAAAAAAACTATTTATAGGGTTTTGAGACCCTTGCTAAATACTGTAGCCAAGAACTTGCTATTACAATAGCTATTTGTAGAGCATTGTTTGTCTAGTATAGTATATTGGTTAATCAGTGTGCATTGAATGCACTAATTCACTAATCGTTGAGACATTACCTATTGATCAACCAATATGACATGTTGGTCAACCAATATTACAACAAACTCTTAACACTAGAAATTTAACAACTTTAACCTATATAGGTCGACCACTATGCTATAAGGGTTAACCAATCACCTTAAAAATATAGTTTTAACAACTTCAAATGCTAGAACCGATTTGCTTAATGCAATTATGATTTTAATACTTCCCAAAATATTCCCTAAAGAGTGTTTGAAAGATTAAGAGATTTTTCTATTACAACCAAAAGCTTTAATGTCTCTTGATGAATGTAAAGATTCTGGCAATAAAGTGAAATTAAATGTTTATGTATGATGAGCCTCTTAAAGCATCAAATTAACAAAGTGAGATTACAATAAATAATATAAGATATAAAATGACCTTGATGATTCTTGATCTTCTTTTCTTTTCAAGTATTCATTTCAACGATTGCAAACTTGAACTTCCTTTTGTCATCTTTATAAGCTATCTTGTTTTAGTTTATGGTTTCATTTTGTTCTTATATTGCTTTTCATCAAAATAATAAACTCACTAGAGGTAATTATGTTTCTTTATCATTAAAACATTGATCAGAACCTCCTTTGTTTCAGCAGTCTCCCCCTTTTTGATGATGACAAAATATTTATGATATTATAGAGGAATATGAAAATTAAGCATATAATCAAGATAAAGATTAGTTCCCCCTTAATTCTTGTAGAAGTCTAAATTCAAAATGAAGAACAAAAGAAATATTTAATGTCAAATGTAAACGAAAAATCCACACATTTCCTTAAACATAAATTTACTTAAATATAAAATTACATAAAAATACCACATATAAAGTTACCCAAATGTTATCACTTACCCTAAATCTAATATTGCTAATTTCTTTCCCATTTTTTGGAATCATTAAAAAGAAATTAATTATTCAAAAATGTATAATATAAAGTTTTTGGTGTCAAGCTAACTTAGTTAAAAAACCAAAATGAATTTTATTAAGATTGGTAAGTTTGTTAAAGAAAGATAGTTATTGGATATTTAAAGAGTCAAAGTAATTATTTAAAAAGTTATTTTTGAAAGAAACATCTGTAATTATGTTTAATTTTGAAAAATCTCCAATTTCAATATAATGCCCAATTTAAAAAATCAATTAAAGCAATAAAAGCAAGTTTTGACAATATTAAGGGTTAGAATTGTTAACAAATATAAACATAATTTCAATTTCCAAAAAGAGTATAATTTCAAAAATCCCAAAATATAAAATATAAAAATTGCCATAAAAACCAAAATTGAATAAAAATTAAAGATGTATTTATATAATTGAAAGGTAAATGATATGCAATTTTATGTTTAAACCGTAAGTGCATGGTGTAGCTATAGTTAGCATTGGCTAAAAACCTAATATGAAATTTTATGTTTTGAACCGCAAGCGTAAAGTGTAGTTATAGTTAGCACTAACCAAAAACTTGATATGAAATTTTTTGTTTTAAATCGCAAAAACACAATATAACTATAACTAGCACTAGTGAGTAAATGTCGATCCTACAAAGACTACAATTACTAGTGCTTACCGTCTTTGTATTATCTAACCTAACAAATTATGGTGTTTAAGATAAATCAAATGAAAAATTAAAACAATAAACTAATATAAATCAATATGATTAATTACTAGAACAAAGATTAAACTAAGAAACAATCATAGAAAATAGTGCCTAAATTTCAAATCCCTAAGGACTACTCGAGCAATCATGATTTCACTAATCAATTTAATATTTAGTTTATTAGAATGTTGAAATTCCTATTTTATGCTAATATCTTTCTCAAGGGTATTAACATCTAACCCTCGATTGTTTAACTAAACCCTATTTCTAGTTAAAACCCTTAAGATTGCATTAATCGATTTGTGAATTTCAGTATTAGGTTTGACCCAAATCAAAAGGATTTATGCCGACCTATGTCTAGGTATTCATTGAAGTCCTTCTAGTTATGGTAGGTCTATTCATACAAAAGGATTTGTCAATCTCAACAGCATGAAATCATATATGAAAAAAAATGCTAGCAATATTAGTTTAAGGGTAATTAAGAACATATAAATGAATCTTAATAAAAACTAAAGAACAAATTAAGTTAAATAAAATCTCAATAAGGTCTACCCTTAGGTTCATTTAATCTAAGTACTAACAAAAGCTTAGTTATAATCATAATATCAAGGCTAAAAGAAAAATAGAAAGATAAAAGAACCATGATGAGATCCCTTTTAATCTTCACGAAATCTATTTTAGATTGATGAAAATCCGCTCCAAATATGTTTTATTGGTTGTTCTTCATTCTCTATATTGCTATAGGCCATCAATATGTGTCTTCTTGAGCCTTTTCAAGCCTCCCATGAATCTCCTATGAACTACCTATAAACCCTTTATTTTCTCTTTGTTTTTCCTTTTTATAGCTTGAAATTAAGGTTTCTAGAGTGGTCTTAGTCACCCACATAGTCATATGCATTATCATGTCCCTTAATATTGTGTAATTCTTTGAAAACTACAAAGAAACCTGGTCTTAGAGAGGTCTATAGTCACCCACACGGTTGTGTAGACTTATATGGTTTGTCCTTCATCAATAGGGTCCCTCCAAAATTGCTCTAATTCTTCTATTTTCTATCCCGATTTTGACCTAATTCTTTTCCTTTTATCCATAAGGGAAAATAGGACCTAAAAACTAATTTAAACAAGATAAGTACTAAAACCAATACTAAACAATCAAATATACAACCAAAATGTATTAAATATGGGATTAGAAATATAGTATATTGAGCATTTATTAAACTCCCCCATACTTAAGTATTTGTTTTTTCTCATATAAATAAATTTCATTACTCTCAATTTAATAAGAAACAACTCTAGAAAAGCATTGAACAAAAAGTATATCAATCAAGATTCTCAATTATTCATTGAATTGCAAAGTTCATTGAAATGTGAAGCATTTAGTTACTTGCATCAAATTATAAATCAATCCAATTCAATTCACAATTCATCAAATTTCAACTTAATCCATACCATTCCACTTAATGCATAAAGTTAACATATATAAGAAAAATGTTAAAAACTTTAAACACCTTTATACCCCTTATTAAAAGACACTAAAATTAAAAATTTTAATAGCATTTGGAAGGTTGTTTGAAAAGTCATATAGCTTTATAATGTGAGAGTAAACACCTTATCATGAATACTCCCAATTGCTTAACTAAGTCACTATCGCAAATGACTACTAACACCACTCTTTAACTTTGACCTTTCTATGGTACAAAGCTAGAGTGAAATTATTTATGCTCATTTATTGACATACTACTATTTTTCTTTTCTTTTCTTATATGTGAGCTAACAAAAATGCTCAAAAAGAATTCACATTTAACTCAAAATATGTGCAAATTGTATATAAAGTATCATAATGCAAATCAAGTATCCATTATCAAAATCAATGAAATAAATTGAAATCAACTTTATCATTAAAACTCATAACTAATTACCTAAAAAATTAAATTACAATGACAACCAAAGTCATGATGAATCATCTTAATAAACATTCTGTTTAAAAAAATTCCAAATTATTTATTATTGAGCTAATTATAACAAAATTGAAAAGCATGACTACTAAGTCCAGTAGCAGCGAACCCACTCTCCCCCCC